>CP136065.1:48109323-48709323 GCA_032622095.1 Siphonodentalium dalli | reverse complement strand
ATAATTAGACGGTGTATCTTACAGTGAGCTATATGGTGATAGTGAATAATGAATTTTCCTTCAAATTGATAGCTTGATATTGAGCTTTTTCGAAATTCACGAATAAGGCGCCTTCTTAAAGACAAATTATGACTGCTAAAATTGATCTAAATATTCAGGATT
The DNA here is from genome assembly GCA_032622095.1 of Siphonodentalium dalli. Taxonomy (NCBI): domain Eukaryota; kingdom Metazoa; phylum Mollusca; class Scaphopoda; order Gadilida; family Siphonodentaliidae; genus Siphonodentalium; species Siphonodentalium dalli. The sequence goes on along the minus strand of CP136065.1, from coordinate 48,709,161 downwards.
ATAAATTCGACCAAGTCAAATGGGTGCCCAGTACGCGCAGTGGGTGTGGACCGATGGCCTTGTATCTTTTAGATATCTGTTTCATGAAAACAAGTCGGAGACGTGTGAACTTTTATGTCTTCTCCTCAGTTCCAAGTCACGACAACACGTTTGTGTCAATTGTTTTTCAATATTGTATTCAGTTCCAAGTCATCGCAATCGGGCGCGGCGAAGCTCTTTAAATCATCACGAAGATTGATTGCCCTATAGCTTACACCCACTCGGGTGTCCTATGATATATTATCAGCATCTTACCTTTGATTATACCCTTCCTGTAACTGAAGAACTTCCTGATCATGCCGTTCAGTCCGTTAAATTTTTCGTTTCCAGGAACAAGAATGTATTCGCAAAAATGAAAATGTTGCATTGCTCTGATTGGGCCTAAAAAAAAATACGTTTGTTTCCGCTATATATAACGAGCTGAAAAAATTAGGGTAGGTAGGTAGGCTTAACTTTTTTTGTTTTGTTAACTTTTTTTTTCAGTATCCTTAAAAATAACTATAATACTTGTCAATAACCCAAACTATGCACTTCTTAGCCCAAATCAGGTTAACCCAGATGACAGATGAACTGGAAACTCCAATTCAATCTTACATATGCTTTAATATTTACATATATACTAGTCTGCCATGCACTCGTACATTGTGCCGCGTAAACGGTAATTCACCGGAAGCGATCGCCGTGTTTAGTGGAATATACTATTATCATTCGGCATGATGGACGTAATTTTTTTTTTTTTTGCGATGGCAATAAAAAGTTTAGGGCCGGGGGTTTAAAATAGGGTCGGTCGGGTTAGCAGAAACAAACGTCTTCTTTTTTTAGTTTTTTAGGCCTTGTATATAGCGAATAGTAGCCCTTATCAAAAAATTTATGATAATTTATCTGCATGTGAACGAAAAACCATATTTTAAAGTGGAAATTTTAAAATTGCAAACCAGAATTTTATAGTTGAAGTCTTAAAATAGCCAGACAACTTCGTCAAACTTCGGAATATTGATGAGATATTTCTGTGAAAATAAATGCCATGTGCGTCACATGTCGAGAAAGACGAATTTCTGAACATGACGCATAAAAAAATGGACCGATGTTTGTTTTAATAGGTTAGAATATATGAATATATGGGAGAAGCTTGTTACTGCTGGCCTTGTCGTGGCTTTGATGGGTATCGCGCGGAGTAGGGTTTCTCTAAATTAAATATTGATGCTGAATTGACGTGAAACAGGCATAACATTATAATGCCATTGAAGGAAATTTATTGCTCATGATAAGGCTCCTGTTTTATCGGCGTTCCATATTCGACTCTTTGTTGCGACATGAATATGCCACTGGCACTAACACTCATCAATGACGTGCTCAATACCCCACCATGGCTGTTTCCCCAGTGCTACACATTAATTGTCGCTTGTTAATTCACCTACCGGCGCTATCGCATGAAGATCGTTTTCACATTGAAAGGTTATAGTTCTCCATGGCTACCAGCAAGGCCAAAAACCCTATGACACTCATAGCTTACCCTGGCCAAAGACAACAGATGATATGAGACAAGAAATTGTGGTGATGGTGCATGGAAATTTGTAGATAGGGTTGTCTAGGAAATTCCAGCTGCACCCCTTTGAACGAGACCGAAAAAGTAATTTAACCCTTTAAGTGCCAAGTCTATAAGAGCTCTTTCCATCAATGTATCGCATTATTATAATCAATAAATTTGAAAAATGATCAAGGAAATATGGGTTGATACAAAAATCGGACTGAAAGGGTTAAATTCCTTTTTGCCCCATGCGCCACACCTTGGGTTGGAGTTTTCCAACTGATACCGCAACTGAAACTCTCAAACTGTCGGAAATTTCCAACATAACCAGCTATACCTAATAACTCCATTTGTAAATTTACATCTGAGTGTCATTCTAGTGTCACCTGAGTGTCATTCGAGTGTCACCTGAGTGTCATGCTATAGTCCAAAAAGTCTGGAAATTCGATAATTTTTTTTATAAAAACAATAATATTTATTTCACACAAAATACAGGTTTAAACATTTCTATACTAAATGGATTCTCAGAGTCAGTTATCAAGTGTGCATATATATAGGAATGTTGTATTATTCATTTGGAGTGATGTTAATGTGGTAAAGCGGGCAGAATATAAATAAAAGTGCAGAAGCAGCCCTATTTATTGAGGGAAATATTTAGATAATAAGTTCAATAAACGGCCTATCCCACCGTCGTCCGTCCCTGCATATAGGCGTTACGGTTTAGACATGCGTTGTGACTAAGTACAGATCATAACTGCAAATCCTTTCTCAAATGAACCGAGGAGACCAATGTTTTCAACCTTACGCGAATATCAGTTCCTCAAAGTTGTAAATTTGAAATTCTTGAATCCTCTGATTTGTATGTATATTAAACTGAACATCCTTTCTGAACTTTAGCCACACTGTTGGATTTCAAAGGGAGAGAGCGAAGAACGAAAGAACTGAATGACATTTTGTACACTGTATTATATAATTGTTTCTCCAATAAAAACATAAAAAAGAAACAATATTTCTAAAAACTAAATTAAATCAGACTGTGATTAAATCCCCATTAAACCAGGGGGGGTCAGGAAAAAAATTACGGATACAAGGTGGAAATTTTGTGTTTTTCAGTTTTCGGGACCCACCACCCCGGGAGCGTAAGTTTTTTTCCACCCAGGTCTGGGACACCCACCCGGGACTGTAAGTTTTTTCCACCCAGGTATGGGACACCCACCCCCAAAATTGATGAAAATCTAGTAAATTCTACTAAATAATGTGTTGTTGGCAGGGTAAGGGTCTCACATTGTGTCTGCACCGGAACTGAGAGAACGCTGATCAAGTACACCCACAAAAAATAAACAAACAAAGCACATGGCTGAAAAATATGCCAACAAAACTAGTGACAAAACCTTTAAAACCCCAAATATTTATGGTTATAAATGTAAAATACCCATTTAACATGATAGTTGTGTCCCTTATTAGCAATAGGTTAAAATATGTGCATGTGTAAGGTAAAAACACCAACAATTTGATTAAATAAACACAAATTTGATTTTGAGACAGTGCAAATTCTTTTGGGATTGCACATCTACTTGATACTCCATCGCCCTCAATGTGCTGAGGATTATGTGGAGGCTACATCTACTTGATTGGGTGGGATTCGAACCGCAGCCCATGATGGCGAGCGCGCCTTGCTACTCAAAGTCCGACGTCAATACCACACTAGGGCTAGACCCGAAGCCACGACAACTAGTTTTTTCGTGGCTGGTTATCTAGCTGAGCCAGCTCAGTCGCGACATTCGTGACTGACGAAATATGGCAGCTCAGCCGGCTGAGACGTTATCATTCAGCGTATTTCGTTTCAGAAATTGTCCTAACCCCCGGTTATAGACACCCGCTAGTTTTGGCGTTTGTTGTGAACCCGTAGAAGTCCAGACCACGTGCATTCTTTTGGTGTTGGGCTTTTCCATTACGGCGAAGTACATGAAGGAGTCAGTAAAGGACTGGCAGGGATTACTAATTATATGTAGTTTCCCATCTATATAATCGGTATAAGCTACATTGGGACTTCTGTCGACTTCAGACGGCTATATCATCACTGGCATCTTGCGATATATGCATTCATCATTTGATGCTGAATCCGATAGTATTGATATATAATATTTCAAACTATTTTCTATTCTCTTCTATGGGTTATGTGCATATATTGATAAATGTCAGCGATGTCTGAGACTGAGTCGTGTCGAAATAAACAATTTATACTTTAAACCCTTTCAATACATTGGAATAGTCTATTCCATGCACAATGAGAGGCCCCGGGTGTTCTGAAAGTGTAACGACCATGCCGTGTCCATACGAGAATGCCAATATTAGGCAATGCGGTTTAGTTATTTGTGATTCGCATTACAGTTGTCCTTAACATATAAGTCCATGCCATGGCTCAGCCATTTTACAATTCCGGCGCCGGAGATGTTTTCATGTGGCTAGCGTTGGAGATAATATGGCTGACGGCGGCTTGTAGCCAATATGGCTGGCGGCGGCATGCGATGGCGGCTTCGGGCTCTACACATGGCCACCGAAGCAACCCCAAAAAGGAAGCTCAAATGGCCGCTGTATTCTGACGTCGCACTTAGGAAACTACATGTATATGCACATTTTAAGGTCTCTTTAGTATATATATAGGAGATAGAGCAAAGTACAGTGGCCATTTGAGCTTCTGGCCGTGTGGTATTTACGTCGGACTTTGAGTAGCAAGGCGTGCTCGCCATCATGGGCCGAGGTTCGAATCCCACCCAATCCAAACAAAATTGCACCGTCTCAAAAATTAAATTTGCTTCTAAAAATAGGCACCTGGTGTGTTGTATAGTCCCAAGCATGTTCTAAGGGCCAGCTCGGCTCGGCATGTTTCGGAGGCAATAAATATAACATTGCTACTGTGCTATATCTCCTATATACATAAATAAACACAGTTCCAGTCCTCTCCATATGGTGAAATCACTAGTGAGCAATGAGGAGCTCCCCTTAAAATAATTCTAGGCGAGTGGCGAGTAGCTCTCCTACAAAATGTCGAGGCGAGTAGTATCCCAGCAGGAGATGCCGAAGGCATCTCCCGAAGGCCTGATGGGGGAGACTACGGGAGGGGTCAGGGGGCCTCCCCCGGGAAATTTTTAAAATTAGATGCTCTGAGATTGAATCTGGAGCCTTTTAATGCTCCAATCAGTGAACAACACGTTATTATGTGACTCAAGTCACTGTAGTCATGTATCGACATCGACCATTTACTTCGAGCGGTTTTTTGTCTTTTTGACAGCAAATGTACTAGGGTTTCTAGTGGGATTTCAAGGAATGAGGGAACCAAGAACTGCAATATGAATTTCTATGTTAGATACTATTTATGTATTTTGTTTTATTATATGCTTCCCCATTAAATAGTGGGAAATTGCCGTGGCGTAGAGCGTTATATCCATCGCCTGGACCGACTCGATGGATAACACTGACCGACTCGATGGATAACACAATAGTATTACTTTTTCGGAGATTACTTCCGGTTTACAGCGGCGACTCACATTAAGTTTCAAAGCGTATCAATAACAGCCGGAATATTTTTTTAATTATCGATTTTTACGGTAAAACTTATTTAATTGTTATAATGTTAACTCATTTTTTTAATATATTCTTATCATTAAATTATGTATATATTAATTTTCTCGCATCATTTCAGAATAAAACAATGGGGACTATTTATTATGGCGGTTTTGCTCGATATTTGTCATTCAGTGGTGAGCAAATCAATTGATGGAATGTAAACAAAATGCAAATGTCGAAGCTTTCTAACAATTTGAAGTGAACTGTAGGACAAAACTAGCAATTTTGGGGCGGTTTATAACGTAGCGACTAGCGCATATAATAAAAAGAACACCTACGTGTTTTGGTTGAATACCCGGATTATCTCATTCGTGGGTACAAGGAAATACAGAATTTCCACTCGCGGTTTGTAGCCGCTCGTGGAAATTCTGTATTTCCTTGAACCCACTCATGAGATAATCCGGGTATTCAACCAAAACCCGTAGGTATTCTCTATGTATTGATGTTACATTATTTATGTTGTATGCAGTTGTATACAGTTTTATATGTTATATCTCACTGTGACCACTCATGACATACTTTCCGGTATTCACTCAAAACACGCAGGTATCCTCTATGTATAATAAGTTTTAAAAAACCATGATAAACTATGAGAAAAGATGAGAATGGATTTTTTTTTCATTGCCATTTTTTTCCTCGACCAAAACCGGACCCATCCCATGGTTTCAACTGTTAAAGGGAGAATTTGTGGACAAAAAATTAAAATATAGAGCCCCCTCACTTGTATAAGGCTATAACATGCACTACTATATGAATCTGATTGTTTCAATTCATTTTGAAGCTGTAATTTGTCTCAGAAATGATTTTGGAAAAAAATTGCATGACATCAGAAAAAATCTGCATTCCGGGCTCGGGGACACCCACCCACCCGGTCCTTGTATCCTGTATTTTTTTTCCGACCCCCCCCCCCCTGATTAAACTAATACTGCAATCCAGTACACCACTCACTTGTCTATTAAATCAGGTGGATTCATTTTTTTAGGAAAAATTGTCTCGTCTTGAAAAGTGTTGTTTTGCAAGAAGTACACAAATGGTGTATTATGCGAGACAATAAACCAGTGCTTGCAATAGTTAAATGTGCTAGTTATATGCTAGTCAATTGTGCTAGTCAATTGTGCTAGTTAAATGTGCTAGTTAAATGGGCTAGTTGAATATGCTAGTTAAATGTGCTAGTTAAATATGCTAGTTAAATGTCCTAGTTAAATGTGCTAGTCAATTGTGCTATTTAAATGTGCTAGTTATATATGCTAGTCAATTGTGCTAGTTAAATGTGCTAGTCAATTGTGCTAGTTAAATGGGCTAGTTAAATATGCTAGTTAAATGTCCTAGTTAAATGTGCTAGTTAAATGTCCAAGTTAAATATGCTAGTTAAATGTGCTAGTTAAATGTGCTAGTTTATTGTGCTAGTTAAATGGGCTGTTAAATGTGCTAGTTAATTGCGCTAGTTAAATGTCCTAGTTAAATGTGCTAGTTAATTGTGCTAGTTAAATGTCCTAGTTAAATATGCTAGTTAAATGTGCTAGTTAAATGTGCTAGTTTATTGTGCTAGTTAAATATGCTAGTTAAATGTGCTAGTTAATTGCGCTAGTTAAATGTGCTAGTTAAATGTGCTAGTTAAACGTGCTAGTCAATTGTGCTAGTTAAATATGCTAGTGAAATATGCTAGTTAAATGTGCTAGTTTATTGTGCTAGTTAAATGTGCTGTTAAATGTGCTATTTAAATGTACTAGTTAAATGTGCTAGTTAAATATGCTAGTTAAATGTGCTAGTTAAATGTGCTAGTTTATTGTGCTAGTTAAATGGGCTGTTAAATGTGCCAGTTAATTGCGCTAGTTAAATGTCCTAGTTCAATGTGCTAGTTAATTGTGCTAGTTAATTGTGCTAGTTAAATGTGCTAGTTAAATGTCCTAGTTAAATATGCTAGTTAAATGTGCTAGTTAAATGTGCTAGTTTATTGTGCTAGTTAAATATGCTAGTTAAATGTGCTAGTTAATTGCGCTAGTTAAATGTGCTAGTTAAATGTGCTAGTTAAATGTGCTAGTCAATTGTGCTAGTTAAATATGCTAGTGAAATATGCTAGTTAAATGTGCTAGTTTATTGTGCTAGTTAAATGGGCTGTTAAATGTGCTATTTAAATGTACTAGTTAAATATGCTAGTTAAATGTGCTAGTTTATTGTGCTAGTTAAATGGGCTGTTAAATGTGCTAGTTAAATGTGCTAACTTTTCAATGAAGATGTAGCTTTGTTAAAGTTACTCAATCCGATCAGACGGTCCCCATATCATCAAGATATAGCAAAATTTCTTCAAAATACGCTTTAGTTATCAGAATCGAGTAATTGCAACAAAATAATGCTAATCACTGTCAACTATGGTATCAAATTTCCCAAAAGGTGTTATTTATCAACATTTTGTTCAACGACATAAGGCAGAGTCGAGGCAGTATCAACTGTATCATCACCTGAGTATCACGAAATTTTGCCGTATTACCACTTGATTTTAGAGTTATCCATCTTCATCAGCAATTTTGTCCGAGAGCGTCCGTTTGGCGACGTTTTTCTGGGCCACAAATAATTGCACATCTCGAGAGATAAGAAACTTTAAAAAGCGATATCTAATCACTCTGAGCTTTGCTGTGACGATTCGTCGACTCGAATCAACTATTTTTACCCCCCCCCCCCTCCCTCCCCAAAGAAATAGTAATTTGTGAGCGTTAATTCTGATAATGCATGTTAATGGAAGATTTAGTTTTTTGAAATCTTCCATTGTTACCAATACTGAAACAAACCATATCTATGCAACATTAAAGGCCCACTTAATTTTCGAACCCCCAGATAATTTTCTATAAAATATATGCCATATTATATACCATTTGAAAGAGGAAGCTCCAAAACGTTGTATTATCAACTTATTCGGTGTTATTACACCGAATAATAACTGAGAACATGTCTTTGTTGAGATACCGACTTGTGATCTATTGCTGAAGTTTCATTATTTTAAATGAAATTACATTTTTAGTTTGAATTCTGTTGCATTCTGAGAGCCATAACGGGGGGAATCTTTCTATGATTTCAGCTGTTTTGTATTTCTCTTTGGGCATCTTCTGAGACAGTGAAGTTTCAACTGGTGATGATAAGTATCTACTCAAAACTCTTTAATTTCACTCACATGTATTATCATCAACACTGCATATAGAACATCTGACAAACGGTTGAAATATTTTGTTTTCGTATACTTCCGTTACTCATTCCTTATTCCTCATTATAGTAAACAGTTCTGTATTTCTGTCAAATAAAGTGTGTTGTGCCCCCCCCCCCCCCCTACAAGACACCGATTCCAAACACCCCAACACCATACCCCGATCCTGATTGCCCACATTCTAGAAGTGTGCGAATTCGAGCGTTCGTGGCATTTTTCAGGTCTGATGTCGGTAAAAAAAAAGGTGTTATAGTGTGGCCTCTAATATATATCTTTTCCAAACACCCACCCCGATCCAAAATTTTATTTCACGTTGGACGAATATTCAACAGACATTCGCGTGAAGTTAGTTGGACGTTCGACATTCGATATTCAATCGGCTCGTCAATATATATATACAGCCTCCTACCTCTATAGCTATATGTCCAGCTATGGTCTGGAAAACAGGAAAAGCGCGGAATTTCGGACGAAGTTTGAGTGGGAGAGCACGAATTAGACTCATGGCGCAACCCTCATGCATAAAACGAAAAATCTATTATTTTTTTTGGAATATCGAATGTCTGTTGAATATCGAACGTCCAACTAACTTCACGCGAATGTCTGTTGAATATCCGTCCAACGTGAAATAAAATTTGAGCTAAAAAAAATGGAAAATTTGTGAGTTGGAGAGCACGAATCAGGTCTAGGGAAGTCTCATGGTACCATCAGGAAACTGCGTTTTTGTTTGTTGATATGTTAGCCGAAATTTTCAGTCCAGATATGGTATTCGATATTCAAAACGCATGACGCTTACCATGTCTGGTCTTGTAGATTGGCATGTGAAGTTCCCGCATGGGAATGACTATAATTACCAAATTCCAAAGTCCAGCTATGGTCTGGAAAACAGGAAAAGCGCGGAATTTCGGACGAAGTTTGAATGGGAGAGCACGAATTACACTCATGGCGCAACCCCCATGCATAAAACGAAAAATCTATTTTTTTTAAAATATCGAATGTCTGTTGAATGTCGAACGTCGAACTAACTGCACGCGAATGTCTGTTGAATGTCGAACGTCGAACTAACTTCACACACCTGCTTACATGGTCAATGTAATTATTGTTAGGCCAATGCATTATCTTATATATGCGAGGCGCCCAAAATAACAGAATGCATTGGCACAGGGTTTTCGCAAAATTTCAGGAAGCTCCGGTCATGAAAGGGTTGAATCTCACATAGCACGTATTTTGTAGTCGGAAAATATATCCCGAGAAATACCCGAAGTATCCATCTAAAAACTGTATATACTCTGAATAAACTTGCCAATGTCCTGGCAATTTTCCAACTATTCTCAGTTTTTCGCACACAAATGATACATACGCTCTTTATGTTTTACCATATAAGGAATACGTCAACGAAGAACGCTCTTTATGCCTTTCCGTGGTATATATATCCCCCCCCCCCCCCCCCCCGCATGAATCTGAAATTTGCCAACCAGTGTGAAAGTTTTAAATCTTTATCTATCAGTTTGAAAATTCCAACTTGTTGGTGTGCAAAATGAAGTTACTGGTGGTGCATGCATATATTTGCGTCTGAGAAATAAATAATTACATTGTATTACATGCAGTTACATATAACCAGCGATCATCATAGGGACTCCGGACATTCTAAGTAATGCGAAATAACATAAACAGTTTGTTAAAAAAAAACATGTCGTCAACAAATACATGTAAAAAAAATCTACATTGTTCTTACTGTCATCACTAATAACTCTCCGATAATGATATTTCGCATGTCAAAACCATTTATTATGTAAACAATGGAATTACAAATAAAGTCAGTCCAATAAGATACCAAAGTTTAATCAAAACATGACGGTAAGGGTGCATGCGCTCATACGCTGGCAAGTTTGCACGGTATATTATTGCGGGCATTTCGTCATAGAAAACCGCATGGTGCCAGAATATGAACGGAAACGCGCACATAACATGCATCATTACCAAAGCGAAAGTCATGATAAGTAACATTATCTAGTTCCACTTGTAACAGTGCTACTGGAATTTGCCTTCAAATACCTGTATGATTTATTCTTGCGAGATAATTGCATGATATTTACAGGCAAATTCCGGTAGCATCGTTACTAGTGGAAATACCGAGATTTAACTTAGCCCATAGTTAGCTGTGGTACAGATGCACGTTATGCGCTTGTTTACGTTCATATTATGGCACCATATCGTTTTCTACGACAAAATGCCTGCAAACCATACCGTGCAAACTTGCCAGTGTATGAACGTATATACCTTAAACATTGGAAAAGGTCAAAGCATGAAAACTATTCTGAAACTCATATTCAGAATAATATATTTGAATTTACTACACGATTAATAGCAATGTTTGTTGACTAATCAATGTAACAGTTTTGTTTACATGGCAATGGGGTCAACGTGCGAAATTTCGTTATTGAAAAACTATCAATAAAAACAAGAAAAGAGTTTATCCATTTCGTCATGTTTTTGGTGGTGCTGTTTTTACAGATTTGTATCATTTTTACATTTACTCACTGCCAATAGGCCCACTTAATTTTCTACTTTTTTGTATAGTGCCTTCATATACGGTTTTAATAACAATCTGTGTCATGACATATTATTAAAATATTATAATTTGTCACCATTTGAAACGTCTGTGCCTCGGAATATGCCCATAGAGAAATAGAAAACAGCTGAAATCATAGAAAGATTTCCCCCGTTATGGCTCCCAGAATGCAACAGAATTCAAACTAAAAATATGTTTTCAATGGAAGAGTAATAACTCTATATCTTAAGACATAGAGTTATTCCCCTTCCATTGAAAATAATGAAACTTGAGCACAGAACACCAAGTCAGTATCTCAACAAAAGCAACTAAGTTGATAATACACTGTTTTGGAGCTTCCTCTTTCAAATCATATATACTATGGCAAATATGTTATATGAAATTATCTGGGGGTTCGAAAATAAAGTGGTCCTTTAAATGGAAATATGAAGGTTGTTTCCCCAAGACAAACAATCTAGCCACCTCCATATATCAGATATACGATGGGGTGGTCCCAAATGACACCGCTTACCATTATATATTTATATCAACCATATAATAATAATATCCTCTAAATTCCAATTTTAAGCTATATCAAAGGCATATTTACGGGACAGACGACAAGGCGCACGCAATCAAAGGATTTTACCAGATTTCGTTTCCATAAAATGGCCTGGTTGTCGTAATGTAAGGGAGCTGAGGGCCGATAATATGCGACAGTAAATCAAGCGCGCGTGACCACACACATAAAACGCTATCGATTTTGTGAGATTTATTATGGTATAATAGTGTGCTAACAGAAGGCATCAGCAGTCTGGTAAACCAAGAACTTACAAGTCGTGATGCCAATCACCGCAGGTCTGGTCCACTTCAAATAGCGAACCTTTCTCAGAATAGACGCTTATAACCACAGATAAAAAAACACACCCCTTTAACCCTCTCATGGCGGGAGCTGCGCTAGCGCAACAATAAATACCCTGTGCCAATGCATTCTCTGGTATATTCGAGTCGACTAAGGGCGCGTACACATGACGGGCAAGAAAATATCAGGTATGCCCCATGTGACTTACTTGACCAATGAAATAAATAATACCGGAAAATATCCGACAAAGACAGCGCGCTGATATTTTATCGCCAGTTGGTGATATGTGTTCACCTTGATTGGTAGCCATCGGTATCCGTTAACTAATCTCTATAAGGGACACGCTGGTAACCGTTCACGCACTCGAGTTATGATCCATCAATATTATCGCCTGTTTCAACAATTGACTTCGTAATTCCATTTTTGATTGTTTGACATAATCGCTGAGCTATTATATGGATATGTGTGGAGACATATATCTTTTGAAGGTTTCCGCTGACGGAGGATGTCCGTGGATTTCCAGCTGCACCCCCTCTTGAATGATGAATCGGGCCAAAGACCCGATATCACATAATTTATTTTGCACACCTTCCATCGTCTTTGAATTACCCATCTGGTACCTCACATGTCTTGAATTTTGACTGGACACCGGGGAGGGTCCCGGAGGGAGGGGCCTAGAAGAAATTCCAAACCAATATTTTGACCAAAGTAGGAAGAAATGCAAATGTTGGTCTAAAACCACTAATTCCACATACATTAATGGTTGAAAAATCAGACTCAATTTCAAACCATTGTTGGTGTGAAATTTCCAACTAATATTGTTTCCAACTGGTGAAAACTTTGGCCATAGTTGGCGGGGGTCTCATGTCCCCACATGCACCCATGTAAGTTCGGTAACGTAATGTACACCACAGCCCCATGAACCAAGAAACAATCTCCTGAAAACTTCATATGGGGTCTCAATGGGGGTGGGGTCATCCGATTTGCCACAAAACCATAATAACATTTGTCACCCCACATATGCATACACTATGAAATTATAACATTTTCAAATTTCCAAATAACGTGACCACTTTCTCATTATGCAGAATGTCTTTATGCATGAGATGAGCAACGTTGCTACAGGTCGGTGGGTGCCTAATCCCACCCGACTTCGATAATACATGTCAACAGTTGGAAATTTCACAAAGCTATGAATTGCCAAAATGGACTATAGGTTATTTACCGGACGCAATTCACTTGAACCAGCATGACTAATACTGTTCTGATTGAGCTCAATCAACGCCGTTTAAACCGCCGCGTTCTCACGGGCGTAATCTTTGCAGCAAGAAAATATCAGTGTGCAATTTGACCTGATGTTTTCTTGCAGATATTTTCTTGCAGCTTCATGTGTACGCGCCCTGAAGGTCGACTCGCATATATAAGAGAATGCATTGGCCTAACATTTTTTAACAATTACATTCTTTAACAATTGTTATCTCTTTTTATTATATGCTTCCCCATTAAATAGTGGGAAATTGCCGTGGCGTAGAGCGTTATATCCATCGCCTGGACCGACTCGATGGATAACACTGACCGACTCGATGGATAACACTGACCGACTCGATGGATAACACAATAGTATTACTTTTTCGGAGATTACTTCCGGTTTTTAGCGGCGAATCACATTAAGTTTCAAAGCGTATCAATAACAGCCGGACTATTGTTTTAATTATTGATTTTCACGGTTCATAAACTGTTATTTAATTGTTATAATGTTAACTCATTTGTTTTAATATATTCTTATCACTAAATTACATATACATAAATTTTCTCGCATCATTTCAGAATAAAACAATGGGGACTATTTCTTATGGCGGCTATGCTCGATATTTGTCATTCGGTGGTGAGCAAATCAATTGATGGAATGTAAACAAAATGCAAATGTCGAAGCTTTCTAACAATTTGAAGTGAACTGTAGGACAAAATTAGCAGTTTTGGTGCGGTTTATAGCGCATATAATAAAAAGAAAACCTACGGGTTTTGGTTGAATACCCGGATTATCTCATTCGTGGGTGCAAGGAAGTACAGAATTTCCACTCGCGGCTTGCAGCCGCTCGTGGAAATTCTGTACTTCCTTGCACCCACTCATGAGATAATTCGGGTATTCAACCAAAACTCGTAGGTATTCTCTATGTACGTTTTTTTCTTACATTCTATAACAATTTTTATAATTTTTTATTATATTCTTTAACAATTTTAATAAATTTTTTTACTAATTTTTTCTTACATTCTTTAAAACAAATTATCATTTTTTTTTTATCATTTTTTCTTACATTCTTAATCACAATTTTTATATTTATTTCTTACATTCTTTAACAATTTCTATAATTTTATCATTATTTATTATATTCTTTAAGAATTTTGTTTATCATTTTTTAATTTTTTTCTTACATTTTTTAACAATTATATATAGAGATGACCCGAACTGGTATACGAAGTTCGCGAGGATAATGAGTTCGTATTCTATAATTATGTAAATATTGTTATAAATAGAGGATCTCACATGAGTTCCTATTTTATACGGAATTTATCAACCGAGTTCACTAAATTCGATTTGAGCCGAGGTTTACCGAGGCTCAAGTAGAATTTAGTGGACGAGGTTGATAAATTACGTATACAATAGGACGAGTGTGAGATACTTTTTATCACATGATCAAATAAACGCGAAGCAATGCGAAATATCCATCGAAAACAACGATAATAAACTGCAGCGATCGAAAGTCATTTGAAGAACGATGTGACGTCATCGCACGCGCTGATATTAAACGTGTCTATTACCGATAATTATGAAACTGCTTTTATGGCCAAATTATGTGATAAAATATATTTTTCACATTAAATTACTACTTTCAGTTGGAAGTCATGTGGTGTTCAGAACAAATATAATGTTTTCCATGGATTAAACCATTGTGATATTTTATTACCGTCATTAGTGCTTTTAGATGAACGGGTGATTTACGTTTAAAGTCTGAAGAGCATATGTAGAGTTTGTGAGTTTGAGAGTAGATTACTATCTGCCCATACACAATAATTGTTTTCCTACTGCGCATGGGGTGCATGCCACCGCAGCAAGAAGATAAGCCCCCTCCCTTTCCGAACCTGGACTGGCGATGAAGACTTATCTTGTTTTGGAACTTCTGCCTGTCTGTCTGTCTGTCTGTCTGTATGTCTGTATGTATACATACATGCATGTATGTATGTATGTATGTATGTATGTATTATAGACTCGAAAACTGCTCGACCGATCCGACTCAAATATGTAATGTAGGCCTACTTTGATCCCGGGAACAATATGGGCGGGTCCAATTTCACGTGCGACCATGTCCTTGACCTTGACCTCGCTCATATACGCTCATATAGGCATGTTTCTGGACCGATCGAACAATAGTGTTTTTCTTTCTCCTAATACTTTTCAACGTTGTTCGCTCTGCTAAGAAATCCCTAAATAGCCCGGAGGAAGTCGGGCACATCAGCTATTATATAATATTTGAGTTATGAATTATTGTGATTTAGTGTCCTGTTTTGTGCTTGTATGGACTCCAGTTCTCATAGTTTGTTGTATTGCGGACTTGTACTACGGGCTCAACGCTAGGAAGGGGTGCAATTAATGCCAGCCAGTTGTCTTAAGGTCGATCGGATCTCCTGAACTCTTGATGGTGTAATGCCCGCCTGTGACTCCTGTGTGAGTGTAAAAACCCGTTGACCTGGTGTATTTCGATCTGAGGACGCAGCTAAGGCCAGACTGGGTTACTTAGTGTACACACCGCCGCGCAGTATTCTTGGAGAGTCAAACTGTGAAAACGGATTAGTAGTTTATGGTGGATCTAAATAGGTGTTCGCATTGTTCGTGTCGCTCAGGTCAACGGCGGTTCGTGTGTCCGATCGAGCAACACCGCGCGTTTTTCAGAAGTAAGTATGTGTGCGATATAATCGAGAAGTAGCTGTGGTCGTGAATTTTATGAACAAGTCAATATCATTGAGCCATGATTGAGGGCATGGCGCATGTCAAAATGGCTACTTCTATATATATATATATTGACTCAGCTTTAGGTCAAATACTCTTTTTGCTAAATAAAAAGACATTGACCAAACATGTCAGAGCATTGTTTATAAGCCTAGTGCTTCTGGTGGGCAATATATATCAAGACCATCCAAAATATTACATTTTGGGATTGGTTGTTTTCGAGTTGTTGGATAGTTCTTGACCCCCATAACTCAATAGTAAAACAAATATACAAGCAATTAAAAATGGAATTATGTATAACTAGCTGGAGCAAAGGACATTCACGCGTAATATCGCTTCACGAAGCCATGTCCTTAAAGGCACGTGAGGCCTTAGTTGTCGAAAATATTCATATTTGTTCCAATCACCGTAAACAGAAAAACATCAAAACGCATACAGTTTCGTTCATATATACCATGACCATCGCGTAAACAGCATGTTATCATAAAGATTTACTATATTTTACCTAAGCAAGAGCCTGATTGTGTTACAGAAGACAGCACAATGCTGCTGGCTAATCACACATAAATGGCATGAACGCTCTTTATTCGTTCCATATCAGGAATTCACCAACAATGAACGCTCTTTATGTTTACCATCATAATATAAACAAACACCAGAAAAGTAACTTTTTATGCTTTTGTTTACATAGCAATGGTCAAATATATGACAATAACATACTGTTTATGCGATATTTCTTATTTGTATATGGACAAAGTCTGTCTACATTTTGTTGTTCTTTCTGTTTGTGGCGGTTTTTGGCGGGTGGAAATATTTTCACAGGATACCCACCGCCAAGGCCAACCGTACCTTTAAATACAGACATCAGTTCATCACTGATGAGTGCACGGTATAGATGCTGAACGACCATGCATTGGCAGACGATAGCCGATCAACAAGAATGAATGGGTGAAGCCAAACTGGTTAATAATACCATTATATAACACGTCGTTTCATTTGCAAGATAATGGCACTCAGTGAGTATATAATACTGTTCTGCGATATCGGTGTAGGAAAGTTCACAGACAGAGCAGATCCCTGCACCCGAGAAAGTGGTTGCTTCGATTACACTTGCTAATGTGTGATATGATCGCCTGTTGTTTGTGATAATTTTCTACACAGGTGACAAAGAGGTGAGACTTGCAGAATATCATGCATGCACTTTTTTCCAATCGGTTTATTGCTGGGTAATTGTCTTATTCTCGGTTTTCCAGGCGAATTCGTCTGCGTTGTGAATACAATACATCTGATTCGTCTTTTACATGATAATTTTGGAATGTATGTACCGAACTGGACATATGCTCACCTATGACATCGGTCATGTCGTACCGCTCAAGAATCAAGTTAATATCGCATAACATTGACTGTGTTTTGTCCTCTATTGGTGTGTGGATGCACTCGTAAAGGCGTTTGGGAAAGACGTTTTGCAAGTTTTTCCCGAGGAACATGACACAAGCCACCGAGTTCGCGAACAGAGAAAGCTTCCTTGCTTCAACGACTGACTGCAGAGATGATGTTTCCAACAAAGTATCACTTCAACTAGCTTTCTCACATTCAAATGCCGGTGCATGCTATCATTCTTATACCGGTGCATGCTATCATTCTCATACAATAAATAAATACCGGTACATGCTATCATTCTTATACAATAAATAGATACCGGTACATGCTATCATTCTTATACAATAAATAAATACCGGTGCATGCTATCATTCTTATACAATAAATACCGGTGCATGCTATCATTCTTATACAATAAATAAATAGCGGTGTATGCTATCATTCTTATACAATAAATAAATACCGGTGCATGCTATCATTCTTATACAATAAATACCGGTGCATGCTATCATTCTTATACAATAAATAAATACCGGTGTATGCTATCATTCTTATACAATAAATAAATACCGGTGCATGCTATCATTCTTATACAATAAATACCGGTGCATGCTATCATTCTTATACAATAAATAAATACCGGTGCATGCTATCATTCTTATACAATAAATACCGGTGCATGCTATCATTCTTATACAATAAATAAATACCGGTGCATGCTATCATTCTTATACAATAAATAAATACCGGTACATGCTATCATTCTTATACAATAAATAAATACCGGTACATGCTATCATTCTTATACAATAAATAAATACCGGTGCATGCTATCATTCTTATACAATAAATAAATACCGGTACATGCTATCATTCTTATACAATAAATACCGGTGCATGCTATCATTCTTATACAATAAATAAATACCGGTGCATGCTATCATTCTTATACAATAAATAAATACCGGTGCATGCTATCATTCTTATACAATAAATAAATACCGGTGCATGCTATCATTCTTATACAATAAATAAATACCGGTGCATGCTATCATTCTTATACAATAAATAAATACCGGTGCATGCTATCATTCTTATACAATAAATACCGGTGCATGCTATCATTCTTATACAATAAATAAATACCGGTGCATGCTATCATTCTTATACAATAAATAAATACCGGTGCATGCTATCATTCTTATACAATAAATAAATACCGGTACATGCTATCATTCTTATACAATAAATAAATACCGGTGCATGCTATCATTCTTATACAATAAATAAATACCGGTACATGCTATCATTCTTATACAATAAATACCGGTGCATGCTATCATTCTTATACAATAAATAAATACCGGTGCATGCTATCATTCTTATACAATAAATAAATACCGGTGCATGCTATCATTCTTATACAATAAATAAATACCGGTGCATGCTATCATTCTTATACAATAAATAAATACCGGTGCATGCTATCATTCTTATACAATAAATAAATACCGGTGCATGCTATCATTCTTATACAATAAATACCGGTGCATGCTATCATTCTTATACAATAAATAAATACCGGTGCATGCTATCATTCTTATACAATAAATAAATACCGGTGCATGCTATCATTCTTATACAATAAATACCGGTGCATGCTATCATTCTTATACAATACATAAATACCGGTGCATGCTATCATTCTTATACAATAAATACCGGTGCATGCTATCATTCTTATACAATAAATACCGGTGCATGCTATCATTCTTATACAATAAATAAATACCGGTGCATGCTATCATTCTTATACAATAAATAAATACCGGTGCATGCTATCATTCTTATACAATAAATAAATACCGGTGCATGCTATCATTCTTATACAATAAATACCGGTGCATGCTATCATTCTTATACAATAAATAAATACCGGTGCATGCTATCATTCTTATACAATAAATAAATACCGGTGCATGCTATCATTCTTATACAATAAATAAATACCGGTACATGCTATCATTCTTATACAATAAATAAATACCGGTGCATGCTATCATTCTTATACAATAAATAAATACCGGTACATGCTATCATTCTTATACAATAAATACCGGTGCATGCTATCATTCTTATACAATAAATAAATACCGGTGCATGCTATCATTCTTATACAATAAATAAATACCGGTGCATGCTATCATTCTTATACAATAAATAAATACCGGTGCATGCTATCATTCTTATACAATAAATAAATACCGGTGCATGCTATCATTCTTATACAATAAATAAATACCGGTGCATGCTATCATTCTTATACAATAAATACCGGTGCATGCTATCATTCTTATACAATAAATAAATACCGGTGCATGCTATCATTCTTATACAATAAATAAATACCGGTGCATGCTATCATTCTTATACAATAAATACCGGTGCATGCTATCATTCTTATACAATACATAAATACCGGTGCATGCTATCATTCTTATACAATAAATACCGGTGCATGCTATCATTCTTATACAATACATAAATACCGGTGCATGCTATCATTCTTATACAATAAATAAATACCGCTACATGCTATCATTCTTATACAATAAATAAATACCGGTACATGCTATCATTCTTATACAATAAATAAATACCGCTACATGCTATCATTCTTATACAATAAATAAATACCGGTACATGCTATCATTCTTATACAATAAATAAATACCGGTGCATGCTATCATTCTTATACAATAAATACCGGTGCATGCTATCATTCTTATACAATAAATAAATACCGGTGCATGATATCATTCTTATACAATAAATAAATACCGGTACATGCTATCATTCTTATACAATAAATAAATACCGCTACATGCTATCATTCTTATACAATAAATAAATACCGGTGCATCCTATCATTCTTATACAATAAATAAATACCGGTGCATGCTATCATTCTTATACAATAAATAAATACCGGTGCATGCTATCATTCTTATACAATAAATAAATACCGGTGCATCCTATCATTCTTATACAATAAATACCGGTGCATGCTATCATTCTTATACCGGTGCATGCTATCATTCTTATACCGTGCATGCTATCATTCTTATACAATAAATAAATACCGGTGCATGCTATCATTCTTATACAATAAATAAATACCGGTGCATGCTATCATTCTTATACAATAAATAAATACCGGTGCATGCTATCATTCTTATACAATAAATAAATACCGGTGCATGCTATCATTCTTATACAATAAATAAATACCGGTGCATCCTATCATTCTTATACAATAAATACCGGTGTATGCTATCATTCTTATACAATAAATAAATACCGGTGCATGCTATCATTCTTATACAATAAATACCGGTGCATGCTATCATTCTTATACAATAAATAAATACCGGTGCATCCTATCATTCTTATACAATAAATAAATACCGGTGCATGCTATCATTCTTATACAATAAATAAATACCGGTGCATGCTATCATTCTTATACAATAAATAAATACCGGTGCATCCTATCATTCTTATACAATAAATACCGGTGCATGCTATCATTCTTATACCGGTGCATGCTATCATTCTTATACAATAAATAAATACCGGTGCATGCTATCATTCTTATACAATAAATAAATACCGGTGCATGCTATCATTCTTATACAATAAATAAATACCGGTGCATGCTATCATTCTTATACAATAAATAAATACCGGTGCATGCTATCATTCTTATACAATAAATAAATACCGGTGCATGCTATCATTCTTATACAATAAATAAATACCGGTGCATGCTATCATTCTTATACAATAAATACCGGTGCATGCTATCATTCTTATACAATAAATACCGGTGCATGCTATCATTCTTATACAATAAATAAATACCGGTACATGCTATCATTCTTATACAATAAATAAATACCGGTACATGCTATCATTCTTATACAATAAATAAATACCGGTACATGCTATCATTCTTATACAATAAATACCGGTGCATGCTATCATTCTTATACAATAAATAAATACCGGTGCATGCTATCATTCTTATACAATAAATACCGGTGCATGCTATCATTCTTATACAATAAATAAATACCGGTACATGCTATCATTCTTATACAATAAATAAATACCGGTACATGCTATCATTCTTATACAATAAATACCGGTGCATGCTATCATTCTTATACAATAAATAAATACCGGTACATGCTATCATTCTTATACAATAAATAAATACCGGTACATGCTATCATTCTTATACAATAAATACCGGTGCATGCTATCATTCTTATACAATAAATAAATACCGGTACATGCTATCATTCTTATACAATAAATAAATACCGGTACATGCTATCATTCTTATACAATAAATACCGGTGCATGCTATCATTCTTATACAATAAATAAATACCGGTACATGCTATCATTCTTATACAATAAATAAATACCGGTACATGCTATCATTCTTATACAATAAATACCGGTGCATGCTATCATTCTTATACAATAAATAAATACCGGTACATGCTATCATTCTTATACAATAAATAAATACCGGTACATGCTATCATTCTTATACAATAAATACCGGTGCATGCTATCATTCTTATACAATAAATAAATACCGGTACATGCTATCATTCTTATACAATAAATAAATACCGGTACATGCTATCATTCTTATACAATAAATACCGGTGCATGCTATCATTCTTATACAATAAATAAATACCGGTGCATGCTATCATTCTTATACAATAAATACCGGTGCATGCTATCATTCTTATACAATAAATAAATACCGGTACATGCTATCATTCTTATACAATAAATAAATACCGGTACATGCTATCATTCTTATACAATAAATAAATACCGGTGCATCCTATCATTCTTATACAATAAATACCGGTGCATGCTATCATTCTTATACAATAAATAAATACCGGTGCATGCTATCATTCTTATACAATAAATACCGGTGCATGCTATCATTCTTATACAATAAATAAATACCGGTGCATCCTATCATTCTTATACAATAAATAAATACCGGTGCATGCTATCATTCTTATACAATAAATAAATACCGGTGCATGCTATCATTCTTATACAATAAATAAATACCGGTGCATCCTATCATTCTTATACAATAAATACCGGTGCATGCTATCATTCTTATACCGGTGCATGCTATCATTCTTATACCGTGCATGCTATCATTCTTATACAATAAATAAATACCGGTGCATGCTATCATTCTTATACAATAAATAAATACCGGTGCATGCTATCATTCTTATACAATAAATAAATACCGGTGCATGCTATCATTCTTATACAATAAATAAATACCGGTGCATGCTATCATTCTTATACAATAAATAAATACCGGTGCATGCTATCATTCTTATACAATAAATACCGGTGCATGCTATCATTCTTATACAATAAATACCGGTGCATGCTATCATTCTTATACAATAAATAAATACCGGTACATGCTATCATTCTTATACAATAAATAAATACCGGTACATGCTATCATTCTTATACAATAAATAAATACCGGTACATGCTATCATTCTTATACAATAAATACCGGTGCATGCTATCATTCTTATACAATAAATAAATACCGGTGCATGCTATCATTCTTATACAATAAATAAATACCGGTGCATGCTATCATTCTTATACAATAAATAAATACCGGTGCATGCTATCATTCTTATACAATAAATACCGGTGCATGCTATCATTCTTATACAATAAATACCGGTGCATGCTATCATTCTTATACAATAAATAAATACCGGTACATGCTATCATTCTTATACAATAAATAAATACCGGTACATGCTATCATTCTTATACAATAAATAAATACCGGTACATGCTATCATTCTTATACAATAAATACCGGTGCATGCTATCATTCTTATACAATAAATAAATACCGGTGCATGCTATCATTCTTATACAATAAATAAATACCGGTGCATGCTATCATTCTTATACAATAAATACCGGTGCATGCTATCATTCTTATACAATAAATAAATACCGGTGCATGCTATCATTCTTATACAATAAATAAATACCGGTGCATGCTATCATTCTTATACCGGTGCATGCTATCATTCTTATACAATCAATATTTCACTCGCTCAACTCCACATGGCGGTTTGCGCTCCAAAATACACCTTGTAATATTCGCTTTTAAATTTTCCCGGTATCGAAATATGTTGATAAATATTCCTGAACTACCGTTCTATGAGCATCATACATGTCACCGAAAGAGGCATTGACGTCATAAAAAAATAGAATTTCGATCACGATGATTGCGTCCCGATCAAATGACATTTGCGTTCATTGAAATTCTGGAATCGAAAACGGAATAACGCGCGATTTCCGGAAAAGGTGTATATATTGCGTTATCTTAGCGTGAAACAATTAAAAGACTCCGCGCACTGCCTTCTCTTTGTTGTAAGCATCAAAATGATGTGGTTCCATATAAACGTTTAGTTTAATGGTGTAGTGCCGTGTACCTTTAAAGGCACGAGCGGCGTTCGTTGCAGAAATATTCATATTTGTTCAAATCGCCATCAACAGAAGGACTATTAAAAATATATATAGTTTTGTTCATATGCCAAACATAATCAGCGCGTAAATAGTATATTGTCGTCAAGACGTACGATGGTATATAGTCCATGATACGTAAACAAGAGCCGCATACGTTTAATGATATATATATATATATATATATATATATATATATATATATATATATATATATATATATATATATTACATATAGTGCTGTATACGTTTAATGTTGTAGTGCCGTCTACCTTTAATGGTGTGGTGCCGTATACTTTAATGGTGTAGTGCCGTATACCTTTAATGATGTAGTGCCGCATACGTTTAATGATATATATTGTGCCGTATACGTTTAATGGTGTAGTGCCGTATACCTTTAATGATGTAGTGACGCATACGTTTAATGGTGTAGTGCCGCCTACCTTTAATGAAGTAGTGCCGCATACGTTTAATGGTGTAGTGCCGTATACGTTTAATTGTGTAGTTTCGTCTACCTTTAATGATGTAGTGCCGCATACATTTAATGATATAGTGGCATATACGTTTAATGGTGTAGTGTCGTATATGTTTAATGATGTAGTGCTGTATACCTTTAATGATGTAGTGCCGAAAATATACGTTTAATGATATAGTGCCGTATACGTTTAATGTTGTAGTGTCGTATACGTTTAAGGAGCTGGTGCCGTATACGATTAATTGTGTAGTTCCGTATACCTTTAATGATGGAGTCCCTCATATGAGATAGTGCCGTATACGTTTAATGGTGTAGTGCTATATACGTTTAATGATGTATTGCCGTATACGTTTAATGATATAGTGCCGTATACGTTTAATGATGTAGTGCCGTATATCTTTAATGATGTAGTGCCGTATACGTTTAATGATATAGTGCCGTATACGTTTAATGATGTAGTGCCGTATATCTTTAATGATGTAGTGTCGTATACCTTTAATGATGTAGTGCCGTCTACCTTTAATGATGTAGTGCCGTCTACCTTTAATGATGTGGTGTCGGATGTGTATAATTATGTAGTGCCGTACACGTTTAATGATGTCGTATACGTTTAATGGTGTAGTGCCGCATACGACTAATGATGTAGTTCCGTATACCTTTAATGATGTAGTGCCGTATACGTTAAATGATGTAGTGCCGCATAAGTTTAATGGTTTAGTGTCGTATACGTTTAATGGTGTAGTGCCGTATACGTTCAATGATGTAGTGCCGTTTACGTTTAATGATGTAGTGCCGTATACGTTTAATGATGTAGTGCCGTATACCTTTAATGATGTAGTGCCGTATACCTTTAATGATGTAGTGCCGTATACCTTTAATGATGTAGTGCCGTATATGTTTAATGATGTAGTGCCGTATACGTTTAATGATGTAGTGCCGTATACCTTTAATGATGTAGTGCCGTATATGTTTAATGATGTAGTGCCGCATACGTTTAATGATGTAGTGCCATATACCTTTAATGATGTAGTGTCGTATATGTTTAATGATGTAGTGCCGTATACGTTTAATGATGTAGTGCCGTATACGTTTAATGACGTAGTGCCGTATGCGTTTAATGACGTCGTGCCGTATACGTTTAATGATGTAGTGCCGTATACGTTTAATGATGTAGTGCCGTAAACGTTTAATGATGTAGTGCCGTATACGTTTAATGACTTAGTGCCGTATACCTTTAATGACGTAGTGCCGTATACCTTTAATGATGTAGTGCCGTATACCTTTAATGATGTAGTGCCGTATACCTTTAATGATGTAGTGTCGTATACCTTTAATGATTTAGTGCCGTATACCTTTAATGATGTAGTGTCGTATACCTTTAATGATGTAGTGCCATATACGTTTAATGATGTAGTGCCGTATACCTTTAATGATGTAGTGCCGCATATGTTTAATGATGTAGTGCCGTCTACCTTTAATGATGTAGTGCCGTATACGTTTAATGATATAGTGCCGTCTACCTTTAATGATGTAGTGCCGTATACCTTTAATGGTGTAGTGCCGTATACCTTTAATGATGTAGTGCCGTATACCTTTAATGATGTAGTGTCGTATATGTTTAATGATGTAGTGCCGTCTACCTTTAATTATGTAGTGCCGTATACCTTTAATGCTGTAGTGTCGTATACCTTTAATGGTGTAGTGCCGTATACCTTAAATTATGTAGTGCCGTATACGTTTAATGATGTAGTGCCGTCTACCTTTAATGACGTAGTGCCGTATACGTTTAATGATATAGTGCCGTATACGTTTAATGGTGTAGTGCCGTATACGTTTAATAGCGTAGTGCCGTATACGTTTAATGGTGTAGTGCCGTATACGTTTAATGGTGTAGTGCCTTATACGTTTAATAATGTGGTGCCGTCTACCTTTAATGTGTAGTGCCGTACACGTTTAATTGTGTAGTGCCGTATACATTTAATGGTGTCGTGCCGTATTCGTTTAATAATGTGGTGCCGTATACCTTTAATGGTGTAGTGCCGTATACATTTAATGGTGTAGTGCCATATACCTTTAATGGTGTAGTGCCGTATACGTTTAATGATATAGTGCCGTATAACTTCAATGGGGTAGTGCCGTATACCTTTAATGATGTAGTGCCATATACGTTAAATGATGTGGTGCCGTATACCTTTAATGATGTAGTGTCGTATACCTTTAATGATGTAGTGTCGTATACCTTTAGTGATGTAGTGCTGTACATGTTTAATGGTGTAGTGTCGTATACGTTTAAAAATGTGGTGCCGTATATATTTAATGGTGTAGTGCCGTATACCTTTAATGGTGTAGTGCCGTATACCTTTAATGTTGTAGTGCCGTATACGTTTAATGATGTAGTGCCATATACCTTTAATGATGTAGTGCCGTCTACCTTTAATGGTGTAGTGCCGTGTACGTTTAATAGTGTAGTGCCGTATACGTTTAATGGTGTAGTGCCGTATAACTTTAATGGTGTAGTGCCGTATACCTTTAATGATGTAGTGCCATATACCTTTAATGATGTAGTGCCATATACGTTAAATGATGTGGTGCCGTATACCTTTAATGGTGTATTGCCGTATACCTTTAATGATGTAGTGTCGTATACGTTTAATGATTTAGTGTCGTATACGTTTAATGATGTAGTGTCGTATACGTTTAATGATGTAGTGCCGTATACCTTTAATGATGTAGTGTCGTATACGTTTAATGATTTAGTGTCGTATACGTTTAATGATGTAGTGTCGTATACGTTTAATGATGTAGTGCCGTATACCTTTAATGGTGTATTGCCGTATACCTTTAATGATGTAGTGTCGTATACGTTTAATGATTTAGTGTCGTATACGTTTAATGATGTAGTGTCGTATACGTTTAATGATGTAGTGCCGTATACCTTTAATGGTGTATTGCCGTATACCTTTAATGATGTAGTGTCGTATACGTTTAATGATGTAGTGTCGTATACGTTTAATGATTTAGTGTCGTATACGTTTAATGATGTAGTGTCGTATACGTTTAATGATGTGGTGCCGTATACCTTTAATGGTGTATTGCCGTATACCTTTAATGATGTAGTGTCGTATACGTTTAATGATTTAGTGTCGTATACGTTTAATGATGTAGTGTCGTATACGTTTAATGATGTAGTGTCGTATACGTTTAATGATGTAGTGTCGTATACGTTTAATGATGTAGTGTCGTATACGTTTAATGATGTAGTGCCGTGCACGTTTAATGATGTCGTATACCTTTAATGGTGTATTGCCGTATACGTTTAATGATGTAGTGCCGTATACCTTTAATGATGTAGTGCCGTATACGTTTAATGATGTAGTGCCGTATACGTTTAATGGTTTAGTGCCGTATACCTTTAATGATGTAGTGCCGTATACCTTTTATGATGTAGTGCCATATACGTTTAATGATGTAGTGCCGTGCATGTTTAATGATGTCGTATACGTTTAATGGTGTATTGCCGCATAAGTTTAATGGTTTAGTGCCGTATACCTTTTATGATGTAGTGCCGTATACCTTTAATGGTGTAGTGCCGTATACCTTTAATGATGTAGTGCCGCATAAGTTTAATGGTTTAGTGCCGTATACCTTTAATGGTGTAGTGCCGTATACCTTTAATGACGTAGTGCCGTATACCTTTAATGATGTAGTGTCGTATACGTTTAATGATGTAGTGCCGTATACGTTTAATGATGTAGTGCCGTATATCTTTAATGATGTAGTGCCGTATACGTTTAATGATGCAGTGCCGTATACCTTTAATGATGCAGTGCCGTATACCTTTAATGATGCAGTGCCGTATACCTTTAATGATGTAGTGCCGTATACGTTTAATGATGCAGTGCCGTATACGTTTAATGATGCAGTGCCTTGCACGTTTAATGATGTCGTATACGTTTAATGGTGTAGTGCCGCATACGTCTATGATGCAGTGCCGTATACGTTTAATGATGCAGTGCCGTATACGTTTAATGATGCAGTGCCGTATACATTTAATGGGATAGCGACCATAGCTTGCTCTCACCCCGATAAATTTATTGGAACTTCCGGCTCATTTCCGATTTTATCATAAATAGTAGACTCTTTTTGACGTTAGGTATAGTTCGTTTGAAACACAATTATCAGCCATTGACGGCGGATAATCCGTGTATCAATAGAAAAATATATGTTTAATTAACCATAAAATTGTCTAGCAAAAATAATATCCGCGACCAAGTGTGGGTACCCACCATAATATCGGGTGTCAAAGCCGCGGATCGATCCTGCGATGAGATGTCGCCAAACCAGATTTGGAATATCAAAGATGCGGATGATATACTTCGCATTTTAACGGTTTCTGCTTGAAAATATCCCCATTATCTGTATCTGTATGTGTTTCAGCGCTGGAGCCTCTCGACTGTATTTGCGCTGTGGGAGGACTATGCTGTTTTATCCGTTGTTTCCTCGCATGTGCTATCCTCCAGGCTGTTCCACTCCTCGATATATATAGCTCGAACAAAGAACGAGTGTCTAAATTGTGCCGTGTTGGCTCGTATCCTTTCGATGGAGTTAGAGTTAATACACTCCTCCTTTTCGACAGGGTTTTATGTTATATAGCCTGGGTACTTTTTCGCCTTTATTTTCCTTCCTTTCTTTTTTGGTATTAGTATGTCTTTTGATCGAATAGCCGGCACCAGCCCATCCACTACTCTGCCGAACAGCTTCATTCTCATCGTGTTTCTTCTTTGGTGTATAGTGGCTCCATAAGTTGTTCCATTAGCATTTCAGTTACGGCCCCTTTTGTTCTTGCGTGGTAGTTGTTTTCGATGAATCATTCATTCGGACAGGCCGGCACATGGATCATATTTAGGGTGATGGTGCATGTGAAAGGGCGAAAACGTGTATGTTAGTTTGTGTTTATGTTCTAATGTCATATTAATAGTATAGGCTATTCTGTGTTATTCGATATGATAGGCCCGGAACTGTACAACGAATGGAAACATTAAATCAGTGTACATCATGAGTTAGCAGGGTCATGGCTAGAGGGTCTATTCGATATGATAGGCCCGGAACTGTACAACGAATGGAAACATTAAATCAGCGTACATCATGAGTTAGCAGGGTCGTGGCTAGAGGGTCCATGTTGGGGTGTTCACCTAGAGTTTCTTAATGCACCTCTTTCGGGAAGTTCTATTTGCTCCCCCTGTTAGGTTCGAGTTTTCATCGAGTTTACACCGGTTTCTTCCAACTGTTGGATATGACAACCCATAAGTTTAGATCGTTTCATCTGGTGATCATTTCAGTTCACAAATTTGGCGGCAATTATTTAAATTATCTAAATTTGCGGGTTTTTGTCTGAAAACAAATTACACACTAAATACTGAAACAAATGTGAAGCAATTTACGAACGAATACCCAGGTCGGACGCCCCAACTAACATACACGTGCGATCATACAGCGAAATACACGCGGAAAAGCCACATGCACACACACATGCACCACAACAAACCCAAACCGGAACACACACCCACCCCCATGTGCACGTGTACACGATTTCTGATCTATATTGTTTGCATGTGCCACGATTTATATATGTATGTACGTGTTTGTTTTGGATATTAATGTTTATACACTGTCATACCGAACACGTCCGGCGATTGGAGAATAAATTCTGAGTCTGATTTTATTTATACGTAGTGTTGTAACTTGGTAAGCCCATGCTGACCACATGTGCTATACATAGACACAATAGAGAGGTGACAGGCCCATCGACATCCAGATGAGAAGGCACACAAGTGTGCCACACATAATACATTGTGAGCATATATGTATGGACGTTTAGGGTTAAAATAGAATCGTCACAATATTATCTGATGACTCTTGAAAAAGACATTGTATAATTTGTAGCTATACGATATCTGTATATTCGATAAGATGATTCGGTTTCATTGCCGTGTAATGGTCTACTCGAGTGTGAACGAGTCATAAAGTCTGTAGTAATTACATGATTATAACAAATCGTTGATACTTCGTAGCGTTTCGACCTGTATGTGGTGTGTATATACAAACTCCAAGTATGTTAATTCTGAACGAATATCCGGTTAGCTGCATGCATACGAACGACGGCATCGCGTTATCGTTCCTTCACCATTTTGTAATCGCAAATTTGAATGCTGTGATGGATGTTCAATTAAAATTCATTTTTATAATAGATATCTACAATATATTTCGAACATGTTATAGATTAATATTTCAGATGACATTCGCAGTCCAATTGATCAGTCTCGGGTGCACATACAAAAACACGCGAAAACTCAGAACTCCTTAAGTGCTACGCATATTTACTACACACATAAGATCCGCTTTTAGTGACATCTTGGTCCGCGACTTTGACATCTATCTGGACCGCGCATATTGAGAATGACTCTGATGTTTTAAATTATATTCAATCTTATGCTTCATTGACAGATTCGGCTATATACCGACATTTGTTTTGGCAGCGTGGAAGGCCAGGAACTATATATATATACTAGTGGATGGATGTTCTCGAAAATTTGAGTGAGCAAAATAAAAGCAAAAACACTATTGAAAATATTCGGCACAAATTATCAAATGGTTTGATCTGGGAGAACTGACTGACAGCGGGTGCATGGGTAAATGTTTAATGATGTAGTGCCGTATATAAACTTTTCAGAGCGAAGACATCTGCAGATTTTCTTTACAAGATCCCGGATCCCATGGTCTGAATGTTCAATTTTACGCGACCACTGATTAAAACATTCGAACCGACACAAATATTAATTTAGAGTCGAATATCGTGTTCAATCATGTAAATCTATTGTCAAGTTTCACCCTGCAATAAATTCGGCACACTGTCAGTA
Organism: Siphonodentalium dalli; assembly: GCA_032622095.1. Lineage (NCBI taxonomy): Eukaryota > Metazoa > Mollusca > Scaphopoda > Gadilida > Siphonodentaliidae > Siphonodentalium > Siphonodentalium dalli. The sequence goes on along the minus strand of CP136065.1, from coordinate 48,677,953 downwards.
GCACCAGTCGAATTGAATGGCGACAATATGCACGTTCAGCCACACATACATGTAAATTGTAACATGTCAGGTTGCTATATATTGCCAACGCGTGTCGCGTGACTCATTTGGCCGTGGTCGTCCTTTTCATATGGCATCTATTGTTTCCGATAGGTATTGCGGTAGGCGTCATAATCCTCAACATCACAGAGTTGCCGACTATAGTTTTTATCATAATTTCCACTAGGAATTGGTGGTGATGTCGAATTCCCGGAGATTGGGTTTTGGTGTCAGAAATTTGTTTTCAATTGACTCACATGACTCTTTCACGACACAAGCCTGTTTTGACGCTGTAGTATGTCGGTATTTTTGCTATATATATATATAACTAGCAGGTGACCCGACTTCGTCCGGGCTTTGACCTTGAATTTACCATTTTGAAGGTCAAGGTCAGGTAGGAGTCACGATTTGACCCGTCCAAAACACTCCCCGTCGTCGAAATCCGTCCAGCAGTTTTCCCGGCCATAGCTAACAGACAAACAAACAGACAGAAGTCCCAAAATATATATTAGATCATTTGTGGGTACCCGTTTCAAGGTGAAGGTCACCTCGGGCGGAAAAAACTGACCCGATGAAAATCTCCTCCATTCCCAGGAACCCCTAAGTACGAACACAGAATCACACAACACGCTCATGTCTGTACACAGACACAACACGCTCATGTCTGGGCACATACATGCTCTTTATCAACGACACTGCGGATACGAACGCTCTTTAACTATCACGCGATTAACTCATGTACTACCCATTGCGGTGGCGGGGGGGGGGGGGTGGATAATGAGTGCTCTGACGTTCTCAGAAGCTGTGCGATGACATTCCATCTGAGATTTTACCCTTAGATAGGAAGTTTGGGCTCAATCCGTCCGACAGTTTTCCCGGCCATAGCTAACAAACAAACAAACAAACAGAAGTCCCAAAATATATATTTACTAGCAGGTGACCCGACTTCGTCCGGGCTTTGACCTTGAATTGACCATTTTGAAGGTCAATGTCAGGTCGGGGTCACGATTTGACCCATCGAAAACACTCCCCCGATAAAAATATCCCTAGGTATAAAATTTCGTCGAAATCCGTTAATTTGAGTTAATTCTGCCTTTTTAATTCTGCCTTTAAATGATGGTACCCGTCCCGTGATCGTACCCGTCCCTAAAAGAGGTACGTTTGTGGGTACCCGTTTCAAGGTGAAGATCACCTCGGGCGGAAAGCCCTAAGTACGTCACACAACACGCTCATGTCTGGATACAGTCTTACACGCACACGCCCAGACGTAATAATCACATTACACACATACGCTCTTTATCGACGACACTGCGGATACGAACGCTCTTTAACTATCCACTCGATTAACCCCACCGTGCCAATGACGGTAATTTTTGTGACTGAGAGTGGAGAAGGAGTGCTCTGGCGTTCTCAGAAGCGGTGCGATGCCACTTCATCTGGAATTTTACCCTTAGATAGGAAGTTTGGGCTCAATCCTTCCGGCAGTTTTCGAGTTCATCGCGATCACACAGACACACACACAGATCTTCCAAAAATATATAATAGATATATTAAATACTATGTCAGGGACTCAGGGTTAGTCTCGTCTGCTCGAAGATTTGTTGGAGAAAAAGTATGGTTAAAAGATATACATTAAGATTCAGACGCACGTTTTAGCCAAAAATTGCAAGATAGTTTCAACAAAGAATTTATCTCGATCTATCTGGCGAAATATCTTGAATTTTTCATATCATCATCTTCATTGTATATAGATTCTGAGCATCTACTAAGCGACGAAAAAAAAAACAATGAATTTTAATACATTTGAGAGGATGAAAATATTTCACGCTAAACCTTATATTCACCACAAACAGCTCTCTTTTGAGACAACGCTGGACCGCGGTGTTTTTATACGGACTATAATCCTCGCCGGCCTGTCGGATAAACAGGACTCGGATATACCCTATTTGGCCTACATGTATACACGGTCAAACCGTTTAGAAGTTTTGTGGTCAAAGTGTAGCATACGAAACTTGTAGCGAACTTATTACTACACTTTGGCACTCGTACGTGTGGCTGAACCTCACCAATGACAGCGTGATGGGGTATATTTCCGAACTGGAACAGTTATATACACATAGTTCTTAATAGTACGTCAATAGTACACAAGTTCTTAAAACCCTGCATATGACAAAGTATTATTCAGCCAGACCCGGGGGGGGGGGGAGTGTGTATGGCAATTTAGCTCATAGAGATTCACATTTGAATAAAACTACCTACAATATTTATGCGTAGCTGACATTCGCAGACAATCCCCATGTTGACTTTTTTTGTTGGTTAAACATGCTTTATGAAGCATGAAAATTTTCATTTGAGGATCATTATGCCATTTATCGGTTTCATAAAAGTTGACAAAGCCGAACAATGGTTCGAGCATGCTTCGATTATGTATGCCGGGCACGCGATATCAGAACGCTTGCGAATAATTCCCAGGGCGTCGCTCGTAAATAACAGACCGTTTCTGGTATTGATCTCTTGTGCTATGTATACGGGACCAACCATTATCGGAGGCATCGCAGCATATACTATACATGTATACAGAGATTGTGGTGACAAGGGGTTTCGGGGGTAGGGACGTGGCTAGAGGGTTTCCGTTTGGAGTGTCCTAGCTGGAATTATCAAGTGTACACCACCTCTCTCTCTCTCTCTCTCTCTCTCTCTCTCTCTCTCTCTCTCTCTCTCTCTCTCTCTCTCTCTCTCTCTCTCTCTCTCTCTCTCTCTCTCTCTCTCTCTCTCTCTCTCTCTCTCTCTCTCCTTGACTCTCCATCTCTCTGACTCTCCCTCTCTCTCCCTCTCTGAAACAGACCCAAATATCTAAGTCCAGAAAACTTCATTTTTCCCCACCCGTCGGGTGGGTTGGAATTTTCCAACTGCATGTTTTTCAGCTGTTGGAAATATCAAACTGATCCCATTAAAACAACAAATGTCACAGTGAATACTGGTTGGGAAATCAAACTAGTCAGGACAATTTCAAGCTATTTTTCGGTCTGAACTTTCAGCCAATGTTGGATGGTGAGACATTCCACCCCTCTGCCGCCATGCACGTCACAGTTTGGGTGCCCCAAATATGACCAAATGTCAACAGTACTGTTGGTAAGTCCATGCCTGACAATAAACACAGCAAATCTCGTTCACTAAAATGTTATTCAACAATTACTCAACCGTAGTGTACGTATACCACCAAGCAACGTTGGCTAAAGTGTAAACTATTTCTAGTTTTAAAAATTATACTCAACACTGGAAGTGAAATCACTCGACAACCGATTGTTTTTCCCATTAAGTTGACTCGAAATGTAGCTTTCTTAGTTAAAGGCCCACTTAATTTTCGAGTCGCCGATGATTATTTTTTTATAGTGACTTGATTTTAATAACAATCTATGCCATAAAATATGATTAAAATACTATAGTTCATCACTATTTGAAACATCTGTGTCTCAGAAGATGCCCACAGAGAAATAGAAAACTGCTTAAATCAAGGAATGACTTCCACCCTCTGGCACCCAGAATGCAACATAATTCACACGTTTTCAATGGAAGGGGGAGAACTCTATCTTTAATATATAGACTTATTCCCCCTGCATTGAAAATAATACTGAGTTTTCTTCATTCTTGATGACAAAACGCGTTGGCAAATCCACAAAAACAACATGTCCATAGTTTATTACACCGGATAAGTTGATAATACAATGTTTTGGAGCTTCCTCTTTCAAATGGTATATAATATGGCATATATTTTATATAATGTAATCGAGTGATCTTCTTCTTCACCTCCTGATAAGATAACACAGTGTACTATAATTTGATTCATATGGTTCATATATGTCTTGATTGTTTGTGGTGTCCATGAAATTAGAACCCCGGCTTCAAAATGTTTACTCTTTAATGAGGTGATGAAATACTTATCGGAAATCTCCTCATATCTCAATGTTGCATTTATAGATCCTAAATTAATGTTGAAACGCAGATTAAACATCTCGTAATGACTACCATTATAGATGCACAGTGTTTTAAATTGAGTTATTGTTCCCAGAACTTTTTATCAACGTGTTGGTTAAATCCGATCCAGATTCGTCATTGTTGAGTACTCGTTATATACTCAACCGCTGAATACAAACCGCTCAACAAATTATCACTCAACGTGATGGGTAGACATTTCAGTCACAAGATTTTCAGTGTATTCTGACAGTTTGGTTTTCCAACTTTCAGTCAAATTATTGGAAGTTGGAACCAGTAGCGAATGTAAATTTCCCGGAAATGTCGTTCTGGTCCAACACGGGGAGTGGGGTGTAGTTGGAAACTGCAAGGTGGACAATGAAAACACTCTGGCCCCGTCCCTGCACGAACATCGATTATTTAGTAAACCAAAAAAAAAGGAAGGTTAAAACCACTTGGCGGTTTGCGCTCCAAAATACACATAACAGTATTCACTTTTTAATTTGTCCCGGTATCAAAATAGGTCGATAGATATCTGAACAACGTTTCTACGAGCATTCTGTAACCCAAAAGACGCACTGGAGTAATGAAAAATACAACACGGTGGTTGGATCCCAAACTAAACAAGACAGTCAATGAATGTGGGTCGCTAACCAGATTGTAAAGACGGATAAGACTGGGACTCTGAATACTACAATAGTCAGTAATTGTCAAATCACTTTAAAACAAGTAGTTTTAAACAGCGACACATGTAGAGGGTGTTTGTTGAACGGTGGGAGGGGATATAGGGGTGCCCACCTTGAAATTTCTAATTGCACATCCCCCCCAAACAGATCATTGCCCATTACCTCCCAACTGGACCAAACTAAAATACAACTGGTACTTGAAGAACACTAATTGTTGGAAATTTATCAAAAGCTTACTGATAATACAGGCATATATACAAATTATTACATGCAATATAGGAATCTATACACAAGTACCAAACATGAATTCATAGCATAGACAGGGTGGGTGCGGGAGTGTTAAATCTCCTATCTCTGTCCCTATTTAAAACAAATGTAAATCCCAATCTATATATCCATTGATCTAGTAATCTCAAATGTATATTATAGAAGTTGAAGTGAGTTTATTTTCATTATTATAAGTTATAAAAATTAAGGGAAGTGTTATAAACATGGCACCTCTGTTAATTGTTCCTTGAAATAATCAGCATAATAAATAAGACTCATCATTATCACAGATGAAAGAAGTCAGTAGCCTATATAAACATAATATAACACTTGCCTGTACAACTGCATATAATGGGAATCAATCTAATTTAAATTGAAATGAATGACACAAATAAACATTATCTGATATTTGTTTATCAAATGCTGTCAGATAAGATAAGATCTCATTTCATACACATGAAACATGAGAGATAATGGCAGGCAGTCAAGCGTTATATTGTTTTTTTTACCCTGTGCCAATGCATTCTCTTATATATGCCAGTCGACCATAGGTCGCCTCGCATATATAAGAGAATGCATTGGCCTAACAATTTTTTATCATGTTTAAAAAAAAAAATGTTTCTTACAATTTTTAGGACATAAAATAAAAAACATCCATTACCCTGCATATTTGTAATATTTACTATGTATTAATATGTGTTTATTGAAATAAAATATCCTATCATATCATAATTAGACAACAAAATGTTGTCCGAATATATAGACAATATAACACGGAACGTATGTCAAAATTATGGTGAACTAAGAATTTCAATGCAGCAAGCGTTCTCAAATAATATTCACAAAAAAAAAAAAAAATTTAAATAGAAATGTTTTTATTTTTTTTAATGTGTTTTTTTGTTGTTGTTAAATTGGGCAAATTGTTTTTTTGTAGTTATGTCGTACATTTGACCCAGTTACTTCATTTGAACAAATCTGAACCCCATTCACACAAGGACCATTCATACCAAATATGAACCCATTCGACCCAATGGTACATGAGAAGTCGTTTTAAGAATTACTATGGAGGGAAAGAGTTATGGCCCTGGCTTCGCAACTATTTTTGACTTGGTGATCTCATTTTAATCAATCTGTTGTGAGTCACCAAAGGAACATCCACACATCTGTCGTATGGTTCTGGAGAAGATGTTTAAAGAATTGTTGACGGATGGATGGACGGACCAGGAGTGATAACTATAGCTCCACCAGAGACTTCATCTCAGGTGAGCTAAAAACAGCTATTTGTACGGCATGGAACAGAAAAGAGCATTCCGTGTTAGTCTTTTCCTGATATGGTAGAAATAAAGAGCATTTGTCTGACTTCTGGGGAAAAATTGAAAACGGCTAGAAAATGGCTGTGACTTTGGCAAGTGTTTTTCATAGCATATGAAGCCAGTATATCAATATTTCGTGTATTTATCGACCTATCGCATCCGTCCTTCCAAATTACGTAGACAAAATTTGAGGTTTATGTGGAAAACAAACTATAGCATATATCTGAACAAGATAACTACATGTACCATATGTGACCTAGATCTGCGCACAATATGGTATATAGAGCCTGATTGAGCGGGGCAAATGACTATTATCACACATGTATGCCGTTATCACTTATACAATAATATAAATATGCATGCCAGCATCATCTTGAGTTACTTTTCCCCACTTCAAAGGCTCCCATACTGTTCGTGGCCCACTTAATTTTCGAATCACCAGATCACATTATATACAATATATTCCACAGTATATAACATTTGAAAGACGAAGCTCCAAAACATTATATTATCAACCTATCTGGTCGAATAAGCTATGAACATGAGATTTGTGTCAATGCTATCAACGTATGTTCTGTTCTTAATTTAGATCTGGTACATCTGTACTGCTGGTCTATTATTCAATGGAAGAGGACTAACTCTATATCTTATAGCTGTGAATATGCATTCTGGTGTAAATAACGGGAAGTATTGGGGGTGAATATGAGAATCTCTATCACTTGGTGGACACTCCTGAGCCACAGCTGTTGCGTGTTCTGGGGAATATATCTATTTTTGGTTCTTCTTCCAAGTCGTATATAACCTGGAATATGTTGTGTATAATGTGATCTGGGAATTCAAAAATTAATTGGACCTTTTAATTATTCATAGAACCATTGATATAAACATTTTAACTGAAGCTCCATGTCACAAAAGAACGTCAATATACTTTACCAAGAGATCAAGAAACTTACCATCTCATGATCTGTTACCTACCTTCTTTACTCACCTCACCCTTTGTCTGTCCGGTCTATTGCCTTGTGGCTTTGTTTAGATGTCAGAGCTATTGTTTATTTATTGTTTAGGCTGTTACCACACTCCACTGTCACCAAACTCCACTGTCAGCCACATGTGGAACAAACCGCTGGTACTAATCAAACTCACAAAGAATAACAAATAACATGATAAATCTAGTCAGTTTGAAGGCTTCAGGTACTAGGTTAGAATTTTAATTAAGTATCGAGGGGGAGTACAAATTAAAATCACTTGAGAAAACAGACTATTCATTTGGCGGTCAAAATTTATACCCGGGCCCCTCACCCAACGAACGCTCTCTATTAAAGTCACTGGCATATAATAATAATACAACCACAACTACGAAGCAAACTTTTTCAAATCAATGATTAACCCTTTACCCAACAAACCGGCCAAATAAAGCTTCAACAGCCTAAAATATCTTCGGTCTGTCTCAATAGAACCATACAAATATGGATATCATTGGAACCGGCTCCTTGACCACATTGTGATAGTTACAGTTATGCCCTGTGCCAATGCATTCTCTTATATATGCGAGTCGACCATAGGTCGCCTCGCATATATAAGAGAATGCATTGGCCTAAAAAAAATCTTTTTTTTAACACTTTTTACCATTTTTTCTTACATTCTTTAACAATTTTATAATTTTTAATGTGTTAAGCCAATGCATTCTCTTATATATGCGAGGCGACCTATGGTCGACTCGCATATATAAGAGAATGCATTGGCACAGGGCCCTTCTGTTGGGTAAAGGGTTAATCAAACATAATTCAAATTTTCGACGCATTATCGCCAATGGTCAATTTATTACTATATTGACAAATGATAGTCCCACTCTAAGCCGAATAATATGGAAACTGATTCGTCACTTCTTCAGTGCTCACGCTGAGCAAACAACAGTCAGGTAACCACTAATATGATACATGATGCCGAGCCTCCTTGTACATCTTAATTTTATTCTTGTATATTTTATTATCACATGTTTTGTATATACTGTTATCCACTGCCTTTGTGTGGATGTTTTTTTTTGCCAATAATTCATTATCTAGGTCACACTTTCTCAGACTAAAGATGACCCATGTTTGACACCAAACGATAACAAGCGTATAGAGTGTTTTCAATTCAAAATGCAGTTAAAGGTACTCAATCCGATCAGATTCCAACAACAAAATTTTATCAAAAGTCACTTTAGTTATCAGAATCGATTAATTATCCAAAAGTAATGCTAACGACTGTGAACTATCGTATATAATTGCCCAAAATGTGTTGTATAGCAACATTTTGTTCAATGGAATTTAGTATCGAGAGTATGTCGGTCAGCTTTTTCGGTAAAATTCTGGGACAGAAAGTATTCCCTATAATGAAAAATAATAGATTTCTAAAATTGATATCTAATAAATCTGACCTTTGATGGGTGGCTTCCTCGACTCAAATCAAATATTTTTGACCCCCCGAAGCCATTGAAATAGTAATTGAGAGGAGTTATTATCGGATTGAGTACATTTAAATATACACCGTAAATTTTGAAATAACACTTAACCATCGATCTCTATTGTAAATTCGTGGCTTCATGGAAGAACAGCAGTTGGAAATTTTGAAAGGAAACGATGCTTGAATGTTTACGTTCTTATAAATAACCAACCAATATCTAGTGAAATTGAATATTTTCCTATTTTCAAGAAAACGAAAATGATATTAGTTCGTCCTCGGTCAGAAAATGTCCCCCTAGGGGGTGTTTTTGGTTGGAAATATATTATCATTTGGGAACAAGGTAATGTTTGTGGTATCAGATGGCGTGTGGTATCCCCCCCCCCCCCCAGCAAAGACCCTCTGGTCATGTTCTCTCTATATGTGGTAAAAATAATATCAGATTTCCATAAAAATACCCCAGCAAAGAAAATAAACTCTTTTAGTGCTTCAAATAAATTTATTAAAACTATCCATAAAATTATAATTCGTCATTTCATTACAATATATTAATGGCATTAATAATGATAAATCAGGATACAAACTTACTGTATATGAATAGATGCAACCAATTAGACACAACCTGCGCATGTATACACAACAAACTGATTTGCTTGACCCGAGCACACGACACTCATGTATATATATAGATATATATATAACACCCAGATATACAAACATACATGTGCTCATTAATTCAATATATGCATCAGTGTGATCATTAATATGTATAAGCTCGTACAAATTCCAGATTACCACTCACATTCAATTAGGCATATATTATATGTACTCATGATGGGCTCAGTCTTAATAATGTCAGCACATAATATGTTATAAGTACTTTGATCTCCTGAGTTGGATCCAAGGCTAATTACTTCAACACTTTCAGAAATCACTTAGTCCAAGAAATTTCTAGTTTAATATATGTCTTATGTTATATCAGAAAAAGAAAACCAGCAGGATACCGGCAAAGATGACATCCAAAATGGCAACTGTTTGTTGCGTTTGCAGCCAGTTATTAACTCCATACATGGTAATGATGGCCATTTTACCATAAAATAAGAGAATATATAAAACCATTATTGGCGATGGCTGCTAATATATCAAACAGCATTCAACATTTTTTTCTGGGAATTTCTTTTAAATTGTTTTCATCTGGATGAAATTATTGGATGATGACATGCGTCATTTCGGTAACAAAATCGGCAAAAGGTTCAGTTCCGGACAATTACATTCTCTGAAAAATTAATAGGCATATTATTTTAAATGTTGCAGTATGTATTGATAATAGGAGGACACCATAATAAATATGAGTGAACATAATTATGACATGAAAGTGGAATGTTTCTGATAAATAGCTCTGTGTTATGATGGGTACAGCATCACATCCCTTGCTAAAACAATACCATAATATGTACAAAGTGCAAAAACAATCAAGTGAAACCGAACCAAGTCCAAAATAGCAATCTGTGTTAACCCTTTACCCAACAGAAGGGCCCTGTGCCAATGCATTCTCTTATATATGCGAGTCGACCATAGGTCGCCTCGCATATATAAGAGAATGCATTGGCTTAACACATTAAAAATTATAAAATTGTTAAAGAATGTAAGAAAAAATGGTAAAAAGTGTTGAAAAAATATTTTTTTTAGGCCAATGCATTCTCTTATATATGCGAGGCGACCTATGGTCGACTCGCATATATAAGAGAATGCATTGGCACAGGACATAACTGTAACTATCACAATGTGGTCAAGGAGCCGGTTCCAATGATATCCATATTTGTATGGTTCTATTGAGACAGACCGAAGATATTTTAGGCTGTCGAAGCTTTATTTGGCCGGTTTTGGCCGGTTTGTTGGGTAAAGGGTTAACATACACTCAGATTGATGCTGATACTGAAATCAATCGTATTCCCACCATCTTTTCACTTATTGGAATGCTTGCGATCTGCCCACGAAGATACGTCATGCTCTAATTAATCGACCTCTTAACCAAAGCAGAATTATGGGTAACTTTTCAGGATTTAGTCGGAAATATGGCTTGTTGCCATTCATCGGAAAGCTCTCCCCGAGAAGTTACCCATAATTCTGCTTTGGTCGATTAATTAGAGCATTACTGTACGTCATTTTGAATGTGTGATGCTCACGGGGTAGGAGCTGCTCCATGAGGCTGATACCTCTTCCGATCTTCGGTCCAGTTCTTATCTGATCTGGTCAAGGTCACTGGGGATTTTCCCATGGTAAATAACGCAAGTTTTACGCAACAGAGATATATATGCAGTTAATTTGTTGTATATACCTTGCCAGCTACCTCAACTATCAAGACATACTAGTTGGAAATTGTTAAGTAAATGAGGAATAGTAGAATTTATCCATTTTAAGAAATGTTCCAGTTCACTAGTGATGGGTCCCAGTTCACCATTGATAAGATCCGTTCACTACCCGAACATCTATGCAACAGATTTTTGGTAAAATAAGTGTGCACATATGTTTGAACTAAAACTTCACACTAGACTCACTTTGTTTGAATTTAATCACCAATGGTTATTGTGATACGGTAGTTTGCAGTCTGGGTGAACGTCGACTCTATATTTGAAATATAGAGTCTGGAGCTTATGTAGCCAAAACCATTTCTATTCAGCGAAGAGCTTCCCCAAAATGACGTCACGGATTTAAAAAAATACATCGATGATTGACAGGTGTCCCCACGTGTTATTTGTTGTGCTTCGCAATAATAGTAATGGCCTGTGTCCCCTGGTTTCGCGACATAAAATTACAGCAGATAATATTTGTCGTGTGTGCGACTATTCTTTTTGGGAGATGAACTCGCTGCATCACCCGGAAAGCTGCATCCGAGAGCAAAAAATAAGGTCGTCATCAAAAATGATGCTTTAGAACTATTTAAAAGCATAAAATTAAGTCATTTCCTCGGTGTTAACTTTCAGATGACTTTTTTACGACAAATAATTTGATTTGCAAACCATGGTACAATAAAGTAAATCAAATACACGGACGTGAGTGAGTTCTATTTATATTTATGGGAGGCCAAGTTGGTACCATGCGCAGGCCTATCTATCAGGTCTAGCACATCCTTCAAATTAATCCGAATCGTACCGAATATATAATTTCGAAGCCATTGTTTCTGTCTGTTGTATTTGCAAGCATCGCTTTCGATCGGAGAAATTCCGCTCTGTTACTATATTTAGAGGTGACATTATGGGAGTCTAGCTCCGCCCACTGACACTTGTTTATTAACCCATACGGTTTCATTGGACGGAAAATAATTTACGCAATCAATCAGATTACGGAATCCCGAGGACTTGGAAATGAAATATCGATGTTATCCGTCAGACCTTATATTCAATGTTGTAATGAATATTTAGGTATGAGTTTACTCAGACTGGGTAGTTTGGTACATTGTGTAAAGCACGTCTGTTTTGGACCAAGTACAAAAAACTCGCAAGTGAACTGTACACGGATCGATACTGAACTGGACCGAAAATCACAAGAGGATCTTTTCTCATGGAGCAGTTCCTACCCCGTGATGCTCATCAATTCAAAACCACATGATTCCCCACCCTGTGTATAAACAGTTGAACCAAAAAGTTGAGAGCTTATATTCTCAATTTCTCATCCGTTAGTATTCTTACAATAGTATTAAGTCTTTTGCATAACACACTGATCAGTAATAATCATGGTATTGTTTTAACAAGAGTAGATATACATGCACATAAAATATATGTTTCAGGTTATATATATACAACACTTGTTCAGGTGAGGCACATCATGTGTTCAACTATTTTAGTTATATTTAACTACAGCAATGCCCGAAATAATCGACTCCTTAACCACAGCAGAATTATGGGTAATTTTGTAAGGATTTAGTCGGAAATATGGCTTGTTGCCATTCATCGGAAAGCTCTGTGAGAGCTTTCTGATTAATGGCAACAAGCCATATTTCCCGACTAAATCCTGAAAAATTACCAATAATTCTGCTGTGGTTAAGGAGTTGATTATTTAGGGCATTACTGTATAATAGTAGAATTTAATTTAACAATGTCATGTCCACTATTTCCATGTTTGTGTGGAAACTTTGATATTTCAATTCCCAGTGCATACCAGATTGCAATCTTAACCCTTTCATAATGGGTTGGGGGGGCTGTGCTGGTGCAGTATTAAAGATCCTGTGCCAGTGCATTCTCTTATATATGTGCGTCTCCAATAGGGAGCCTATAATATAACTAATAGTTGAATTCATGATGTGCCCGGCCTGTTGTTAACAGTACTGAATTTGTCATTATCCCATGGTTTCAGGAATTATTTTACAGAGGTTCACAAAATGGGTATATTTTTACTTAGGTTGGACAATTCTCTGTTTAAAGAACATGTGACAATAACAATGGCAGCCTCCATAACCTTTTCATGTCTCCAGGACTGTTTAGCTGAGAAATTAGGCACGTTCAAATTCTTATGACTCGTCATATTCAAATTGTTTCAAAATTCATTGACCAAATAACTTTGAAATCACACCAACTATAAGAGATTTGCCCAACCTCGGTAAATATATGCCAATTTCAGCGAACATGGGTAAAAAGATTCCCCCGGTTAAGAACCTGGGTTAAAAAAATATTTGAATCCATGTGATAACCAATTCAGCATTTAATAGTAGTGAAGCCGAACACCTCACTTTCATAGGTTTTGCCGAGCTACATTTCCTAGAAACGATAAATGATGAGAAAACTCTACTCCTTTTCATGTGCATTCTGTTTATAGCAAACACGATCATTCTTACTGTCCTATCTTATCGTTAATGCACACATTATTTAGTTGCAAAAATGAAGGAATATAGAACTTCCATCAGGGCACTAGAGCAGAGAGGCACTCTACTGCCCTCAACCAAGGTGAGCACAAAGTGGCCTTTTATTGCTCATAGAAGGGCAAGAAATACCTCAATTTATAGCATTGTTATCCCTTTCAATATGGGAGCTGTGCTGGTGCAGCATTAAAGACTCTATGCCAATACATTATCTTATATATGCGAGTCTCCCATAGGGAGCCTCACATATATAAGAGAGTGCACTAGCTTACAAGATCAAGGTAAATATTGTTAGGCCAATGCATTCTCTTATATATGCGAGGTGCCCTATGGGCGACTCGCATATATAAGAGAATGCATTGGAACAGGGTTTTCAAAAAATTTCAAGAAGCTCCAGTCATGAAAGGGTTAAATTGTCCTGTGATAAAAATATATCCACTGAAGTAAACTATTATGGACTCGGACCAATAAATTGCTTTAAAATGCTGTATGATCACCAGGTTTTTATCTTTTCGGCATTTATGTCAATAACTCTGATCGCAGAGAGTGCCCTTTTGTGGAAGTTGTGCCTGTGGTTGCTCAATCTCTACCAGAGCACACCAGTCATACTTCCTTTCTGACTCTTGTCACCGGCTGGGTACTAGTCTGTGGTTTCCTATATTTGGTGCATGTTTTTCCAGACAAAATGGCAAGACTGCGATCGTCCAAAGTAAAATTTCCTATGTGCTTTGAGAACAATTCCTGCGCTAAAACTTATTGACAGAATGGAGAATTAGAGCGACAATTTTCGCACACTTCTTAGCAAAATGGCAGCAAATTAGAACCCTTGTGTTTGACACCCCGAATGTTGTCGTCCATGTGCGTTTATACTTTTGTGTTGATAAAATAATTGGAGAACCAAATCACACCATTTCGCAATATAGTTCATTGATTCTAGAGGGATGTTAACTTAAGGTAGGAAATTACACAAATGTTGTTCGATATTTTTTGTGCTTAATAAGGCCAACATGTTGCTCTGTTCGCTTAGTATATATATTCATATCGCGGAAGTCTGCCAAATATGGGAAAAATATCGCCGGTAAATGTCAAGGGAGGTAAACCCTGCATGGAGTTTGGAGGTTGCTTCCAGCACCCATGACTTCCAGACATATAAACATAACCCTGTGGATACTTAACATACTCGGGATAGAGGGTAATCCTGTAACTTATCTTATCCATGATAGATAACTCTGCAATGCCTATGAATGTGAGGTGTTCAGTATTAGTAAATGATATGTTCTCTCTAATATCTTTGTTGGTACTCATGGTGCCATTTGTTAAAATCTATGTTGAAAACTAACAGACAACCCGTTGCAAGGCCAGCTAACAGAAACCTGAAAAAAACAAGATAAATCAGATTAAAATTTAATTGGAATACAGTAATGCCCTAAGTAATCGACCCCTTAACCACAGCAGAATTATGGGTAACTTTTCAGGATTTAGTTGGAAATATGGCTTGTTGCCATTCATCGGAAAGCTTTTCAGGATTTTGTCGGAAATATTGCTTGTTGCCATTGATCGGCTCTCGGGGAGAGCTTTCCGATGAATGGCAACAAGCCTTATTTCCAACTAAATCCTGAAAAGTTAACCAAAATTCGGCTGCGGTTAAGGGGTCGATTACTCAGGTGAGCTAAAAACAGCTATTTGTACGGCATGGAACAGAAAAGAGCATTCCGTGTTAGTCTTTTCCTGATATGGTAGAAATAAAGAGCGTTTGTCTGACTTCTGGGGAAAAATTGAAAACGGCTAGAAAATGGCTGTGACTTTGGCAAGTGTTTTTCATAGCATATGAAGCCAGTATATCAATATTTCGTGTATTTATCGACCTATCGCATCCGTCCTTCCAAATTACGTAGACAAAATTTGAGGTTTATGTGGAAAACAAACTATAGCATATATCTGAACAAGATAACTACATGTACCATATGTGACCTAGATCTGCGCACAATATGGTATATTGAGCCTGATTGAGCGGGGCAAATGACTATTATCACACATGTATGCCGTTATCACTTATACAATAATATAAATATGCATGCCAGCATCATCTTGAGTTAATTTTCCCCACTTCAAAGGCTCCCATACTGTTCGTGGCCCACTTAATTTTCGAATCACCAGATCACATTATATACAATATATTCCACAGTATATAACATTTGAAAGACGAAGCTCCAAAACATTATATTATCAACCTATCTGGTCGAATAAGCTATGAACATGAGATTTGTGTCAATGCTATCAACGTATGTTCTGTTCTTAATTTAGATCTGATACTGCTGGTCTATTATTCAATGGAAGAGGACTAACTCTATATCTTATAGCTGTGAATATGCATTCTGGTGTAAATAACGGGAAGTATTGGGGGTGAATATGAGAATCTCTATCACTTGGTGGACACTCCTGAGCCACAGCTGTTGCGTGTTCTGGGGAATATATCTATTTTTGGTTCTTCTTCCAAGTCGTATATAACCTAGAATATGTTGTGTATAATGTGATCAGGGAATTCAAAAATTAAGTGGACCTTTTAATTATTCATAGAACCATTGATATAAACATTTTAACTGAAGCTCCATGTCACAAAAGAACGTCAATATACTCTACCAAGATATCAAGAAACTTACCATCTCATGATCTGTTACCGACCTTCTTTACTCACCTCACCCTTTGTCTGTCCGGTCTATTGCCTTGTGGCTTTGTTTAGATGTCAGCGCTATTGTTTATTTATTGTTTAGGCTGTTACCACACTCCACTGTCAGCCACATGTGGAACAAACCGCTGGTACTAATCAAACTCACAAAGAATAACAAATAACATGATAAATCTAGTCAGTTTGAAGGCTTCAGGTACTAGGTTAGAATTTTAATTAAGTATCGAGGGGGAGTACAAATTAAAATCACTTGAGAAAACAGACTATTCATTTGGCGGTCAAAATTTATACCCGGGCCCCTCACCCAACGAACGCTCTCTATTAAAGTCACTGGCATATAATAATAATACAACCACAACTACGAAGCAAACTTTTTCAAATCAATGATTAACCCTTTACCCAACAAACCGGCCAAATAAAGCTTCAACAGCCTAAAATATCTTCGGTCTGTCTCAATAGAACCATACAAATATGGATATCATTGGAACCGGCTCCTTGACCACATTGTGATAGTTACAGTTATGCCCTGTGCCAATGCATTCTCTTATATATGCGAGTCGACCATAGGTCGCCTCGCATATATAAGAGAATGCATTGGCCTAAAAAAAATCTTTTTTTTAACACTTTTTACCATTTTTTCTTACATTCTTTAACAATTTTATAATTTTTAATGTGTTAAGCCAATGCATTCTCTTATATATGCGAGGCGACCTATGGTCGACTCGCATATATAAGAGAATGCATTGGCACAGGGCCCTTCTGTTGGGTAAAGGGTTAATCAAACATAATTCAAATTTTCGACGCATTATCGCCAATGGTCAATTTATTACTATATTGACAAATGATAGTCCCGCTCTAAGCCGAATAATATGGAAACTGATCCGTCACTTCTTCAGTGCTCACGCTGAGCAAACAACAGTCAGGTAACCACTAATATGATACATGATGCCGAGCCTCCTTGTACATCTTAATTTTATTCTTGTATATTTTATTATCACATGTTTTGTATATACTGTTATCCACTGCCTTTGTGTGGATGTTTTTTTTTGCCAATAATTCATTATCTAGGTCACACTTTCTCAGACTAAAGATGACCCATGTTTGACACCAAACGATAACAAGCGTATAGAGTGTTTTCAATTCAAAATGCAGTTAAAGGTACTCAATCCGATCAGATTCCAACAACAAAATTTTATCAAAAGTCACTTTAGTTATCAGAATCGATTAATTATCCAAAAGTAATGCTAACGACTGTGAACTATCGTATATAATTGCCCAAAATGTGTTGTATAGCAACATTTTGTTCAATGGAATTTAGTATCGAGAGTATGTCGGTCAGCTTTTTCGGTAAAATTCAGGGACAGAAAGTATTCCCGATAATGAAAAATAATAGATTTCTAAAATTGATATCTAATAAATCTGACCTTTGATGGGTGGCTTCCTCGACTCAAATCAAATATTTTTGACCCCCCGAAGCCATTGAAATAGAAATTGAGAGGAGTTTTATCGGATTGAGTACATTTAAATATACACCGTAAATTTTGAAATAACACTTAACCATCGATCTCTATTGTAAATTCGTGGCTTCATGGAAGAACAGCAGTTGGAAATTTTGAAAGGAAACGATGCTTGAATGTTTATGTTCTTATAAATAACCAACCAATATCTAGTGAAATTGAATATTTTCCTATTTTCAAGAAAACGAAAATGATATTAGTTCGTCCTCGGTCAGAAAATGTCCCCCTAGGGGGTGTTTTTGGTTGGAAATATATTATCATTTGGGAACAAGGTAATGTTTGTGGTATCAGATGGGGGAGGGTGTAATTTGAAATCTTAAGTAGGACACAACCCCCCCTCCCCCCCAGCAAAGACCCTCTGGTCATGTTCTCTCTATATGTGGTAAAAATAATATCAGATTTCCATAAAAATACCCCAGCAAAGAAAATAAACTCTTTTAGTGCTTCAAATAAATTTATTAAAACTATCCATAAAATTATAATTCGTCATTTCATTACAATATATTAATGGCATTAATAATGATAAATCAGGATACAAACTTACTGTATATGAATAGATGCAACCAATTAGACACAACCTGCGCATGTATACACAACAAACTGATTTACTTGACCCGAGCACACGACACTCATGTATATATATAGATATATATATAATACCCAGATATACAAACATACATGTGCTCATTAATTCAATATATGCATCAGTGTGATCATTAATATGTATAAGCTCGTACAAATTCCAGATTACCACTCACATTCAATTAGGCATATATTATATGTACTCATGATGGGCTCAGTCTTAATAATGTCAGCACATAATATGTTATAAGTACGTTGATCTCCTGAGTTGGATCCAAGGCTAATTACTTCAACACTTTCAGAAATTACTTAGTCCAAGAAATTTCTAGTTTAATATATGTCTTATGTTATATCAGAAAAAGAAAACCAGCAGGATACCGGCAAAGATGACATCCAAAATGGCAACTGTTTGTTGCGTTTGCAGCAAGTTATTAACTCCATACATGGTAATGATGGCCATTTTACCATAAAATAAGAGAATATATAAAACCATTATTGGCGATGGCTGCTAATATATCAAACAGCATTCAACATTTTTTTCTGGGAATTTCTTTTAAATTGTTTTCATCTGGATGAAATTATTGGATGATGACATGCGTCATTTCGGTAACAAAATCGGCAAAAGGTTCAGTTCCGGACAATTACATTCTCTGAAAAATTAATAGGCATATTATTTTAAATGTTGCAGTATGTATTGATAATAGGAGGACACCATAATAAATATGAGTGAACATAATTATGACATGAAAGTGGAATGTTTCTGATAAATAGCTCTGTGTTATGATGGGTACAGCATCACATCCCTTGCTAAAACAATACCATAATATGTACAAAGTGCAAAAACAATCAAGTGAAACCGAACCAAGTCCAAAATAGCAATCTGTGTTAACCCTTTACCCAACAGAAGGGCCCTGTGCCAATGCATTCTCTTATATATGCGAGTCGACCATAGGTCGCCTCGCATATATAAGAGAATGCATTGGCTTAACACATTAAAAATTATAAAATTGTTAAAGAATGTAAGAAAAAATGGTAAAAAAAGATTTTTTTTAGGCCAATGCATTCTCTTATATATGCGAGGCGACCTATGGTCGACTCGCATATATAAGAGAATGCATTGGCACAGGGCATAACTGTAACTATCACAATGTGGTCAAGGAGCCGGTTCCAATGATATCCATATTTGTATGGTTCTATTGAGACAGACCGAAGATATTTTAGGCCGTTGAAGCTTTATTTGGCCGGTTTTGGCCGGTTTGTTGGGTAAAGGGTTAACATACACTCAGATTGATGCTGATACTGAAATCAATCGTATTCCCACCATCTTTTCACTTATTGGAATGCTTGCGGTCTGCCCACGAAGATACAGTAATGCTCTAATTAATCAACCTCTTAACCAAAGCAGAATTATGGGTAACTTTTCAGGATTTAGTCGGAAATATGGCTTGTTGCCATTCATCGGAAAGCTCTCGGGGAGAGCTTTCCGATGAATGGCAACAAGCCATATTTCCGACTAAATCCTGAAAAGTTACCCATAATTCTGCTTTGGTTAAGAGGTTGATTAATTAGAGCATTACTGTACGTCATTTTGAATGTGTGATGCTCATGGGGAAGGAACTGCTCCGCGAGGCTGATACCTCTTTCCGATCTTCGGTCCAGTTCTTATCTGATCTGGTCAAGGTCACTGGGGATTTTCCCATGGTAAATAACGCAAGTTTTACGCAACAGAGATATATATGCAGTTAATTTGTTGTATATACCTTGCCAGCTACCTCAACTATCAAGACATACTAGTTGGAAATTGTTAAGTAAATGAGGAATAGTAGAATTTGTCCATTTTAAGAAATGTTCCAGTTCACTAGTGATGGGTCCTAGTTCACCATTGATAAGATCCGTTCACTACCCGAACATCTATGCAACATATTTTTGGTAAAATAAGTGTGCACATATGTTTGAACGAAAATTTCACACTAGACTCACTTTTGTTTGAATTTAATCACTAATGGTTATTGCGGTAGTTTGGTACATGGTGTAAAGCACGTCTGTTTTGGACCAAGTACAAAAAACTCGCAAGTGAACTGTGCACGGATCGATAGTGAACTGGACCGAAAATCACAAGAGGATCTTTTCTCATGGAGCAGTTCCTACCCCGTGATGCTCATCAATTCAAAACCACATGATTCCCCACCCTGTGTATAAACAGTTGAACCAAATAGTTGAGAGCATATATTCTCAATTTCTCATCTGTTAGTATTCTTAAAATAGTATTAAGTCTTTTGCATAACACACTGATCAGTAATAATCATGGTATTGTTTTAACAAGAGTAGATATACATGCACATAAAATATATGTTTCAGGTTATATATATACAACACTTGTTCAGGTGAGGCACATCATGTGTTCAACTATTTTAGTTATATTTAACTACAGCAATGCCCGAAATAATCAACTCCTTAAACACAGCAGAATTATGGGTAATTTTTCAGGATTTAGTCGGAAATATGGCTTGTTGCCATTGATCGGAAAGCTCTCAGTGAGAGCTTTCTGATTAATGGCAACAAGCCATATTTCCGACTAAATCCTGAAAAATTAGCAATAATTCTGCTGTGGTTAAGGAGTCCATAATTCTGCTGTGGTTAAGGAGTCGATTATTTAGGGCATTACTGTATAGTAGAATTAGCAATAATTCTGCTGTGGTTAAGGAGTCCATAATTCTGCTGTGGTTAAGGAGTCGATTATTTAGGGCATTACTGTATAGTAGAATTTAACAATGTCATGTCCACTATTTCCATGTTTGTGTGGAAACTTTGATATTTCAATTCCCAGTGCACACCAGATTGCACTCTTAACCCTTTCATAATGGGGGGGGGGGGGCTGTGCTGGTGCAGTATTAAAGATCCTGTGCCAGTGCATTCTCTTATATATGTGCGTCTCCAATAGGGAGCCTATAATATAACTATAATAGTTGAATTCATGATGTGCCCGGCCTGTTGTTAACAGTACTGAATTTGTCATTATCCCATGGTTTCAGGAATTGTTTTACAGAGGTTCACAAAATGGGTATATTTTTACTTAGGTTGGACAATTCTCTGTTTATAGAACATGTGACAATAACAATGGCAGCCTCCATAACCTTTTCATGTCTCCAGGACTGTTTAGCTGAGAAATTAGGCACGTTCAAATTCTTATGACTCGCCAAAATAAAAAAAATAAAAAAACAATTAACAAATATCTGTCATATTCAAATTGTTTCAAAATTCATTGACCAAATAACTTTGAAATCACACCAACTATAAGAGATTTGCCCAACCTCGGTAAATATATGCCAATTTCAGCGAACATGGGTAAAAAGATTCCCCCGGTTAAGAACCTGGGTTAAAAAAATATTTGAATCCATGTGATAACAACCAATTCAGCATTTAATAGTAGTGAAGCCGAACACCTCACTTTCATAGGTTTTGCCGAGCTACATTTCCTGGAAACGATAAATGATGAGAAAACTGTCTACTCCTTTTCATGTGCATTCTGTTTATAGCAAACACGATCATTCTTACTGTCCTATCTCATCGTTAATGCACACATTATTTAGTTGCAAAAATGAAGGAATATAGAACTTCCATCAGGGCACTAGAGCAGATAGGCACTCTACTGCCCTCAACCAAGGTGAGCACAAAGTGGCCTTTTATTGCTCATAGAAGGGCAAGAAATACCTCAATTTATAGCATTGTTATCCCTTTCAATATGGGAGCTGTGCTGGTGCAGCATTAAAGACTCTATGCCAATACATTATCTTATATATGCGAGTCTCCCATAGGGAGCCTCACATATATAAGAGAGTGCACTGGCTTACAAGATCAAGGTAAATATTGTTAGGCCAATGCATTCTCTTATATATGCGAGGTGCCCTATGGTCGACTCGCATATATAAGAGAATGCATTGGAACAGGGTTTTCACAAAATTTCAAGAAGCTCCAGTCATGAAAGGGTTAAATTGTCCTGTGATAAAAATATATCCACTGAAGTAAACTATTATGGACTCGGACCAAGAAATTGCTTTAAAATGCTGTATGATCACCAGGTTTTTATCTTTTCGGCATTTATGTCAATAACTCTGATCGCAGAGAGTGCCCTTTTGTGGAAGTTGTGCCTGTGGTTGCTCAATCTCTACCAGAGCACACCAGTCATACTTCCTTTCTGACTCTTGTCACCGGCTGGGTACTAGTCTGTGGTTTCCTATATTTGGTGCATGTTTTTCCAGACAAAATGGCAAGACTGCGATCGTCCAAAGTAAAATTTCCTATGTGCTTTGAGAACAATTCCTGCGCTAAAAACTTATTGACAGAATGGAGAATTAGAGCGGCAGTTTTGTTGACAATTTCCGCACACTTCTTAGTAAAATGGCAGCAAATTAGAACCCTTGTGTTTGACTTGCCATGAATGTTGTCGTCCATGTGCGTTTATACTTTTGTGTTAATAAAATAATCGGAGAACCAAATCACACCATTTCGCAATATAGTTCATTGATTCTAGAGGGATGATAACTTAAGGTATGAAATTACACAAATGTTGTTCGATATTTTTTGTGCTTAATAAGACCAACATGTTGCTCTGTTCGCTTAGTATATATATTTTATCGCGGAAGTCTGCCAAATGTGGGAAAAATATCGCCGGTAAATGTCAAGGGAGGTAAACCCTGCATGGAGTTTGGAGATTGCTTCCAGCACCCATGACTTCCAGACATATAAACATAACCTGTGGATACTTAACATACTCGGGATAGAGGGTAATCCTGTAACTTATCTTATCCATGATAGATAACTCTGCAATGCCTATGAATGTGAGGTGTTCAGCATTAGTAAATGATATGTTCTCTCTAATATCTTTGTTGGTACTCATGGTGCCATTTGTTAAAATCTATGTTGAAAACTAACAGACAACCCGTTGCAAGGCCAGCTAACAGAAACCTGAAAAAACAAGATAAATCAGATTAAAATTTAATTGGAATACAATAATGCCCTAAGTATTCGACCCCTTAACCACAGCATAATTATGGGTAACTTTTCAGGATTTAGTCGGAAATATGGCTTGTTGCCATTCATCGGAAAGCTTTTCAGGATTTAGTCGGAAATATTGCTTGTTGCCATTCATCGGAAAGCTCTCGGGGAGAGCTTTCCGATGAATGGCAACAAGCCATATTTCCCGACTAAATCCTGAAAAGTTACCCATAATTCTGCCGTGGTTAAGGGGTCGATTACTAAGGGCATTACTGTATGTCTTCACAATAAAGAGGCATTCTGATAATATAAATAAGATTATAATTTAATAACTTCATATTAAATAAAGAGGTATTCTGATTGGTTGATAGCCATAAACATTCGTTCTTGAATCACTGACAATGTGTGTTCAGAGAATGGGGACAGAGGGGGGGGGACTTCACCACACTTGCCCCTCCTATCCTCCACCAAAGGGGGGCATAAAGTACACTTTCAAGCAATGAATACCTTAAATATGTGTTACAACAGTAGTAAAGATCCTGTGTCAATGCATTCTCTTATATATGCGAGTCTCCAAGAGGGAGTCTCGCATATATAAGAGAATGCACTGGCTTACCAGGTCAAGGTAAATATTGTTAGGCCAATATATTCTGCAAGGCTACCTATGGGAGACTCGCATATACAAGAGAATGCATTGGCACAGGAATTTTTCAAACTTTCAGGAAGCTCCAGTCATGGACAGGTTAATTGGCTCCAATTTGGCATCATATGCAGGGGATGGATGCATGATCATCTGTCACAAATTTATTTCCACAAAATTCAACTTAACCACCTGGAGTAGCATTTACAACTAATGAAAAACTGAAAACACAAACACAAAAAGATTTCAGCATATTTCTCAAAAACTATAAACTTCCTATCGATAGTTAATCCTTCCATGAATGAAGCTTCTGACATCTCACGAAAACCTTGTCGCAATGCATTCTCTTATATATGTGAGTCTCCCATAGGGAGCCTCGCAGAAGACATTGGCCCTACAATATTTACCTTGACCTTGAACTTTTATGGTACATTGTACTACATAATTTTGATGATTTATATGAAGATTTTTAAAGTTAAAATAACGCGATATCAGGATAGTCGCGCATTATTCCGTTTCTGAAATTTCAATGAATAGAAATGGCACTACAATGGCGCAGACCTGAACATCGTGTTCGACGTTATATTGTTTATGCCTTCAATGCGTCTTTCTGGGACATATAATGTTTGTAGAAAGGTAATTCAGGTATCTATCGACCAATTACAAAATCGGAAAAAAATTAGAAGTGAATATTATTAGGGGAAGTTTTGGAGCGCAAACCACCATGTGGCTTTAATATTCATCTAAATACAGTAATGCCCTAAGTAATCGACCTCTTAACCACAGCAGAATTATGGGTAACTTTTCAGGATTTAGTTGGAAATATGGCTTGTTGCCATTCATCGGAAGCTCTCCCCGAAAGCTTTCCGATGAATGGCAACAAGACATATTTCCAACTAAATCCTGAAAAGTTACCCATAATTCTGCTGTGGTTAAGAGGTCGATTACTTAGGGCATTACAGTACATCATCATTTGAAAGTCACTCACTTGTGATCATGCGTCAACGCGAGTGATCTAATAGAACTATCACAGGTTGGGTAGGCATATAGCAATGCTAAATCATGACATCTCCACACCTCAACTACACCACCATCACCACCAGTCATCATATACTGGCCATCTCTACTCAATATCATCGCCTGCAATAGAGAACAAGTGTCCACAATCGAATATAGGCATATCTATTAAAGGGATAGTCACAGTGGGTAAATGTAAATAATCAAAACATTTTGTAAATCCATCACCACAAAGAATAACATGTTAAAAAAGATCGACTTTGTTCTTATTTTTAATATAATTGATAACTCTCCAATGACGAGATTTCGCATGTACAGTAACGCCATAAATAATTGACTCCTTAACCACAGCAGAATTATGGATAATTTTTCAGGATTTAGTCGGAAATATGGCTTGTTGCCATTCATCAGAAAGCTCTCAGTGAGAGCTTTCCGATGAATGGCAACAAGCCATATTTCTGACTAAATCCTGAAAATTTACCCATAATTCTGCTGTGGTTAAGGAGTCGATTATTTAGGGCATTACTGTAGTAACCATTGATATGTAAACATTGTTTGTTACCATGCCAGTCATATTATCAACAAACATCACCAATTGCAAATCATATGATTTTGTTGAAAATATGCCGTGCTTATTATGTGGCATAAGTCTGCTCTGAAACTATTGTTAGGGGATTTCTACACATATGACTGCACTTGTATTATCATTATAGGGAGGTGTTTCTGCTCTGAATTGATTCATTTTATAATTCGCATTGATGCTTACTTATTAAATTAAGTTGTTCATATAATTAATAACTACTACTGGTAGAGTACTCAAAGGGGTGCTGTATTTAAATTTTAACAAATTCCCGATAATAACAAAAATATATTCCATGCAATAAAACAAGCGAGGCCTTGGTCAAGAAGTTTTTGATTGATGCTACTTGTTGTTGTTCGACAAATCAATAATGTTAACTCATTGAACGCTAATTCCCTGAGCAATTGTGTTGCTCCGCGGCTAGCCCCCTTGAGAGATGTCATGACGATATGTCATTACATTTGTGTCTGTTGGCTACTATTTTAGGGGTAAAATTATTATCTGGCAGTAAAGTTGTGATTTCTAAGTATTGATCGATGTATCTGTTTCTGGCACCAGAGCAGACATGCGTAAACCACGTACCCTATACAATGACGGAAACACCTCAGGTTATGCTAAATTTCAGTGGTAACTGATACAGACAGGAATGACAATTACTAGACAAATTGTTCTCATGTTTTAATTTTAATAGCTAAACAGAGTCATTGTGACATCTAATCCCCACATAATCATGTTAATAGATTATATGGGGATTAGATGTTATTAACCCTTTTATGACTGAAATGTTTTCAAAAACCCTGTGCCAATACATTATCTTATATATATGCGAGTCTCCCATAGGTATCCTTGCATATATAAGAGAATAAATTGGTCAAACAATATTTACCTTGATCTTGTAAACCAATGAATTCTCTTATATATGAAAGGCTCCCTACTCCCCTCACATATATAAGAGAATGCAGTGGCGCAGCGTCTTTAATGCTGCTTCCGTCATGAAAGGGTTAAGCTGAGATTATTAGGAAGTGCCTCCGTCATGTGGACGTGATGTGGCTAGAGGGTCTCTGTGCGGGGTGTGTCCACCTTAGTGACCAAGCCTGAGTTTAGTGAGCCTGTCATTTGCAGAATGAGGTCCCCAGAGGGTTAATTTAGTGAAGCTAGGCCGCTATGTGGGATAGGGTAACTAAATTCAACCTCTGGGGACCTCATTCTGCAAATGACAGGCACAATAAACTAAGGCTTGTTAGTGACCCCAATGTCCAAGTCCAGGAAGTTCCATTTATACTCCCCGATGAGTTGGGAATTTCATACTTGTTCCCCAACCTTTCCAACTTCAGAATTGTTTTTTATGAGAAGAAGAGAAATTATTTTTTAAGGTTCTTGAAGCAGGAATTGAGACCCCAAAACAAGCCTTGAAATAATGTCTTTCTTTTGCAGAATGAGGTCCCCAGAGGATGAACTAATGGATGAACATCACCAACTTCAACTGGAGAACTACAATCTGGTCCTTGGTCTCCCATAGCAGTTGAGGCCTCAGCAGAATGAGGGATAGTGTCACTAAATTCACCCTCTGGAAACTTACTTGCATCTTATCTTGATGGGTTACACTGAAACTTACTTGCATGTTATCATGGTGGGTTACACTGAAACTTACTTGCATGTTATGGTGGGTTACACTGAAACTTACTTGCATGTTATCATGGTGGGTTACACTGAAACTTACTTGCATGTTATGATGGGTTACACTGAAACTTACTTGCATGTTATCATGGTGGGTTACACTGAAACTTACTTGCATGTTATGATGGGTTACACTGAAACTTACTTGCATGTTATCATGGTGGGTTACACTGAAACTTACTTGCATGTTATGGTGGGTTACACTGAAACTTACTTGCATGTTATCATGGTGGGTTACACTGAAACTTACTTGCATGTTATGGTGGGTTACACTGAAACTTACTTGCATGTTATGATGGGTTACACTGAAACTTACTTGCATGTTATCATGGTGGGTTACACTGAAACTTACTTGCATGTTATCATGATGGGTTACACTCTTCAGAAGCTTGCCATTAAAACTGAAGTTGCAGATGTGACCCTTGTCAAACTTGACCATCATGAAGGCCTCTCTGGACATGGTTATCAGTTCAGGTGAGCAGCACTCGTCAGATGGCTCAAGGGACCGCAGCAAATCACCGGACAATGTATGAACCAGACAGGGGCCACCTGAAATAAAACAACTAAGATTGAACACGTCCCGGTTCAGATTTCTGATTCATTAAAGCCACATCAGATCACATTTTATACAACATATTCCTTATTATATACCATTTTAAAGAGGAAGTTCTAAAACATTGTATTATCAACTTATCAGGTCGAATAAACTGTGGACATGTTTTTGTCAAGGTACCGACGTGTGTTCTATGCTTAATTTCGATCTGGTCTGTACTGCCAGTTTATTATTCTCAATGGAAGGGGATTAACTCCATCTCTTAGTTGATGCATTCTGGGGTCAATAATGGGGGAAGTCTTAGAATGAATCTGAGAATCTCTATCACTTGGTGGACACACCTAGACCCCACAGCTGTTCCGTATTCTGATGGAATATATCTATTTTTGGTTCCTCTTTGAAATGGCATATAATATGGAACATGTTGTGTATACTAGTAATGTGATCTAGGCATTCAAAATATTAAGTGGTCCTTTAATGTAACTGACATATGTTCGGGAAATATTGGCTGTGGGCAACTGAAATTAGAGCTGAAGCTGGCTGTTACGGAGGTGGAATGCTTCATTGGCATGTGTCCCAGAAATGAAATATAAAATCGTGTGCTCGCATGCTTTTGAAACAATTTTGGCCTGAGAAACAGGAAATTGACTTAGTATGACAATTTTGGTATCACTATTATAATTTGTTTTAATGATGGCATCGCTCGTGATAATACAATTTCATTCATGGTAATCAATTCTTGTTTATCGCGAAATTGGTTCACAAAATTAGCTTAAGCCAGGCAATCTCAAACTGAGACTTTCATCTAATGTGACAATCATAATTAATGAACGGCTATCAACTAAGAAATACATTACCTGTGTTATTTTTTCAATGTTATAAAGTTTGCCGTTCGATCTTCAAAAAGTTCCCTAGCTTTGAACTGGTGTAATATGAACTCTATGGGCGTAGCCAGAGTAGAGAATCATGGTATGATCTACCTCAAAACTACAGTTCCCTAAAATATTAGCATACCTTTTGATCCACTGACAACAATGCCAAGTTCAGCCAGCACGGACACACATGTCACTTCTGACAGATGTCCTGTGATCACAGCTTTAGGTGTTGGGTTTTCTACACCTGAAATTCAGATCAAACAAAATAATATAGATATTTTATAGCTGACATTTTCGTTCGCATGTTTTATGTTCTTCAATATGCTGGACAGATATAAACTAGAGGTGTGACTGTCCCAATGGGACTAAGGATACCCCCCATGTTTTTAATATACTAAGATGTTTCACATGTCAGTAAACATTTAGTTAAGATAATAAAATAACAGTTCCCGTTGCAGGTGCACAAACTTAACCGTAATCTTAAACCTATTGACCGAAAAATGTAGGAATAAAAGCTCGGACAAAATTATGCATTTTGCAAAAATGTTCCAAGTCGAAAAAAGGGAATAACTCCACAAAAAAAGTCGGACAGACATCATAATCGCAGGTGCACAGGTTCTCATGGTACTAAATATCAGTGCCAAGATTAAAAAACATTGACCTAAAAATGTAGAAATAAAAGCTCGGACAAAATTAGGCATGTTGCAAAAAAATGTCTAAGTCCGAATGTCTAAGTCAAAAAAGGGAAATAACTCCACCAAAAAATCCCGGACAGACGTCATAATCGCAGGTGCACAGGTTCCCATACTAAATGTATGTGCCAAGTTAAAAAAAATTGACCTAGAAATGTAGGAATAAAAGCTCGGACAAAATTATACATGTTGCAAAAAATTTCTAAGTCGAAAAAGGGGGAATAACTCCAACAAAAAAAGTCCGACAGACGTCATAATCGCAGGTGCACAGGTTCCCATGGTGGTTGATGCCTGTGCCAAGTTTCACGGAAATTGATAAAAAAACAGCTGAGAAAACTCCGGACAAATTTGTGTCCACGGACGGACGGACGACGGATGACGGACGGATGACGGACGGACGGACGAGCTGACTCCAGTATACCCCCCTTAACTTCGTTGCGGGGGGTATAAATATGGACTCAACAGAGACCGAAGGTTCCTTACACATTTCCAGAACTTAGGCCCGGATATTTAAAGACAGTATACGACCTACGCCTTTCAAGATTGACAAAGGTCGCAAAGAACGGGCGAAAGCTAACAGTTATAATAAAACAAGTCCCCAAAGCTGGAGAGTCTTTCTTATTCTACGATTTACCAAAGGCTTGTACAGCTGAATTGCACGCCATCGTGCACCTGGAATTTAAAAGTATTGCGCAAAAAGTTGCATGCCCCACGATCTTTGTTAAGTTTACTCGATGATTTAATAAAATGCGGAACAGTAATGGTTGGGTGGATAACAACGATCATTGTAGAAGTCATAGCATCAAAGGTTATACACTGGAGTGTTTTTAACCCATAACGGTCTGTGTGTACTGTTCAACGCGTGTGTGTCACAGACAATCAAAGAGATCATCAATGGAATCAAAGAGACAACATTGTCAAAACTATCAAATATATTACTTCATTGCTCAATACTCGTAAGCACATGCATGCATGGTGATAGTTCCGAGTTACAATTGAACAGACATCAGTCCTACTCCTTATGAAACAGAAAAGAGTAAATGGTACGGATTACCAATTCACCAGCGACCAGTCAGCGGTGTACAAAACAATCCCAGGAAGGAACTTTTTGTGGAAGTAAACAAACAATGAACATTTTTAGTTTGATTGAAGTTTTATTTTATTAAAACAACACAAAGCAATGATATTTGAGTGTAATATATACATGTTTACTTAAGGAATAAATACACTGCACATCGGTGTGTACAGTAGAATTTGACCACAAAGAAACTGATGGTAGGACGACGCAAAGAGGAGTCCTACAATCAGCTACTGTGGTAAAATTCTACTATACATGCCGATGCGCAGTGTATTTATTTCTTTTGTAATTCGACCCTATGTTTTGGTCGAAATTATAGTGCTATATAATAACCCAGTTTCTAGCTCTGCATTGTATGATTTTCCACCAAACAGTTCTTCTATTAGAACTGTAACGTCAAACATGACGTCACTGTTGAACGGCGACCCCTTTTCTTTGCCTTTTTGGCAAAAAAATTTCAGTTAAGACTTATTTTTGTTCTATCTTAAATAAAATTCAATATAGTACAGTAGGTAGTCATTATATGTCTCTTTCTTCAGTCTATATCATGACATTAATTAAACAATGCCCGTGTGGTTTGACTTCTGAAAGTTTGAGGCGTTGGCAGCATTTCACTGATTGTACCACATTTTTTTTTTGTGATACAATTCAGAATATCTAGAATTGTACCTCAAAACGACGGTCGTGTCTCCATGGGAATACAGGCTACTGACCAATCAGGACGAGACTTGTATGTAGGTTTAGGCATGGTCATATTACAATTTATTTTGTTGGATCCAAAATCAGGCACACAATAAACTGCGCACCAGCATTTTTCAAAATCGAAGGACTGAAAACCCTGTGCCAATGGGCTGAACGCAACAGAGTGAGGCATACTTGCGCAGAATAGTTTCTGTTTGCAACTTGCATCAGACTCCGATGACTTCAGGCTGCTTACTTTTCATGAACTTCACGAAGTGTGGCAGAAGAATGTTGTTCATAGAATGAAGTTTAATGAACCTTCTTCATAATCTTTAGTTATCTCACTGACATTATAAAATCATCGGACATTTGCCCCCATTTTTGCTCGTAACTCCATAAAGTGTCTGCAAAAGATTTTATTCGAGATTCGATTCAATTTCTAATCACTATCATGATACAACTCCAGATTTCTTTTGATGTCGATTTGTCAACCCTATTACAGAAGTGAACCCCATTCACACAAAACTATAATATTATTATGTTTGATAGTACAGTGAAACATGCTTTGAGCGACCACTGCCGCCAGCAACCACCTCGCTTTAACAACCGCATTGGCTTTGTATGCACTGGTTTTACTATATAAATGACCTGCCATGAGCGACCACATGTCAAACACAACCAGCGGTCATAGTTTTGTGGCAAGAATGACCAAATTTACCCATTATGAATGACCACCAGACATGAAAAATAAGTTTTTAACCAGTGCTTTTCATACATATTTATGCTTGCCATATCAGTAAACATAAAACACCTATAGTGAGTCCCGCATGCTTCAGCAGATACTTTGTCTCATAACTGTGCGACAGTGAATTAACGAGGCGTGAACAATCATGACCAGCGATGTATTAATTTAATTACAACTGCATGAATTGATACCTTTGGGGAAATTTTACAAAGATATTGCGGCTTGGATATTTATGTAAATATTCTAAACAGTAATGGATTAATGAATTTGTATTAATTTGTCTGCGTCAGCTTAGCCATACTATTAACTCCCGTACAACCTAAGTATTGTTCACACTTTGCAGTGGCGATGTATATGACCACATGAATCTCAGTCCCCAAATCATAATAAAACCGATCTTTGTGCACATTCTTACAATTTCGCAATGTCTACTGGTACGCCTTTATAAAGTGTTGACATTGGGAAGAACGTGGAAGATCGTACTGAATCTAACATCTAAAGATGGACAACTCTAAGTTTCTTTTTATTTTAAATAAACCCATTGAGAACCTCGAGCACATGCTGTCTTTTTTCTTGGAAACTAAACTAAAGCGACCACCTGTCATTAGCAACCGTTTTTCCTTGGCAAAATGGGTGGTCGTTCATAACAGGTTTCACTGTATATGTGCAATATCTCTGTATTTGGAATTTGTGTGGTGATTTAAAAAGTGTTCAAAACAGATTTTGGCATTGAACACACATCAATGACAGTTAATTTAAATGGAAATTGTCAAGTAAAGAACACTTACTTCCATTGTCACCAACAATAGCTTGACTCCTGGCATTAAACATCCACACCATCACAGTACAGTCCTTAGATCCTGTTACTATAAAACAGTCCTGAGAAAGGTTGCACTCTGACCGCGTTATACATGTCACTATGTCAAAGTGGCCACAAATCACTTGCATAATTTTTGCTAAAAAGAAATTAACAGAAGAGTCTTAAAGTGATGTGAAACACTCCAGTTGGGTGATCAAATAGAAATGGAGAAAAATCTTGCTCAAAGTAGTTATTTTTATGAATATTAATCCAAATTTACAACACACACAGTCAGTCTTATATATTTATTAAAAGCAATGAGTATCGATGGCGAAATCATTTGCGTTAGTTTGTCGCCGATTGTTGCGTCCCGAATCGACATGTAAATATTTACAATTGAGCGTAGTTCAGACGGTATTTTTGATGGAGTTGTATGGTCGATTTCTTTGAGATTTTGGGCGATGTTAGTAGAATGCTACATCCCCCCCAGTTGGCATAGCGTCTGAGTACTAATTTAATAGTTTAACGCACCAGAACAAGTACATAATATGTCTTTAAGATATATCATATTTTGAAATGATATTGTTATCAAATTATATGCAAGAAAGCACAGAGTGTTTAACCCTTCCATGAATAGTGATTCCTGAAATTTTGTGTAAACCCTGTGCCAATGCATTATCTTATATATGCAAGTCTCTCATAGGGTGCCTCGCATATATAAGAGAATGCATTGGCCTGACAATATTTAACTTAACCTTGTAAGCCAGTGCATTCCTTGTATATGCAAGGCTCCCTATGGGAGATTTGCATATATAAGAAAATGCACTGGCACATGATCTTTAATGCTGCACTAGCACAGCTCCCGTCATGAAAGGGTTAAATTATAATTTGGTTATACCGGTAAATTATTAAATCATAAGCTATCAGTTCACAAAATACTGTAAAACAGTAGGTTGTTGCTTAATTAGTTAATTATCTGGAGAAATTATTTCGAAAAGGTATGAAAATATAAGAAACAAACGTTATGTGTCTTCAATTTATAAGGAAGTATACTGCGAAGTGACTTTGTGGTACAATTGTGTAGTATGAACCTCCCAAATAATTTCACCGCAAACAAATTTTAATACTGTGCTAAATTTGAGCCTGATGCCTTAACCCCAACCCAATGCATATAAATGCTCACAACATATGCCACGTGAACACTCTGATGATTTAACATATCTTCTAAATCAGTGTCAGATATAGACAGACAACACGTTTGTGAACTGGTCAAATTTATCGCATGAGTTTGTTGGGACGTAGTGGTACAAAAACTGTAGGTTCAAGTTGCACCTCATGACATGACGAATGTTAACAAGTTCACACCACTGTGTCGTTATATGTTATTGCTCACCCCAAAAATCGATTCAATAATATACTGAATTTTAGGTTGATGCCGCTTCATTTAATTGAACAAAATGGTTACCTTTGGTAGCTTATGACTCATATAATAGTGAAGACATTTTATATTACAGTTGACTTCGTCAACAACAACATTATCAACATAATCGGTCTGTATTACCCAAGAACAAAACAGAATTGTTATTGAACAATTTTAAAGCGTCTGGGTATGCAATATAAATGCATGTTGCATGCCATAGTTCTTAATGAGTTTGAATATAGAAGTTAGGCCATGTAGTCCTGAACCACAAAATAAATCGTACCACATTTATTCGTACAGATTAAAAATTTCCTGGACAGTTTTAACCCTTTGGCGAGTAGAACAACGTATATGTCGTTTCAGGAAGTGTTATTTTATGTAGACATAACTTCAATAAATCATCTGATTTATAAATGATTTGTATAGGAGTTATTTTGATTAATATAATGTCCCAAATGTATAAGTGCAATCGATTATAATAACACACGTTAACAAATATGCACATAAATTAAAACAAATTATTGGGCCCTTTTGACACGAACTTGTTAATAATTATTGCTATGACGTTGACGTTAAATTTACTCATTGACTTTACAGATACTCTCCAAAGGGTTAATGCAAATAAATATGTTGCATGTGCAGGGTTTCGTGACCATGCACGTGGGTCTGAGATATGAGAAATTGATTTTGCGTGGCGTTGTACTAATTAACTTCTAACCTGCGTCAGCTGAGAACACCCGGAAGGTTTTGTCCCAAAATCCACATGCAAAAATGAATCTGTTGTCTGCCGTGCTCACAAAACTTGAGTGCGTAACCTTTAACCTTTGATCGAAGTTATCACCGAGGGTTCTCTTCTGTAAACCTGTATTCATCACTGTAATAGAATGCAGTAGCAACAAATGAGATATATTGGACATGTAGAGACTGCCAACTTTACATGGGACATTGTACACTTATGAGTGTGAAAGGTGTAGTCTTTGTAGGTATTGAGGAGTTATCTATCATGGAAATGTCAACATACGAGACGACCTTCAGCACCTTTCTGCACATACTTTGTATAGTTACAAATGTTTATTCTTGTAGTTCTATATCATAGTTAATAGATGTATAATTAATATATGCAAAAAATAATGGAATATAAAAAATTTCCATCACTGTACATATCCAGGGGAACTAATAACTAAATTGTGTACAGAAAGGCGGAGATGGTTATTTCAAAGGTTAAGATGCACAGATGGCCTTCGCGATGGGTATTGCTGTTAAAATAGTCACATCCATTAAAACAACCATAAACAGAAAGAATATTAAAATAATAATAGATTTTATTCTTATACTAATCAATAATATCGCATAAATAGCATGTTATTTTCAAGATCTTATGCCTTGTTAGTAAACAAAAGTCATGTTATGATACAGTACAGTACATAAAGAATGTGCGATGTGCAAAACACTCTCCCATTTTGCTTATTGCACACTCTTTACAAATGCTCACAAGTGTGTTATGTGGATAATATCGCTTTCTTACCATCATTATACTATTAGTATATTAGAAATTCATAATTTGATAACTTTTATTTTGAAATTAAAACCTACAAATAAGGCCATCTGTGCCTTTAATGTTCCCATGATATATAGATTCTTCGACAGGAAAGGTGGTGATCATAATGTTGGAGATGCAAATGGGATTGAAAGAGTTGATTTATACCAAAGGAAGGTCATCAGGCCAGTGAAGAAAGATTTGATAAATAGGAACGGCATGTTCAGCTTTATTATATCGCAGCTAGGAGTAATTTGTAAGCAACTATAAGTTGTTTTCTTAGGGAATAGTCGTCATCAACGGAATCTTTTATGTTCTCCTATGGAAATGTTGAAGCAAGCAATTGATATAAGTTAAATGTGTTATTGATATTACACAATGAAGCTTAGTCCAAGTTTCCATCGACTAGTTAAATTGGTAGGGATAATACTGGTTTACATTATTTTTATGTTTATGCTTAAATTTCACTATAGAAGATTAAGGCAAACATACTTTGACATAAACCAATAGTATTTATACTGATTTCACTAGCTGGTTTGATTTCAGATAGGCGGGTTGTATTATGCTTAAAGTCTGCGTTAGAAGAGTAAGGCAACAGTACTTCCGATGTAAACCAGTAGTATTCATACCAATTTCATTAGCTGGTCAAAGATATATACAAAACCCTATGTCGGAACTATTGTTCCATGTAACCCCATGGAACGCACCCTGAGATTTGATGCACTGGACAATGAAATCTCACATCATGACATGGAATCAAGCCTTGAAATAGGGTGTCTGTCATTTGCAGAATGAGGTCCCCAGAGGGTGAATTTGGTGATGCTAGCCCGCTATGCGGGGTAGCATCACTAAATTCACCCTCTGGGGACCTCATTCTGCAAATGACAGACACCCTATTTCAAGGCTTGCATGGAATGCCAATAAAATGTTATTTCATGCAGTTTCTAAAAAATTATTTGATGAACGGAATAACTGTGATAAATGTTCCCTGTTTCATTGGACATTTAGGAGATAAGTTGAGTTGAGTTGTACATTCTGGGATTAGAGCATGAAAACAGTTTGTGAACGAGCCGGCTTGTTTTCATGCTCGAATCCCAGAATGTACAACGAAACAGGGTACGTTTATCTCCATTGTAATTCAATCTAGCAAGGAATTTGCAAAAAACTGCATAAAAAGTATCATTTAGTCATTTTCATGACACGAATCGAGCCTTTAATTTTGCTGTTGCCACCGTGCACAAATCGTTGGGTTTGTTCATTGCGTTGTTCGGAACACTGCTCCGTAACAATTTCCTGTGGGGCGGGTTGGCTCGCTTCGCTACTGCGTTCTCCTCCGATGAAATTTGACCGTGCTACATTCAGATTTGATGCACGCTGAAGCGGCCGATGTTGGTGAATCGAAAACTAAAGTTAGCTGCTCTAGGCCACTCAGAATGCTTGTTTTTAGTGACAAATACTCAATTGAATTACAATATAGATTAGAGCATGAAACAGTTTGTGAAGAACCGGCTGGTCGGAATGCCAAACATAACGGAGTATGTTATGTCCTATACATAATGCACTCATCACTCTCAGACGAAAGAGTGATATTCAAACAAAAAAGAGTGTTATCAGGTATGGCTCATGTGCAGCTCTGACTATATAGTCAGAATTGCACACAATGTCCAAATTGAGCTATATCAGTTTATCATAAAATATTGTTAGTACAAAGATCATAGTTATTTCTGTCACCTATTGTTTGATTTCAATATGTTTATATGAGAATAGTAATAATATTTTCTAACCGGAATAAATTCTTTAACCGAAAATGAACTTTTGATGATTACTTTGACCATAATTTAGGTCAGTTTTGTAATCTTCTTCAAACTTCATAAAAGCACATTAAACTGATTGTCCCCAGCATCAATTGTTCCCAACATTTGGATTTAAAAAGAAATGGTGTTTTGTAGAAATAGAACATTTCATACCAAAACTGTATAGCTCGATTTGCACATAATGTGCAAATTTGACTACTAGTATATAGTCAGTTTTGCACATGAGCCAGACCTGGTATATATTATTACCTAGCAAGCTGTCCATTGACAAAGGCAGGTTCTGTTGTGCATCAGCCTTCTCCGTAGACGAAAAGCTAGCAGGAGTACCAGCTGTGAACGAAGACACAAATTTATTATTTACGATATTCTAATAATCAGGCATTGTTATCATATTTGTTTTTACTTTACTAAACACTTTCATGGTAGGAGCTCTGCTGGTGCAGCATTAAAAATCCTGTGCTAGTACTATTCTCTTATATATGCCAGCCTCCTATAGGCAGCCTTGCATCTATAAGGTAAATACTGTTAGGCCAATATATTATCTTATATATGCGAGGCTCCCTATGTGAGGCTCGCATATATACGAGAATGCATTGGCACAGGGTTTTCGAAAAATTTCAGGAAGCTCCAGTCAAGGAAGGGTTAAGCTAATAGAATGGATATTTTTTCTCTCTTAGTCCGCTCTATGAATAAAATAGAACTATTTCCTCTGTAATGGGTGGGAGGTACAGTAATGCCATAAGTAATCGACACCGAGAGCTTTCCGATGAATGGCAACAAGCCATATTTCCGACTAAATCCTGAAAAATTACCCATAATTCTGCTGTGGTTAAGGAGTCGATTATTAGGGCATTTACTGTAG
The DNA here is from genome assembly GCA_032622095.1 of Siphonodentalium dalli. Taxonomy (NCBI): domain Eukaryota; kingdom Metazoa; phylum Mollusca; class Scaphopoda; order Gadilida; family Siphonodentaliidae; genus Siphonodentalium; species Siphonodentalium dalli. The sequence continues at coordinate 48,639,629 of CP136065.1, read as the reverse complement.
GATCCTACCTAATTCAACCGCAATCAAAATGTAGCTCAACTTGGAAAGGGAATAATTTCATGTGTTACAGTCAATGGAGTGATTAGGAATGTGGAAAGTTGAAAGGCCTAGTTATGCAAAGAGTAAAATCCAAGATGGCCACTGGCAGCCATGTTTTTTTGCCGAATGACCCCAAAAAGACTTGTTCCCATTTACATGTCATTGTTAACATCGATCACAAATTTCATAATGATCCGACAAAAGATACGACCTGTAGCCTGTGTCAAAGGATTTAGTCATGTAAAGAGTAAAATCCAAGATGGCTGGTGGCGGCCATGTTTTTTGGTCGAATGACCCCAAAATGACTAGTTCCCATCTACATGTCAATATTAACATCCACGACAAATTTCATGATGATCAGACGAACACTCCGGCCTGTAATCTGTGCTAATTGATTGAATTATGAAATCCAAGATGGCCGCTGGCTGCCATGTTTTTTTGCCGAATGACCCCAAAATGACTCGTTCCCATCAACATGTCAATGTCAAATTGACAAATGTCAATGACAAATTTCATAATGATCCGACCAAAGGTATGACCTGTAGCCCGTGCCAAAGGATTTAGTCATGCAAAGAGTAAAATCCAAGATGGCTGCCCACTGCATAGTTTTATGGCCGATTGACCCCAAAATGACTCGTTCCCATCTATATGTCATTATTAACATTCATGACAAATTTCATTATGATCCGATCAAAGGTAGGACCTGTAGCCCGTACCAAACAATTTAGTCATGCAAAGAGTAAAATCCAAGATGGCTGCTGGCTAAAATCCATGACAAATTTCATGATGATCAGACGAACAGTAGGACCTGTAGCCCGTGCTAATGGATTGAATTTTGAAATCCAAGATGGCCACTGGTGGCCATGTTTTTTTTTCCGAATGACCCCAAAATGACTCGTGTCCCATCTACATGTCAATGTTAACAGCCATGACAAAATTTATAAAGATCCGATCAAAGGTACAACCTGTAGCCATTGCTAAAGGAAATTGTTGACGAATCACGCACACATGGATGACGGACGACAAAGCCATGGCAATAGCTCAAACTTTACAAACGCTAAAAAGGGTGGGTGAAACCACAGATCTTCATCAATATAAAGAAATAAATACACCTGTGCCATCCAATATACAATGGCTTTTCTTTGAAACTCTACACTGGATTACATTAAAGGAAATCACATGGCACGTGTCATAATTTTACAGATTAGTCAGTGATCTGAACAAAAAATGACACACAAAAATTAAAAACCCCAACGAGAAATATGGAATAAGATGTCACAATTGCAGACACTGATTAATAATATTCTTTAAAAAAAAACAGACTGACTGACAATGACAGGTTAAAGATAGAATTGTACTACATTTATACTAGAGTTCACACTCTAAGTTAATGAACATTTTCATGACGGGAGCTGCACTTTTGCCGCATTAAAGATCCTGATACTGCGCCAGTGCATTCTCTTATAGGGAGCCTGGCATATACAAGAGAATGCACTCACTTGTGTGATAAGCAAAACACTCAACACCAGGGAGACCAAACTAAGTGAACTTTGGTTAAAACTGCCACCATGTTGTTTACAACATACCGGTATAGCGCTCATTAATCCTCGCCACTCAAGATTTTGGTGTTGAATGGCTCACCGTGAATCACTCTCCCAAAAATAAAAATTGCCACGGTGTTGAGTGTTTTGCTTATCGCATAATCTTCAAGTACCTTATACAAACAAACGGCTCACACAAAGAGTGTTTTGTGGATAATATCGCATTCATACTATCATTATACTATGTTGTTAGTATAATATTGAGGAAATGTTCATAAATTATCTGTCAATGATCATTGTTGTACAGAAATCTTCTATGGTCCATCTTCATAAATAAATGATATCGGCCAGAAAAAGATCCTGTATTTTCAGTGTATTAAATGTCTTGAGACAGTCTATAATAAAGAGCGTTTACAACTAAAATAATTATTTGTGAATTAATAATCCTCATTGGTTATTTTATGCCAAAACTCAGCATTTAATTATTAGCCTTATGCACCCTTTATTAATCATAAAACTAGAAACACTGAATAACGAGTGATCATTCACTGACTTTTATATAATAGTGATACCCCAAAAAAAGTGTGTTCAATAAGTATGTATTCTCTATCAACTAAACAACTGATTGCTATAATAAATAGCGTTTACTCTGAAAATGCTATGTAAAATCATCAATGAACAACTTGGTTTATTGTATAGCTACATCTATAAGCCTATTATAGTTTCTATAATTATTATCATATGGTATTCTTATGTTACTGCCTGTTCTCTGCAACTTTTTTGTGACGCTATTTACTTAGTTTGGAATAAAATAACGGAAAATTACCGAAAATGTAAATCATTGTATGTATCTCTTAGAAGCTACAGTGGAATCACATTTTGAGATTTCATTGTAGCTTTTTGTTATTTCACTGTAGCTAGCCGAATTACGTCATCACTTAAAAGCGGTTTGCTACATATCAGCTGATCAGTGTTAGAAATTTGGGTCAACAAGGTGTTGATTTCCGTATACTGTTTAATTTGTTGTGCTACTAAAAATGAAAATGCTGCATAATTTAGCAATTTTAAGCATTAATAAAAAGAACACCTACAATTTATGTTTAAATACCTGAAACATCTCATTCGTGTCTGAAAAGAAATATCATATTTTGGAGCCACTCGTGAAAATTTGATATTTCTTTCCAGACACGCATGAGATATTTTTGTATTAAAACAAAAACTGTAGGTATTCTCTATGTCTTCACACATTATCAATAGAAACAGCCTACGGTTATAAACCACAAATTTTATTTTTTCCGTCTTGTAATTTACACGGATAGAAGTTTTATAGTATAGGGTCCAGGTGTACACTTACGTTGATAGTTAGAGTTCCATTTATTCACTGCAAAGTTATGATTGCATGTGATAGTTAGCACTGCCGGTAGTGGTACGGCGGGATGGGTGTTAGCCGCCACGTGGGTGACTGGTGAATTAGACAAGAATTTCATTATCATACACACATCATCCTGGATGTTGGAGAACATCATCGGTGCCTGCAAAGAAATTAGCATAAAAATAACACAAGGTGGTTTAAATGGTGGCGTAATCTAAAATTGCTAACTGGAATAAAACATGGTGTACATATGACTTTATACCATAAATGCCTATTCTATTGTGTTTAACACCTATTTTGTAAACTTCATCTTTACATCCAACTGTGGGTATACAGCTTCCTGTTGTGGGTATAAATTTCTACTGTGGGTGCAAATGTTCAAACGTAATTTCATGTGTTTATTCGTTTATACCCATAGTAGAACTACATCGTAGTTAGCAAAATAGTTCCTATGTCGGATTCATTTAACATTGGAAGTTGTCATGACATAAATTAGATATGACGATAATTGCCCGCATTTCATTCAAATGTAGCATTGTTGCTTGGTAGTGTTATGTGAACTAGGAAACATAATTATAAATGGTAATTCCAAGTGACTGATCGCTCAGAAAAAAGCGTGACGCACATTCCCTATAGCGTCATGTTTGTGTCTCTTGGTGTGGATACAAATTCAAAGTAAACAGTGGAGTAGTTGAATTCGTGGAACAAATCAAAAACAATAATTATGGCATATATAAACTGCATGCATAGTAGCCGAGAGTAAATCAGTGTGAATCACATTGTAATTAATTAACTGTGTAATGTAACATATAAACAGGCCGGGCACATCCTGAATTCAAATATTATAGTTATATCTAATTATTATAGTTGAATTTGACATTGCCATGGATACAATTTCCATGTTTTTGTGGAATATATGGGATAGTGTATCCCAGTGCACAGTCATATTGCACTATTAACAACATTACAGAAATAAAGAGTTTTCAGATAGAATTTGTTTTGCTACATTTTGCGCCCACTTTTATTATTCTTCAATCACTTCTTCCTAACAATATTTAGACCAATTGAATGCCAATTGACTTCCTTATCACGTATTATCATCATTAAACAATTGGATGGATCGAGACATGTTATTTTGTCACAAAAACAAACATGGCACCATATTAGTGCGACACTGATTTCGAATCAGTTTTGTGAAATATTATTTTGGATTATCACTATTATAATTCACAAAATGGCAATAATTGATTTGATGTGATTCAGACTCTTTCATCTGATTTGATTCGATTCAAAATTGGCAGTCCTGATTCTAATTTTATCGAATCATTGGCACCAGTTGCATTCTCATTACTTCAACGGACCACATTGCTTTTTCGCGAAGATATATTATGATATCAACGCATATAAATAACATTGCTTTCTTATATATGCGAGTCTCCCATTGGGAGACTCACACATATATAAGAGAATGCACTGGCACAGGATCTTTAATGGTGCTCAAGCGCAGCTCCCTTCATGATAGGGTTAAGAACAAGGAGGCCAAATTCTGGGAAAATTATTCCGACTTGGCGATGTCCTGCACGTTCTCAAGGGTGAATCATATACCAAATATCTTTTGAAGATGGCTCAAGTTATCATATAGAAAACACAGAAATTATGATTTTTAAGTCGAACAATAGAACATAACTCCATCATAAATCATTGGACCATGACAAAATTCAAAATTGACCTCTGTTTTCTGATCTGTAAACCATTTACCATATATCACATAATTCTGTTATACAATATACATTGTTCATATTATCATCCGGACAACCCAAAAAAGATCTTGAAAAAGGGGCATAACTCCATCAAAAATCATGGGACCATGCCCAAAATTGATCATGACCTGTGACTTCTTAAATGAGAACCACATACAAAATATAAAGAAATTCTGTTGAATATATATTTCTCAAGTTATCATCCGGATATCGCAAAAACTGATTTTTAAGTCGAAAAATGGGCATAACTCAGTCAAAAATCATTGGACTGTGACCATATTCAAAACCTGCACATTCTTAAATATCAACTGCATACAAAATCACACGGAATTACTTCAAAATATACGAATCTGACCCAATTTACAACATTATAAACAGGATTTTGCAGACCTGAGAATATGGGGGCCATTTATGGTGGATCTGCCGATCACGTACTATTCCAAAATTTATGGATAGTAACAAGCCTGAGTTTAGTGTGCCTGTCATTTGCAGAATAGGTCTCCAGAGGGTGAATTTAGTGATGCTATCACACATAGTGTGCTAGCATCACCAAATTCACCCTCTGGGGACCTCATTCTGCATGGCCACATTTTCTATGGGAGACATAGACTCAGATTGAAGTTCCCAAATAGTGAATATTGTGATGCACACCCATTGGGAACCTCGATCATGCAAATATGTCGTCTGCCAATTTGGGGATACATGTATAGAGAAACAAAACTAAAAAAAATTGAATCTAGGTTTCTATAGAAATTTGACAATAAAGAAACTTTCCAGAGAAAATGATGCCTAAGCAGAATGAGGTCACATGATGGTGAATTTATTGATGCTAGCTCACTATGCGGAATAGCGTCACTAAATTCACCCTCTGGGGACCACATTCTGCAAATGACAGACAACATATGATAAAGAGACATAAAATGGTTAACACTTTGTAAAATAAATGGATTCTCCTATTCAGTTATAAAAGTATACATTGGAACAGTCTATATTAATCATTTCTATGGTGTTCAGGTAATAAAAGCAGACAACAGGCAGACAAACAGATAATACAAGGACAGAATTATTCATATTCATTGGTGGGAAATGTTCGGATAATAAGTTCGGTTGTTTCATGAATTTATTATCTGAACATTTCCTAAGGGAACAACTCGACAATGAGTATTTAGTATATAGAAAGTGTTAATGTTGAGAGTTTGAATAAATACAGCATAGAATATTTCTGTAAGGACTGAGCTCCATATCCAAGTATAAAAGACCATAACCAGTATAAAATATTTTCATAGAACAGATTGATAATAAAAGAATCAATGGAATTTATCAATAAACTTCTGGATTTGCATGTATAAATATTTATAGTCATGAATTACAGGCCTTTAAATTCCCTCATATTCCAGCCAAATGCGTGAAACTGATAAGTTAGTACTCAGGCTCTGTGCAACTGGTGGAATGTAGAATTCTACTAACATTGCCGAAAATCTCTAAGAAATCGACCATACCACTCCATAGAATACATCACCTGAACTACACGCAGTTGTAAATATTTACATCTCGATTCGGGACGCAACTATCGGCGATAAACCAACATAAATGATTTCGCCATCGAGAGTCATTTCATTTATTTAATATATAAGAATGATGGTGTGTGTGGTAAATTTGGATTAATATTCGTAAAAATAACTACTTAAAGCAAGATTATTCTCTATTTCTATCTGTTCACTCTACCTGGGTGTTTCACATAACTTTAAGGGGGAGATGCATTAATCAAGCCAAAATGGCAAGATAATTTCAAGAAAAAAATTCTCTGGATCTATCTGGCAAAAAATTATGAATTTCGCATATCATCATCTACATTGTATGTAGAATCTGACCAATTATTAAGATACAACAAAAACAATCAATTTCAAATTGAGAGATTGAAAAGATAATTTTTTTTCCCTTTCGGTACCAAGAACTGTTAGAATAATTAATAATTTCAAACAACACTTCATTCACCAAATAGCTTTTTTTCTTGGCTCCATGAGAGGAGGCTTCATTTTGGGTAGTTGCTTTCTAAATTAAAATAATCATTAAATTTCATGATCAAAAATAATTAAGCCTCCTCTCACAATCATGGATATACACATGGAAACTTACACAAGTTCTTGGTACCTGAAAACAGTGAAATTTAAAATATTTTTTTTTTGCCATAAAAGTGAAATAAATGAGGTTATAAATATCCAACGCTTTAATGGATCTTAAATATTGTGTTACAATAATCGCTTGTACTAAATTTCACAAAGACATTCCTGACAGATTTTGAGAAAATTCATTTTGAAATACCAGGAAATTTTGGCAATACGTGCGTCTGATCCTTAAAGCAGGAATTGAGCTTTTTGACATAACATTTCGAAATTTTCTCACACTGGGCCATTCTGCGCTCGGCCATGTTGTGACCAATTTAAGGGAATCTAACAGTATACAGTTGTCGCCCGCTGTCGAGGGAGACATTGAGATTTGTCACCCGCTCGAGAACGGAATGTCTCCCGAGGAGCGAAGCTCCAAGGGAGACATTCCGTTCTCGAGCGGGTGACAAATCTCGATGTCTCCCGAGAAAAAGGGCAACAACTGTTTTGTTATCCGATTATACCACAGGAAAAAAAATCCTTGCCATCCACACGCACGATGTTGCACTGAGTCACGAGTGCTATTTTTCCCGATTATGTATATTTTCAGTAACTACTTATCGTCCTATAGGATTTATGTTCCATAAACGATAGTCAAGCCGTTTGATAATCAGCGTTTGATTGTCAAGCCGTTTGATAGTCAGCGTTTATTTACGATCATTTTGGTGGTAAAATGGTCAATATCGGTCCATGCAACGTAAACCAATAAGCCATAAGGTATGTTATCGCCTTCTGCAATGTGGCATATTCAATATTCGCGACAAACGTATGCATTACGTTGTCTACCAGCAAACATTTATAACCAACCAACCTCTAGGGATCAACTCTTTCAATCTTGTACCATAATGTCGACATGAACATATCGAATCACCGAGATGTTGCGATGTAAAAAGGACATAATAACGCTTGTCCGATAAACGTATCAACTTAAAAGTTCGAATATTAGTTTTCACTAAATATATGCAAATTAGCAAACACCACAACTGGTGTGTTTTGCGAATCCGTGGGGTATATAAGATCTATGATTTTAGTACATCGTAGTTGTGTGAAATAGATGAGTTACTGCAGTGTGTGTTTGGAGATATTCTTGCGATATAACATCAGGCGGGCGACAAATACAATGTCTCCCGGCTCAGCGGGTGACAGTGTGATTTGTCGCCCGGCACGTGACAGTACATGGGCCAATCAGAAGGGTCGAAAATAGGGAGGAGGGTAACAATCTAAGTTATTATTCAAAATACAGCTTTTTTAATGTTTATTAATATTATTTTTTTGTGTGCAATGAATTGACCAAAGATAAATGTTCCAGGTCGCACTAATGAATATTTTAGAGAACACTATTTTAGTAGGCCATGAAAATTACTTAAAAATAGTTCCAACTTCTTTTTACTTTTCTCTTGACAAACTCATTCAAATAATTGCAGATAACCATTGGACAATCACGTCATTAGCCTACATATCCCCATCCAAGCTTTCTGCTGTTGGCATTAATACTTTGACGTCAGCAATATTGATAAATTGAACAGGATACACTTTGATTGGTCAAACACTTCTTCTTCAAAATTTTGTTTCATACCTTTATTCCAATAACAAACAAGAGGTTGCACTGGCAGTGCTGGCATACCCCCACAGTGGACAATTTGAACCGACAAAGTATGGACAGAAAAAAAACCCCAACATTTTCATATAAACAAAGATAAATAACTCTAGAATGGAAAACATGAACTAACCGATTGAATACTCAATTGATTGCCATCATAGTAGTAAATATCCATACCAAATTTCATTGATATCCGTCAACCAGTGGTGGTGATATGGACACAAATACCAACTCTTCCTAAGTGAATAACTCTAGAACGGAAAACCATAAAAAGACGATTGAACAGTCAATTGATTGCCCTCATATTACTGAACATCCATACCAAATTTCATTGAGATTCGTCAATCGGTGGTGCAGATATTAGCTCAGACGAACAAAATAAGCAACATTTCCAAATAACAAAGATGAATAACTCTAGAATGGAAAACCCCCAAAAAAACGATTGAGCACTCCATTGAATAGTAGTGAAGATCCAAAACAAATTTCATTCAGATCCAACAACAGGTGTTTGAGATATCTACCAAGACAGACTGGACGGATGTTTAATTGTGTGCACAGAATGACGGAAGGATGGGGCAGAAGATGTCAATCCAGTATACCCCCATTCTCTTTGAGAGTGGGGGTATAATTACATAGTAATATGGAACATGAATCAATAACATAATGTTTGTGCGGGAAAACAGCACATCGATTCAAAATCAACTATAAACATTTAAAGATGTGTCCATGGTTCCAGATATCCATTTACATTTTAACCCTTTCATGATGGGACTGCGCTGTTGCAGCATTAAATATCATGTGCCAGTGCATTCTCTTATATATGCGAGTCTCCAGTAGGGAGCCACAAATATATAAGAGAATGCACTGGCTTACAATGTCAAGAAGGTAAATATTGTTAAGACAATGTATTCTATTATATAAGAGAATGCATTGGCATCGGGACTTCGTAAAATTTCAGGAAGCTCCAGTCATTGAAGGGTTAAAGAATACAATTCAACGTGATTCAGCTGACAAGCATGTTTAAAATCTACATGCAATATGACATTTAATGAATACCTGTATAATAGATGTTGTAAATTTATTATAAAAAGAAAAATAAATAATCAAAAAATATTTGTTTAATTCAACCCTGTATATATAAATTGATAAAAGCACAATTGTGCACAAATTGACACACGCTACCAGTGTTAATAGTCAAGTTATGTGATTCTCAATTTGGATCATTTTCAGATATTTAGGTCAGCTGGTGCTTCCATAAATCTGTCCAGGAAATTATGTTACAAAACAAATATATCTTTGAGATAGATTTATAAGGAATAAATGTTTTACTTCATGAGGTCATGAGAAATAACATAATTTGTGTCTCCACACCTTTTCATACCTGTCAAAGCCGGAAAATAGTGGTTATTTGTCGATGACCTAACCATGTATAGTTATTCCTTAAAAGCATGGATGGCCTTCATTGTAGGTTATAATTTAGAAATTACTGTTACCAAATTATGAACATTTCCTCAAGAATATATTTATGGTACAGTATAATGATAGTATGAATGTGATATTATCCACAAAATGTAATCCACAAAATATTGCCCTCATATTACTGAACATCCATTTTGTGTAAGAGAAAATGCAGTTCAATTGTTATGTTTCTTTATCAGCAGTAATGAAGTTATCCATAGGTTTCCGGAAATAGTTTGCTACTGTCATGAATCTCCACATAAATAGTTTTAAAATGACTAGGATAGTTCGTAGTCGACTAGTCGGTAGCCTTTAGTCGACAACTAGTTGACTAGTCAACACCTACTATATATATAGAACGATCAAAAACCCACACGGGATTATCAAAGAATTTTCTTAGACATTGATGATCTGCTCATTTCACAGATGTTTGTCATCATTAATTTATTAAAACATACATATTTATAGTTATATTTATTGATGTTGACAGCCTATAGTGACAGGTAAGTATCATGAACATCACTCATATCATATAATATTGGGGTAAACTTCAGCCTTGAAGTTATGTTCACGTGCAATCCTGACAAAGTGACACTCATAAAATACTATAGAGAGACTTTGAAACAGCTGGATGCAACAAGCTTCCTAACTTCCGGCGCATGCGCAGTGTATTTTTGGCCCGATAATATCACAACTGTAACAGTTCATGCAATGTTCAGCAAGCTATTCCGCTATACCATGTAACCGTTGGTCTACTTCAGGTGTGAGTGGTTGTATGACAATGAGTCAATGACTTGATTATAAATGTAACTGATATCATAGTATTGGCATAATCCAGCATAATATAAACATATTTATACCAGCACCCAGTCAGGAGTGAAGTGAACACGTGGTCACGTCTGATTTGGTTTGATCTTTTATCAGTGCACATCGTCAAAACATATCTATTGCATCGTCGGACATAGAATATCATAGATCAAAGGTGGCACATTTTGAATATGGGATCGTCTACAGTAAATCTGCTGTTGCGACTTGAAAACATGTTTTTATAATACCGTAACCATAATACCGTATTTTGGGTACATCGCAATCGTTTGTGCTTTATACACACGGGCAACGATAAGTATGGAAGTATACTGCATGCATCAATGATTGCTACCAATCACACTTTTATCTATACCTTTCTGGGAAATATGTGATTAGTCGACTTGGAGATTGCTTTCGATTATTGCCGAGATTCTAGTCACAACGTCGACTAGTCGACTAATCATTTCAACACTATGCATAAATGACAACCACAATGTTCACTGTATACGATTTATCCTTCACATGTCAGATTTATCATAAACTCAAAGGCAGTCGCCAGACAAAATGCATAATACATGCAGAAACAAGAAAGGAATGATACAATGAACATGCTCTCTGTGCTATTGAGATGACATACTATTGCGTAATCTCCTTATTTAGATGCGGGTGCGTGCGTACATTCCTTATTTGGTGAGTGACGTAAATTAAACTGGATTAGTAACATTTTATCTATTTGAAAAAAACAATACTAATTAGGTTTGGTACATGTTTTCTGTCTCAGTATTCCTCAATCATGAAGTAGTATAGTACATTAGCTGGTTTGTTATCTGCCAACGGATTAAGATGAGACTTGCGGTGATTTTTCTTATCTCCGCCTTTCACAGTGGTGCGCCCTCTATTAATAATGGTAAATCTTGATCGGACTTCGGCAAGCTCTGAGCATTTGTTTGAAAACACAGATTCTGTAACGTTATTTGGCTTTTGTTTACAAACTGAACATATGCACCTGACAATAACATACTATTTACTTAATATTTATGATTGGTATAAGAACAAAATCTGTCTATTATAATATGAATCGTACGTGACACGTAGTGGGGCAACCACACATGATGTGCCAAATTGACAAGACGTGTCGTGGATTGTAAAATCTTGTCTGGGTTATCTTCATGACTTCTTCATATTTCGTTTTCATTAAGCTGACCAACGAAATTGGTCTAAATGAAATTAATAGACTTAAATCACGTATTTACTTTCATTTTTATCGCGATGCTTGATTTCCAATTCCGCGTTTTTTGCAATCTCCAAGATGACCAACGAAATTGGTCTAATTGAAATTAATAGACTTAAATCACATGTGAATTCATCATAAGTTGTGAAGTAGTTACTTTCATTTTTATCGCGATACTTCATTTCCAATTCCGCGTTTTTTGCAATCTCCACACGTTTGCTAACCGGAAGTCACGTGACAATTTCGCCAAAATATATACCCGCGATCTGGAAAAATCACTGATGGACATAGAAAAAATTATATGACGTCATTCACCTGCCTTAGGTATAAGCACCCTTGGTGGTTGCTATAATAATCTTTCTGTTATTGGTGGTGTTAGCGGATGTGACTATTTTAACAGCAATACCCACCACGTAGGCGTAGGCCGCCTTTATTCCCTTTAATATAAAGGTTTTTTCAGGTTTATCACTGAATTTTCATAAACAATGCCATAATAAAACAATAATTTATATGTACTTTATAATAACAAAATAAAATTCTTGGAATATTTAGGTGTCAACTATATGTTGTTTTACATGCAGTTATTCAACATTTTTTCAACGGAACAAAGCAGAATTGTGTTGAATTAGATTTATGTGTTGCAACAGATTTGGAAACCTGAATCAGGATACATCTTCAAAACTTCATAAGATATGCATAAATGTTATTTGAATCGCAGTATACAATTATTGTGTATTCATGTTACATATTACCATATAATATGGTTATTTATTGGAATAAAATTATCAAAATCAAATTGAAGTAGGAAATGAGGAAAATAAATGACAACAAAACTTCTTTGCAAGACCATCACCAATAAGCTGTTACTTATAAAAAACCCTTCCTATATGTATAAAATTAAATCTTTGTTTATCCCAATGAAAATTAAATTTAACCTTTTTATCGGCCTTGTTCTTCAAATATTTTTCTGCAAACTGCAAAAATTACGACATACTCAAATGAAAATACCTCTTACGCTGCTATAATGTCATATCCTAACTTTATAGGAAAAAAGTAACAGTATGATGTGTCAAAATTATTCAATAAAAACAAACCCATTATCAAGTATTCAGTTATCAATTACTTCTTGAAGTAAAAAACAGAGAAAATATATTTATATCATTGTCAATATATGTATCATGTAATGATACTGTTAGTACAATAGTGTTAGTCTCCTCATAAACTAAAAGATCTACTAGGCATATATCAAGTTTGATAGGATAGTTAGTCACAGACCTCAACATTTGTGACCCGCCATATCAAATCCAGTTGGAAGTCGGGATTGTTTTACCCTGTGCCAATGCATTCTCTTATATATGCGAGTCGACCATAGGTCGCCTCGCATATATAAGAGAATGCATTGGCCTAACAATTGTTTACAATTTTAATAATTTGTTCTTGTATTCTTTAACAATTTTATAATTTCACCCATACAGAGCCCCAGACAAACATGAGCAGACGACACTCTTCTAGGTGCTTCTATATATGTGTGGGGCTCCCTGCAGGGTAATGGATGTTTTTTATTTTATGTCCTAAAAATTGTAAGAAACATTTATTTAAAAAACATGATAAAAAATTGTTAGGCCAATGCATTCTCTTATATATGCGAGGCGACCTATGGTCGACTCGCATATAGAGAATGCATTGGCACAGGGTAAAAAAATCCTGACTTCTGACTGGATTTGATATGGCGGGTCACATATGTTGATGGACATTTGCAGAAGGATGTCATCAAAGGGTGAATTTACTGACGCGCTACCCAGCACTGCAAGCTAGTGTCACTACATGCATCCTCTGGGGACCTCATTCGGCATGGCCCCATCTTCTGTGGGAGAATTAGACTCAGATTTAAGTTCCCAGATGATGAAAATGGTTATGTGCCCCCATTGGGCACCTTGATTATACATTGTGTTGTCTGCCATTTGATGTTATAGAGTAATAAAACTAAAAAGAAAATGAAACTTTCTAAAGAAGTTTCTGAAGAAACTGAAATTGTTTTTAATTTGATAATAAAGTTACTTTCCAGAGGAGATGAGGCCTAATCAGAATGAGGTCCCCAGAAGGTGAATTTAGTTATGCTAGCCTACTGTGCTGGGTAGCACACTAATTCACCCTCTGGGGACCTCATTCTACAAATGTCCTGCACCATATTTTGAGGCCTAGTTAGTCCCTTCACGTGCAGAAGCAACATTTCAATTACTGAACATAGTAATTGCTAGATTTTATCACATTCCAGGGTAAAAATAGTCAGTAAATATATGAAATACTTATATAAGGCCTAAATATGGCCTGGAAATTCTAAACAATTAAAAAATTGTTCGCTGCCTTCAATTTTTCACACAATAGTGAGGCAAATGGACTAAAATATAAGGCATGCTGCAGAGAAAAGACAAAACAGTGAGGCCATTATTTTTTACTATCTGATGCAATAACTTATATTACTTAAAGAAGTTATTCTAAGGCAAATAAAGTCTCTATGTAAGTATTCCATGTATATTAACGCTTTCTATACTAAACGTTCATCGATAAGTAGTTGAACTTAATATCTATCAATAAATAGGGCTCCGTCTGCACTTTTAATATCTGCTTATAAATCTGCTTATATTGCCTGTACATCCCTCCAAAAGAATTACAGACCATTCCGATGTACACTTATTAATTTTGTTGGAGTATCCATTTAGTATAGAAAGGGTCAACATATATTGATCCAAGGAATGTGATTTATGTTTCTGTCACATTTGATTGAGTGAATTTCAGAACACATCTTTTTCGCTCCATTATTTTATTGGGGTTTATCATCGTCATTATCAGCAAGGCAGGGTAAACTTCATGCATGAAGAGACCATAGAGCCTGGGATCCAGAATCAATGGACAAACTTGCCAAGATAGACGAATCAGGTTATTTCCCCCTTTGCGTTCATTGAGATTCGAACAAGGTTTGCAATTGCTGGACGGATTATTTTAGTCTATAATGTGCCATACCAACTGAGCCACAATGGGGGGGGGGCTTTAGAATACAGCTATTATAATTGAGCCTACCAGGTGCATCACAGAACTCCGAGGTTGATGTGGCTCTGTCAGCAGTTGAGTCGGTGTCTGTCCAAAGTTTTTAATTTGATTTTCAACCGCCTGCAAAAAGATAATATTATTCAGCATAGGTCATATATAGAAGAAAATCTTATTGAATATCAACGAAAGCCATTTAGTCATTGGCACAAAATGTAGCCACTAAATATTTTGGTTAAAGTTTTAGAGATGATGTATCTCTTCCCTGAACTTTCTGTAGATATTCGGGGGGGGGGGGGGGGGGGGGGGGGGGGGGTATGAAATAACAATTTTGAGTCCGACAGACCCATAAATAAGAGCTTCTGTCATGAGGAAACAATATTTTTCCAATTATCATCTCTGAATTGGGACAGAAACTATTATTATTTTTAGACCATTTAAACATTTTTGATTGGGAATATATCTTCTGAAACACTTTTATCGGATGTTTCTTGTGTGTGGTTTGGTAATAATAATTGAAAGGTGTCTTGAAAAGGAGTACATTACAATTATGTTCGTTGATTAAGTGCAGCAAGGACTTAACCGAACAGGGAAAAGCGAATCCTCTTGGTTGTTGTCTGGGTCACTATCCTATAATTAACATACCTCTTTCATGACTGGATCAGTCATCGTCTCTAAATTAACACTTCCTTCATAAGTTAAATAGAAAAACATGTTAGTGGCTCGGATAGCTTCGGGACCTGTGAATAAAAAAGAGAGTATTTATCACTAGCTGCGATGCTTCCATTGTGGCAGTGATCATTACATTACACTCCTGCTATTGTTTTCTCAGGTGAAGCGCCAGTTACAGCCTTCGTCATATATATTTTGCTCTATAGGGAGATCTTGATATTCCTTGGAGACACACAATGCCATTTATGTTGCTAAATATATATATGTATATGTAACTAGCAGGTGGACCCGACTTCGTCCGGGCTGTTTCCCCTCTGCTTTTCGGCGAATTGCGTGAGTTGACCTTGAATTGTCCATTTTGAAGGTCAGGTGGGGTCACGATTTGACCCATCCAAAACACTGACCCGACAAAAGTACCCGTCGAAATCCATCCGGTTTTACCCGATTTGACCTTGAATTGATCATTTTGAAGGTCAAGGTCAGGTCGGGGTCACAATTTGACCTGTCCAAAACACTCAGTGGACAAAAGTAACCCTATGTATCAAATTTCGTGGAAATCCCATCAAAATTCGCGATTTGACCTTGAATTGACCCGATTTCAAGGTCAAGGTCACGTCGCACAGGCAAATGAATAGGCTTATGAGACTCCCCATACGAAAGTATCCCTAGACACTAATTTTCATTGAAATCCCGTGATATTCGGGCGTTTGACCTTGAATGACCCGATTTCAAGGTCAAAGTCACGTCGCACAGGGCAAATTAATAGGCCTATGCCACTCCCCGGCTGAAAGTACCGACAAATTTCAAGTCGATAGCTCTACCCAGCCCGACGTTGTCCAGGCTATTCAAAAACCAAATTTCAAGTTGATAGCTCTACCCGTTTCCGAGATCTGGTCTGCGCATGCGTGAAGCTGGCGTCGCACGGGCTCGGCGACCCGATAAAATTCGTATCCGGGGCAAGATACATTCACATACCAAATTTCAAGTCGATAGCTCCACCCGTTTCCGAGATCTGGTCTGCGCATGCGCGAAGCTGGCGTCGCACGGGCTCGGCGACCCGATAAAATTCGTATCCGGGGCAAGATACATTCACATAGCAAATTTCAAGTCGATAGCTCCACCCGTTTCCGAGATCTCGTCTGCACATGCGCTGCACGGGCGTCGCACGGGCTCGCCAATACGACAACGACGACCACCTGGTCAAACTACACACACGTACCAAGTTTCGTCCCGATCGGTCGAGAATAAATGACATACATACAGACAAACATACAGACAGACAAACAGATATATATATATGAGATAACAAATGTTTATGCGAAAATCGTTGCAGAAATCAGAAGAGCTCTCTCGACCAATCAGAATGTGTGTTTCAGGGACAAATATTAAACTTGAATTAGAATGGATACACATCCCAACACGAGTGCGGCTCTATAAATACATAAGGGGAATGTCCGATAAATTCACATCTAACTATACTAATGTACATCATGTACAGATTGCTAAAATATGCATATTCATGTTAGGGTGGGTTAGTATGAGAATCCCTGGTGTGAGGATAACATGAACGCCAAACTGCTTGTAAACACATGCTCACAAGCCTGCAAACAGGGTATCTCTCATTTGCAGAATGAGGTCCCCAGAGGGTGAATTTAGTGATGCTCTCCAGCATGGCGGGCTAGCATCACTGAATTCAAACTCTGGGGACCTCATTCTGCTTAGGCCTCAACAGACACCTATTTACAGGCTTGAACGCTCAGTCATATATACTGAGTCTATTGTACTCCCATCCAGTGTTCACGCTGGCGGTAGCCATTTTAGCCATTGGCGAAAATAAATTGTAAATGGCGAAAAAAAATGACCAAATGGCGAAAAAAATGGCTAAATTAATTTCCTCTCAAATATGTCCATCTGGACATGGTGGCGATTATAAAAACACCAGCAGTCATCGGTCTAATAACATCACGTGCAGCTGACATCCGTACAACAAAAGCGTCGCCACCCCGTGTATGTTACGCGATCCGATGTGCTTGGAGCAATTAGTAATAGGTGTTCATTGGTATTGATTTCATGCAGTGTCAATGGCAGACACTTTGTGTTGTAATAAACGCAACTTTTGAGTGGGGATAAGGGAAAAATGCTTAA
Organism: Siphonodentalium dalli; assembly: GCA_032622095.1. Classification (NCBI taxonomy): domain Eukaryota; kingdom Metazoa; phylum Mollusca; class Scaphopoda; order Gadilida; family Siphonodentaliidae; genus Siphonodentalium; species Siphonodentalium dalli. Next base: position 48,621,794 of record CP136065.1, on the reverse strand, counting down.
TCACTTTACGTGACAGAGGTTTTTGTTGCGAGTCAAGTTTCCAAAATGAATTTCTTGCATTTGCAGTTTGATCCCTATTAATTAATTCCAACTTTTTACAAAACTGATCGATCTGTCCAACTAGCCGCGATTAAAATTATCCTAATTGCGTAGTCACCAGTGTATACCTATTATTTTCCCGCGAATTGAACAAATATGCACCAGATACGCATAGGCATAGATAAAACTATGCACAAACTCGCGAATAAATAAAACTTCAGGTTGCGTTCAGATATCATATTGCATATTTTCGCTATATGTTAATACACCGCAAGTTTTTATGTGCGATGGTCTAAAAGCTTTCATTGTATGTCCCATCTATTGTTATTGCTCATATTACATTGTTATTGTTTTCTTTTGTCAATAAAATGTAATATACGTTCAATTTATATAAAAAAAAACATTCTCAAACAAGTGGCTAAATTAAATTCAAAGTGACTAAAAAAAATTGGCATTTGGCTAAAATAATGGCTAAAGGAATTTCTGGGCCAGCGTGAACACTGCTTCCATCGGATTACCATTTATCAGAAAGCATAATTTCGCATGCAGGCTTCCCACAAATAAAACAATACTGTTTTATTTTATAGTTTTTATTGGACGCTTTTATCTTAGATTGATTTCTGATTGGCAACAATGACTTCCGTGTTTTAGAAATGGAAACTCTACTAATCAGATCCACTATTATATGTGTGTATTTGAAGTCTACCAAGACTGGATCCATTCCAACAGAAGTACATCTATATTTATTACATATCCAAAATATTATGAGGCTAAACATGTAAGGTTAATGAAAGTCATTAACCATTCTATGACCAAAAGCTTCCTGAAATTTTGTGAAAACTCTGTGCCAATGCATTCTTGCATATATGCGAGTCTCCTGTAGGGAGCCTCACATATATAAGAGAATGCATCAGCCTAACAATAGTTACCTCGACCTTGAAAGCCAATGCATTCTCTTATATATGCGAGGCTCCCTATGTGAGACTCACATATATAGGAGAATACACAGGCATAGGAACTTTAATGCTGCACCAGCACATCTCCCATCATGGAAGGGTTAATAAACATAAACTTGATACAACTCACAATAGAATACAGCACAGCTCAGAATATAACTCACCTTTCTGTTTGTACCCAAATATCAAGTCAATCCAATGGTGGAGCTGACAAGACACAAATTCTGATTCTAAGGCCTGGAATAGAAAATAACAAGAGATGGACTGTCGTCCGGTGCATACCCCCTTGTGACACACCACCTAGTGTGGGCATACCTGTAACCTATGACTGATATACTCAGGCAGACGGACCAAAAAATCAGAATTATCATATAAACAATAGAACGAAACCTAAACAAAATGATTGAATGTCCTCATAGTAGTGAATATCCAGACCATATTTGATTGAGATCCGAGCACTACTGTTCAGGTTACGACATGAACAGACACCAGACAGACCAAAAAGCCAACATTTCCAGATAAATTGAGATGAATAACTCTAGAATGGAAAATCCAAACAAAAGAATTGAATCCTCTATTGAATGTCTTCATAGTAGTGAATATCCATACCCAATTACATTGAGATCTGAGCACAACTGATGAAGCTATGACATGAATAGACATCAGACAGACAAATGGCTGCACACACGGATGGACAGACAGGTGCAAAACAGTGTACCCCTTTTTTTTTTTAAAGGGGGTATGTATAATTACTGAAAGTGTCAATGACACTGTAGCTCAACTTAGGTAAGGGAATAATTTAATGGTTGACAGTAAATGGAGGAATAGGAAAGGTGCTAATTGAAATGTCTAACCTACATGTAGCTGTGCCAAAGGATTTAGTCATGCAAAGAGTAAAATCCAAGATGACTGCTGGCGGCCATGTTTTTTGGCAGAATGACCTCAAAATGACTCGTTCTCATCTACATGTCATTGTTAACATCCATGACAAATTTCATGAAGCTCCGACTAAAGCTACGACCTGCAGCCCGCGCCAAAGGATTTAGTCATGTAAAGAGTAAAATCCAAGATGGCTGCTGGCGGCCATTTTTTTTGGCCGAACGACCCCAAAATGACTCGTTCCCATCTACATTTCAATATTAATGTATAATTAATATGGGTATCACCAGGTATAATTAATAAGGGTATCACCAGGCATGGAGAGTCAATGAACATTCATTACATACATATGTCGTTTGTTGAACTTATTTTCTGAACATTTCCTGAGGGTACTACTCATCAATGAGTATTTAGTATAGAAAGGGTTAAGATTTCCCCCGATATAAAATTTAAAATAGGGAGTTTGACAGGTGAAAAGTTCTACATATATATTGCAGAAAAATTTGACAATTACCATAAAGTGGTAGATCATTGAACCGTATACACTTAATCTTGGAACTAAGATAACAAATGCCATAAAAGCCTGAGTTTAGTGTGCCTGTCATTTGCAGAATGAGGTCCCCAGAGGGTGAATTTGATGACACTATCCCGCTATGGTGAACTTTATGCGGGATAGCGTCACTAAATGCACCCTCTGGGGACCTCATCCTGCAAATGACAGGCACACTAAACTCAGACTTGATCATGTTCGCTCCCCTGATTATTTCTATATAGAGCCATTAATATGACACATAAAAAAGTAAGTCCCCCAGACAAGTCTCACCAATCGACTACCATGGATAGATTCGCATTGAGCCTCGCTCAGTATAAACTACATGGACTAAATATAAACCCAAATGGTGAATATGCCCCCAAAAGTTTTATATCAACATTGTTTCAATTTTGTTTTCCATAAAAATTTGTTATATACATGTATTATTGTTTGGACATAGACATAGAATATTAAGTGGGGCTATAAATCAAATTAGATAGAAGTCCCAACTAAAATTCAAGAGATTTTGATAGTAATTTAGATAATGAGACAATGTTAAGCCTACCATTCTGTTGATTCTAACAAAGTCTTCTGGACTCTTCGACCAGCGAGGTAATTCTACATCGTTCACCTCCTTCCCATCCTCCTGACTACCTAGGTTATATTTATTGTTGTTATAGAACAATTCAGGCAGATAGAAGAACTCTGGTATTAGTTCCTGCAAAAAACATTAAAAATTCTATGACATGATTCTCAAAATTAGGAATAGTAATATTCAACATTCTAAACATGAAATGCCTTTAAAAAAAAAAAAATGTATACAATTGTGCTGTAAATAAGAGGCTGCTTAGCAAAACAGCTAACGCCCTCACCCCAACCCCACCAAAAAAAAGATTTTTTTTTTTATACCATTGGGTTTTTATAAACAGTAGAATTTAGTTATGGCTTGACAAATAACTTCATGTGAATAATCCACACGGACATCAAATAATCAACAAATAGATGACTAGAACTTGAAACAATCAGAAATTGACAGAGAGAAAGATGAATGCTCATGTTTATAGGTCCTCATGCACATTTGCATTTGATAAGTCTCCAGCAGAAATTTATATTTAAATTTATAATTTGACAACCAGGCCTCAAAATATGGTGCTGGACATTTGCAGAATGAGGTCCCCAGAGGTTGAATTTAGTGATGATAACCCACTGTGGGCTATCATCACTAAATTCACCCTCTGGGGACCTCATTCTGCTTACGCCTCATCTTTATTATCAAATTAACATGCATTTTTAGTTTCTTTCGCAAGATTTTGTTTAAAGTTTAATTTCTCTATATCCCAAAATTGACACAATGCATAATCACTCTGCTAAAAAAGTTGCAATGGTGTTGTGTGTTTTGCTTATCACTCACTATTTATGCACTGTATATAAACAAACAAAGTGTGTTTTGTGGATAATATCACATTCATACTACCATTCTACTATACTATTAGTATATATTTTGAAGACCTCTGTTTGTCTGTCTGTATGTATGTCTGTCTGTATGTCATTGATACAAATCTACGATTCTCGACCGATCGGGACGAAACTTGGTACGTGTGTGTAGTGTAGTTTGACCAGGCGGTGGACGTTGTCGTATTGGCGAGCCCGTGCGGCGCCCTTGCAGCACATGCGCAGACGAGATCTCGGAAACGGGTGGAGCTATTGACTTGAAATTTGGTATGTGAATGTATCTTGCCCCGGATACAAATTTTATCGGGTCGCCGAGTCCGTGCGACGCCAGCTTCGCGCATGCAGACGAGATCTCGGAAACGGGTGGAGCTATCGACTTGAAATTTGCTATGTGAATGTATCTTGCCCTGGATACAAATTTTATCGGGTCGCCGAGCCCGTGCGACGCCAGCTTCGCGCATGCGCAGACCGGATCTCGAAAACGGGTGGAGCTATCGGCTTGAAATTTGGTATGTGAATGTATCTTGCCCCGGATACGAATTTTATCGGGTCGCCGAGCCCGTGCGACGCCAGCTTCGCGCATGCGCAGACCAGATCTCGGAAAACGGGTGGAGCTATCGACTTGAAATTTGGTTTTTGAATAGCCCGGACAACGTCGGGCTCATCGGCTAGTTAGTATATATTTTCATAATTTATTAACTGTAGTTTCAATAATATAACCTATAACAAAGGCCATCCATCCTTTAAGGCCTAACTGTATATGATAGTGCTAATAGTAAGCCATAATTACACATTATTATTTACCATTCAATAAAAATTCAAATATATGGAGGATTTGAATATTCAATCTGATTGAAATTCTAAATAACATTAAATATGCAAATTCACAAGAACAATGATGGTACATTAGTTCAGCACGCCTCCACTAAAGATAAAACAGAGGCAAAAATAAATCTAACCTTGACATCTGATGTGTCCCTTTGACAATTTTTCCAGGCCTGATCCACGGATGAGAATATCCTGTTTGGATGATCAAACTTCCCTCCTTGCATATTTAGAAACATAGCTGTATAAGGCTCCTACAGGCAAGAGAAAACACAGGGTGTCATTTTAAGTACATTGCTTGAAATAATGCTGAGTAAGGGAAGCAACTCTAAATCAATTGACACCTATGCTGAGATATCATATGATATGATATTTATTAGTATAAAAGCACTGCTGTAAGCAGTACATAATAATATGAACACAATATTCATATGTACATACATATTTCATACAATACACTTTCAACTTATATAAATTAATATTACCTCTATGTGACTCTTCAATTGAACTCAAATGGCTCAAATTCTGCTTTGTTGAGAATTCTTTTGCTTTGTCAATATTATAAGTTTATAAGAGACAGACTGAGGGAAGGAACTCTAAAAAAACTTGGTGACATCTGAACTACTAGAGTTGTCTTTCTTTCATTATTCCAATTTATTTGAACAAGACTGAATTCAAAACTGCTATGAATTTTCAGTATAGATCGTTATACAGTAAGTGGCAAAATAAAAAAACAATATCTAAATAAGACTGCAGTATAGGAAGAAAAGTATATTTAACTGACTCACCACTCGAATCAACCAGTTGAGTGTGAAGGCTGCGGTTGAGTAATGAGTTCCATAATGAAATGGTGGAATGGTATCATGATCCCAAGAATTATATCGCTCCTCAAAGAATTCCTTCCTGGTTGGATTTAAACATCCCACCGGCTAAAAAATAAAGTGGAAAATACATTTAAAATAACGAAAATAGGTTGTTATTGAATTTATTGCAACTAATATCTTTTTATCCACAGTTATAGATGCGATATATGATCCTTTTGGGGAAACATTTACATATGAAAAGTTTCTTTTGTATATCCTGATGGGAGACACTGTTTCTCAGCTTTCACTTATTATCACATTTATGAACAATATCTGTTGAAACATCGTTTTAACTATATTATTGAGGTAATAATTTCGGATTGAAGTGAGGCCTGTGAAGGGGTATTTTTTTTATAAGAAAGTTCCCCCAGGAAGGCTCAAATTTCTCATTACCATTATTTATTCTAAAATATCTACATGAAATTGCCACATGTTCTAAATTGACCTTTGTAGACACGTCTAATAGCACAATTGTAATGCAATATGACAACAATGGTATGATATGCCGTTTTCGAGGCAGACTATACGTCAATTGATGGTATTCAAGAGATAACAATATAACTGAGCAGACTATTTTGTGCGGACCGTCGGCAATAGAGAGGTAATGCATTTCCTACCAGTTGTATATAGCCATTTACGAAAATGAGTTTTATTTATATCAGAGGCCCTTGTCATAAGTTCAAGTGGTTCAGAAACAATTCACTCTGTTAAGTTCTAGAATTTCTGGAAAAACGAAAAAATTTGTCTTCTCATCAAATTGTCCATATATAATTGAATGAGAACATAACTATTTACTTTTAACCATTCTATAATGAATGGATTCTCCCAATCAGTTATAAAAGTAAATATGGGAGTGATCTATTATTCATTTGGAGGGTTGTTCAGGTAACAAAAGCAGACAACAGATAGAAAAACAGAAAATACAAAAGGATAATGATTCATATTCATTTGTTGGAAATATTCAGATAATAATAAGTTCAACTAAATGACCTTGTTGAACTAAATGACCTTGTTGAACTACATGACCTTGTTGAACTTATGATCTGAACATTTCCTGAGGGAAAAACTCACGAATGAGTACATGTATTTAGTATAGAAATGACTAATATCCTAGTATTCAGAGAATCTTACCTTAGACAGATCTCTATAATTCTTTGGCTGAGTAAGGTCTAATTCATTATCTTCGTAGTTGACTATCACCCAGGGAAACACTGCATATTGATTCAGGTCATTATAGGTCCTCCCTGAAAGCAAAATGTAACAACAAATAGAAACCTCCAATATAGCTTTTGGTGATAAACAATACATGCCATTAAATCAGACCTTGAAAACCTCACACTGCATATTTTTGGAAAACACTAGATTAATATGATATAGCATAACATTCTGCATGTTTTGGTATTTGTTTGCCATGTGAGTGGTATCAATGTTAAAAATATTCAAGGACTTTGCAGATGGTACATGTAAAAAGTCATAAATGTCTGTAAAACAACTATCATCAACAAGTACGAGTGAAAATAGACCAAATTTGTTATAGTCATTATCAATAATTTTCCAATAACGAGATTTTGCATATCATACCATTGTCATGTAAACATTACTGTTATGTTAAGTTACCAATCATAGTCCAATGAAATACCAAAGTCTGACTGATATTTAGCAATAAATGTTGGAAAAGGTCAAAGAATTTAAAACTATTCTGAAAAACAGATTTAGACTAAAATATTGTCAGTGGAAACAATATTGAAAGTCAAATGATAACAAAGTCGATCTAATTTCTCACGTTTTTCTTGGTGAGATGATCGATCTACAGATTTTTATGATTTCTCAAATCTACCCATTGAAAAGAATCTACTATAAGTTTATTTAATTTTTTTTAACATAGTGCCGCATCCCATGTACCAGTACTGTTATTTAGGTTCCAAAATTTTACACAAGATTATGCAGACATCTTTTCATGTGCACATCTGGATAGCTAGAGTAATGCCCTAATGCTCAGTGAGAGCTTTCCGATGAATGGCAACAAGCCATATTTCCGACTAAATCCTGAAAAACTACCAATAATTCTGCTGTGGTTAAGGAGTCGATTATTTAGGGCATTACTGTATGTTGTCATTACTAAGACTTACCTGCTATAGTGTTCAGGAACATGAGATAATCAAAGTTAGATATCTCCCTCCTCTGCCATTTGCTAGTCATATTCGCTAGTTTGAATAGCTGCTTGCCAGAAGCTAGAGACATACGCCTGCAGTGAGAATGATGACATATTAAAGTTAAATGTCCGACCAAACTGAATTATAAACAAGAATTTGCATCAGAGATGCAGGGTCGAGTTCAGGGGTGGTGCCAGTGGGGGGCACGTGGGGGGGGGGGGCTACAGCCCCCTTGTCGGGGAGCTCTAGCCCCCTCGTCGGGGAGGACTTGTCAGGGGGGGGGTTTTCTATATGTAAGTCGGTTGTGTGTATAAGATGAAGTAATCGTGTACAGACTGTCAGTGTGGGGGGAAAGTGTCAGAGAGAGAACATACAGCGGAATATATCCCACACAAAATATTCATGGCACATGTTCCCATTAAATCCGGGGGTATTCCCCTGTATTGTTACACCATCAGCGTTTTAGTGGTAAGGAAAATATATTAAAACATGTGTGCTTTATCATTGCTGGCTACTCTGGCATTCGTCACAATGGCCACATTGGTCAATAGAACCATTGAGTACCTACAGTATGGCCACTGACTTGTCTCAGCTAGGTCAAATATTAGTGTGGGGAAGCCTTAATTCAAGTTTAATTGACACCACCATAATATATGTGTTATTATTGACATATGTGATAATGTTCATCAATCATAAGCAACTGCAGATCTATTAGAATTCTCCAGGCTCCAGCTAAGAGACTATAATTACTTCAATGTGGTTTTGTTCATTGGTTCGCCACACACACTATGTGCGCTCATTTCACATACCAACAGTCATTATGGTGTAATTTAGTGTAGCCCCCCTGTCGGGGAGCACAGCTCCCCTGTCGGGGATTTTCTGGTGCCACCCCTGGTCGAGTTGCGGTGGTAGCTACACAAAACATGGGCTTAGATTGTAAATGCATTAAATGTATCGAACCGACCTCGAGGTGCCCATGTTAATATGCTATCGTGATCATAATTCCTAAAATTTTATAAATTAAGGGCAGTAACTCAGCCCAAAGAATGTGACCCTGGCCAGTTTTCGAACTCGATCAAGACATTGTGGAGCAAGTCTCAAATACCGATTATATTCATGAAAATTAAATAATTAAGGGCCAAAAGTGGGCAGACCTGGGTGGGTTTCGAACTCCATCAAGACATTGTTGAATAAGTCTCCTATACCATAAAATCAGTAGATAATTGTTCATGTTATCATGCTATCGCCATCTGCCGACCGCGAACCTACCTTGCCAAACTATAGGTCAAGTTTAATTTAAAAGTAACCAAATATAGGCGCATAATGGTTGCACATGAAAGGATATAGCCAATATTTTCATTAATGTTTTACATCAAAAGGTAACTCCCAGAAGCCTGGAGCTTCCTGAATATTTGTGATAAACCCTGTGCCAATGCATTCTCTTATATATGCGAGTCGACCATAGGTCGCCTCACATATATAAGAGAATCCAATGGCCTAACAGATTTTATATATTTTTTTATAACTGTTAAAAAATGTAAGAACAATGAAACAAAATTATAAAAAAAATTGTTCAAAAAAGAAATAATGATAAAAAATTATTATTATTTTTTAAGAATGTAAGAAAAAATGATAAAAATTTATAAAGAATGTAAGAAAAAATTATAAATTTGTTAAAGAATGTAAGTAAAAATGATAAAATTGTTAAAGAATGTAAGAAAAAATGATAAAAATTGTTAAAGAATGTAAGAAAATATGATAAAAAATGATAAAAATGGTCAAAGAATGAAAGAAAAATTAATAAAAAATGATAAAAAATTGTTAGGCCAATGCATTCTCTTATATATGCGAGGCGACCTATGGTTGACTCACATATATAAGAGAATGCATTGGCACAGGGTCTTTAATGTTGTGCCAGCACAGCTCCCATCATGTATCTCCACTCCCAGAAGCCTGGATATGTTATTCCACTGACAGGATGTTATTCCACTCTCAGAACTGTGTCATGTCATCATTTAATTATGTTGTTCATTATCTTTGTGCATTATGTTAACCCTTTACCCAACAGAACGGCCCTGTGCCAATGCATTCTGTTATATATGCGAGTCGACCATAGGTCGCCTCGCATATATAAGAGAATGCATTGGCTTAACACATTAAAAATTATAAAATTGTTAAAGAATGTAAGAAAAAATGGTAAAAAGTGTTAAAAAAAGATTTTGTTTAGGCCAATGCATTCTCTTATATATGCGAGGCGACCTATGGTCGACTCGCATATATAAGAGAATGCATTGGCACAGGGCATAACTGTAACTATCACACTGTGGTCAAGGAGCCGGTTCCAATGATATCCATATTTGTATGGTTCTATTGAGACAGACCGAAGATATTTTAGGCTGTTGAAGCTTTATTTGGCCGGTTTTGGCCGGTTTGTTGGGTAAAGGGTTAATGCAAAGATTTGCATCTTTGGGTAAGTGGTAGGCCTAATAATGTGTTTTATTGCTGTCTGCCTCGCAACAAACTGGTATAGAACATATAATAAACACAACAGGTAACTGTTCTGAGTTGCATACCATGTTTCTCTTGCAGGATGAATGAGGTGTTCGAGCTGGCTCAAGGACAAAACTGTACGCTACTAAGAACAACTGTCTATTTATTTTAAAAGATTTGAAGCAACCAAGACTGAACACATGAACTAACTTTAATGACAGGGAATCAACATATGTAAAGGGATGTGGGCATCTTAATATATTATGAGAGTGAATAGTATGGCAAAATCAATTTTTTTATTATTTGAAAAACTTATTTACAATCCAGTCTCTGCAGACTGGTTGAATATTATTGTATATTATTATTATTATGTTACGATTTCCAACATAGTGATCTATCAGCATACAAAAGGACAACCAATGTTGATCCTTGACAAACAACAGGAATCCAGATATCCAAAACTACATGAAATAGAGTTACATCCCCTATATCATGCCACTTTAAAATTTGCATACAGAAAACTCATTATAATATTTGTAAATGTAACTATCAGCGCTCAACTCAGTAATTGTGCCCTCCCACCCAAGGTGCACGCCCGATGGGGCCACAGATGTACTTTTCCCAACTATTTTGCCAAATGAAAATAATTTGTTATACCTGACAATCATTGATTGAATGACTTTTGGTATCAATACGAAATCAGTTAATTATTAATAATTATTTCCTCTCTATTTGGTAAGTAGTAACCCAATAAACCAATAAAAAAACAATAAAATTGTAGCATGGTTGCTTCATCAGAAAAGTAGTTTATAAACACCAGGACAATACAAACTAGTAATCCCTCCACCCATCCATCAGATTACATGTAACTGCAACTTGATAGAGGTGTTAACTTTTTCTAACCTTATAAAACACATGTTAGAGTTTCTTCTTTTGGGGTGAAGGAGAATATCATTCGATCTTTTCGACCATATGGACGCTTCACGCCCAACTACTCAATTCATTACTCAAAAGAATGGTATTGAGTGACCAATAATTTTCAACTTTCTTCAGGAATTAACTAGAGGTGTGACTGTCCCAATGGGACTATGGATACCCCCCTGTTTTTAAAATACTAAGATGTTTCACATGTCAGTAAACATTTAGTTAAAATAATAAAATAACAGTTCCCATTGCAGGTGTACAACCATAACCCTAATCTTAAACCTATTGACCGAAAAATGTAGGAATAAAAGCTTGGACAAAATTATATATGTTGCAAATAAATTTCTAAGTCGAAAAAGGGGAATAACTCCACCAAAAAAGGTCGGACAGACGGACGGACGAACAAATGGGTAGATATGTGGCTCCGACCTATGTGGCTAGAAATGGTAATGTGGCTTTAGTTTTTATGTGGCTTCTCAAGTAGTATAGATAGTGATAAAACTCCAGATTATTGATTCATAACATGTTGGAATTATAGCAGAAGAAGCTGATTAAAACTCAAAAACTTGCACACAGCAACTGGGACAGTGGAATAGGAGAAACTGACAGGTCCGTGATTGGGTGGCTAGCCACATAAATGTCTTGTCAGTGTCCGACATCTCCTATTGACAGGTCATGGATGTCTAAATCGATGGACTTTTTGTTTCCAAATTTTGAGTGACTACAAAATTAAATAAGCTGATTAGGCTAAATAGATCATTTTTAAACGTCCATCTGAAAGCTGTTACGTGGCTAGCCACGTAACGGAAGTTATGCACATAAATATCCATTTTACACAATCTTAGCCACATAAGTAGTCATTAGTAAACACGTCATAATCGCAAGTGCACAAGTTCCCATGGTACTAAATATATGTGCCATGTTTTAAAATAATTGACCGAAAAATGTAGGAATAAAAGCTCGGACAAAAGTATACATGTTGCGAAAAATTTCTAAGTCGAAAAAGGGGGGATAACTCCACGAAAAAAAGTCCGACAGACGTCATAATCGCAGGTGCACAGGTTCCCATGGTGGTTGATGTCTGTGCCAAGTTTCACGACAATTGATAAAAAAACGACTGAGAAAAACTCCGGACAAATTTGTGTCCACGGACGGACGACGGACGACAGACGATGGACGACGGACGGACGGACAAGCTGACTCCAGTATACCCCCCCTAACTTCGTTGCGGGGGGTATAAAAAGTGACTTGCCAAATGAAAATATTTAAAAGGGCACTTTTTAGTCCCATGTATTGGCATATATACACAGAACACAAGAAGTGGGTAATGGGATTGTTGATACGACATAAGTGCTAGCGGGTTCGAGTTCTATCCTTCCATGATGGCACAAGTGCCGTATCGAGAAACCCATTAACACATGTCGTTCTGTGTTTATTACACACCATCTGTCCTAGAATCTGTTAATAAAAAAAACAGACTTACGAGGTTTATTCTGGCACATACAGAGCTTGTTTAACCCTTCGAGTGCCAGGTCCGATTTTTGTATCAACCCATATACCCTGTGCCAATGCATTCTCTTATATATGCGAGTCGACCATAGGTCGCCTCGCATATATAAGAGAATGCATTGGTCTAACAATTTTTTTATTTTTTTTTTACAATTTTAATAATTTATTCTTATATTCTTTAACAGACTTATTTTGTAGGTTATGGGCCGATGAGATCGGCCCCTGGCACTCAAAGGGTTAATCATGTGTGATGATGATTTTATTTTATAGTTAGGTTTCATGGTTGAGGGGAACATTATTTACGTTGTGAGAATCAATGGGATGTGTATGGCATACAGATTTGTAAATATGGCAAAACAAGAACACTGTATTTCTAGGAACAAATGTGTAATAAATACAGAAAAGGCAAACTTTTAATAATAAGGCTTGTCACTGAGTCGTGGCCATATTGGATCCGTCCAGCCCTGTTCCATTGTTTTAGAGCTACCGGTCAAAGTTCTGGAGTAGCTTTCCATATATGGAGCTTTCGTATATTCATGAATACCAGATATGGAATGCTACTCCAGAACTTTGACCTTTAGCACTAAAACAACGGAACAGGGTTGGATGCATGGATCCAATATGGCCATGACTCAGTGACAAGGCTTATACAGCACTGTCAAGCACTTTCAAAGACCAAGCTCATACATGTTTACAGTACTAGAATGGATATATATGTTTCTCTTAGGACAATATAACAATGCTATTTAACTGATAATCAGTGGGGGGATTATGGGAGGGGGGGTATAAAATTGTAGAGAATTAGAAATTACCTTGATTGAGGGAGGCCATATTTCACCCCAACTCCAACTTTAGGCAAGGCATTGATAACCTTCTTAACAGCGGCATGATCAACAAACACAAAGAAAACAGCAGCTGTGGAAAAAATGTAATTATTAGAAAGAAGGTGATTAGGTTTGTCCAGGTAAGGCTATTTGTTACCTGTTGTGAGGAAGATAAGTACTATCTTACATTCAATTAGCTTTGAGAATAAATTGCTGAAGGAACCTGAGTTGACAAAGTCATCTCCTAGGTTAATTGAAGCAGCTCAAAACAATTTCTCAAAACGATGTGTGTCAAGAATGATGCCACTATAGTAATATATTAATTTTCCATAAAAAATTTGAAAAAGATTCCACATACTAGTACATGTATTTCTTATTTATTATTAGGACAATTATCTACGGCATTCAAATGTCCTGGATTGATAAACAAGATATGTTAACCCTTCCATGACTGGAGCTTTCTGAAATTTGGCAAAAACCCTGTGCCAATGTATATTCTCTTATATATGCGAGTTTCCCATAGGGAGCCTTGCATATATAAGAGAATACATTAATTATATCTTAAAACTCTTCCAATAATTTCTTTTCAGCAAAAATTATGCAATTGATTTGTGGCCACTTTGACATAGTGACATGTATATATAACGTGATCAGAGTGCACCCTGTGCCCTCTTGCATAATTGCGAAACAAATGATTTAGCCCTACATGAATTTACAGCTAAGTTGTAGTCGTAACTCTATCCGTGAGTTGAGAACATCTCTATTACTGCTTTTTGTTTACCATGAAATAATTATAAATCACCTATATGTCAGTATATGTGTGTGTTAAATGCACTTACTTCTATTTGCCATGAAAATTTCAATGCCAACATTTTGCAGAAGGTACCTCCTGGAGAATATTGCACGGATTTCATTAAAATGCCACTTTCCGTGTAGATGATCAACATATGCAAGGACCTGGAAAGAAAAAGATAAGATTTTGAGAATTCATGATGCAATTGTCTTTATAAGTCTATTGCCTGTTTGAAGCTCTACATCAAGTTTCCATAAGCTGAAAAAAGTTCTGCTTCTTATGCTAAAGCTAAAATAAGAAATCCATATTGTAAATTGTGAAATCTGAAAGCATTGAATGACAGTATTCTTTTACAAATTGAACAATTGTAAAGTATTAGTGAGTTGTAAAACTTTAAAAAATCAAAATTTTGACTACGAACATGTATTGATTTTGATGACACAGAACACAATTTTAATTTCAAATATAAATTATGACTTTTAAAGATGCATAATCCGATTATGCACCCCTCAATTAATATTTAAATGGATTTCGTGGGTAAAAAATATTTGATTCGAGTCGAGGAACCCACCTATCAAAGCTCAGAGTTATTAGATATAAATTTTTTAAATCTATTCTTTTTCACCATCGAGACTTAATAGTGGCCCAGTAAAAAGTCGACAAGCTGACAGTCTCTGGACCAAATTGTGGATGAAGATGGATAACTCTAAAATCAAGCGGCTTTGTGTTGATACTATAATAAGGCCAAATTTCGTCCAACAACATGTTGATAAATAACAAGTTTCAGGCAATTTTATACTATAGTTGACAATTATTTTTGGGCAATTAATTGATTCTGATAACTGAAGCGGCATTTCTAAAAATGTTGTTGTTGGAATCTGATTATATGAGGACCATCAAATCGGATTGAGTACCTTTAAATTTGAAATTTAGTTTTGAAATGTGTTGCCATCCAAATTTAATGTTACATGTTCAAAGTCAAAATTTTAAGTTCCTAAGTCAGATTTGTATACATGCCCAATATACATAAGATGTGTACTTAATTATAAATAAGGCTTGATTCAACAACCCTTGAAAGTTTTACACAAATATATTTTCCTTGATATTAAAACACAGCATATCATATGTGAGATATTCCGATCAAATTAATGCCACATTTCTGGTTATAATCCAGACATTGGATTTTGTACTGATAAACTTTGAATTCTGAATTCTGAGAATCCAAGCTGCTTAACACTTCAAACTGGAAAGTTGCCGCTCTATTATCTCCCACAGGAGCCAACCATTTAATTATCACCGCTGGACCGCATGAATATGTGTGAAAGGTTGAAATTAAACTGAACAATACAAATGAGTTCTTAAACATGCTCCAAGTCAAACTCAAGGCAGAGTTATCTCTCATAGCAGTGATAACGGAGAGGGCACTGCATGGAGTTGGCTCCCAGTATCAAAACAAGGGGTGCACATTTAGTGATGCAAAGAGTAAAATCCAAGATGGCTGCCAGTGGCCATGTTTTTCATTGAAAATAATTCAAATTCGATAGCTCCCACCTGGAGGTGATCCTAAGCAAGCCTGTATAAATGTTAAAAAAAAATTCTCTCCAATAAATGTGGTCTGTAGGGTGTGCCAAAGAATTTAGAGATGCAAAGAGTAAAATCCAAGATGGCTGCTGGCGGCCATGTTTTTAATCAAAAATCGTTCATATTTGACAGCTCCCATCTAGAGGTGATCCTAGACTCATATAACGAATATCGTTAAAATCGATCAAAGTTTGTATGAGTTAGCGAACGATCAAAGTTGCTAAAAATAGATGAACTAAGGCCCATAACTCTCGTGTAAAAGATTGAACAAACCTGGTTTTCGAACTTGAGCTAGATATTGTTGCAACAGACCCATATACTAAATATCAAATAATCGTTTGATGTTTGTTTGAGTTATCGCGCTAACGGTCACGAACGATAAAATACCTAAAAATAGACAAATTAAGGCCCATAACTCTCATGCAAAAGATTGGACAAACTTGGATTTCAAACTCGAGATATATATCGTTGCAACAGACTCGCGTCTACCCGCATGTCCCCCTACAGGGCCGACCTTGCAAAGCATGAGTCGAGTTTTTGAGAGAGAGAACAAAAACTCAACTAAAAATATCATGGTATCATGTACTTATATATCTAACAGAATTTCCAGCCAGTTGTTCATATCAACATCACAGGTTCTGGACAAAACCAACACATGTTCCCAAATAAAAGACTTATATTAAGGTACTTTTGCTAAAAGATTTAGTCATTACATACAGTTTATTGGACCTGTGGTAATTTTATTAACATATATAAATTGGGTTAGGCCTAATATTATTTATGTACTCAACAACTTCCTGTTTTGAAAGTTCTGTCTGCTGAACCCCAAACAACCAAGATGACATACAAGGCAATGATATGTTGACAGTGTGTTTTTGAAGAGCCATTTAAAATCCCATAGCTTGGAACAAATTCATGAGAGCTGCTTAGCACTTCACACTGGGAGAGTCGCCCGTTCTATTGTCGCCAACAGGAACCAACCATTCAGAGCTTAATTTATTGACACAATTATGTCCGACAGACCGCAAGAATATGTCTGACCTTAGGTTGAAAATAAACTGAACAATATAAATGAGTACTTAAACACGCTCCGAGTATCTGGGATCTAAACTAAATTACAGGACATTAAGGCCCAGTCACGCGGCACCAAGGGAACGCCGTAAAACTAAACATCATTTCTAGTAACAGAATTACGTGGTCATAATTAAATCAACGCCAGATTTCCACAATTTCGGCGCAGTTTTGATTGGCAGTTGGACGGAAAGCTAATGGATGTTGTCGATTATTATAGTGAGTGATTGCCGGGGAAAATCAAATATTTAAAAATTATAGTGTTATACGATCTGTCCATGGAGACCGACTTGAACGCCTTGTTATTGTGATGGTTAACAAAATGAGAAAATGTTTTGAAATTCATTTTCACCAAGTGTCAGTTTAGTGGCACCTCGCCGAGGGCACACATGTCGATGGGTATATATATACCGTTATCTGGGAGGTCCATCCGTCTGGTGATGAAAACGAGGTGTTAATGCATGGGGAAATCATTCATGGTCCCATCATAAAAGAATGAATCGACACAGCCTGGACTATTGACCTAATTGTTGCAAAACAATTGGAAAAGTCGTTTTCAAATGTATGCTAGCTATAATTCGGGGAACCATTGTTATTCGGGGAACCATTGTTGAAATATTTCAGATTTGTCTCTCTATTAAAAATGGTATACTTTCTATTTGATACGTTTAAACACCAAACGAAATACCAAGCACATAGGTGCCATATAACTATCTGATGCCCAACGATTAGAATGGAGCAATGGGCAACGTGCACGATGTAAGTCTGAATAGTGTGCCTGTCATTTGCAGAATGAGGTCCCAAAAGAGGGTGAATTTAGTGACGCTATTTCCCGCATAGTGGGCTAGCATCACTAAATTCACCCTGCTTAGGCCTCAGCTTCTCTGGAAAGTTTCGTTATTATCACATTTCTATAGAAACTTCTTCACATAGATTCTATTTATTTTTCAGTTTAGTTCCTCTATCTCCCCAAATTGGCAGACGACACATTGCATAACCGAGGTTCTCAATGGGTGTGTATCACAATATTCACCATTTGGGAACTTCAATCTGAGTCTATATTTCCCATAGCAGATGATGCCTAAGCAGAATGAGGTACCAATAGGGTGAATTTGGTGATGCTAGCCGCCATGTGGGATAGCATCACTAAATTCACCCTCTGGGGACCTCATTCTGCAAATGACAGGCACACTAAACTCAGGCTTGGCACAAATGGACGAAATTGCAGGGTGACGATTCACAATCTTACTACGTGTATAAGTACAGGTAAGTTACAGGTAGAATGAACGTACTCGATGTTAATTTATTATATTATATTCACACCCAACTTCCCAATAGTGTTTTTATTTTCAGACTCAATGTCTGGAAGAATATAGTATCGCAGTCAAACGAGTAGATCATGCCATGAATCTCTAATATGGCTACCACCCGTAGATACGGATGGTAGCCATAGTAGAGATTCATGGCATGATCTATCAAATGAGATCCGATAAAATGTTTCTTTTATGCAACTCTATATCAAATACATACCACTGCATGATTCTAAAGAGAATGTCGCCATCCAACATAACATCGGCATCAATTCACCATTTGTCAAAAAGTTGACCCGATGAATGAAAAAAGTACAATTTAAATTTAGTTCACTGAAGTTTTATCAAATCGTTACGAGCGGCACTAATAGCTCTGGCGATAACATAGTGTTCGGGTTAGTTGTAAACATTTCAGGCGATTATAAATGTAACCCCCAATTCAGATCGAGAGATCCCGTCGCAAAATTGGAGAAATATTCAAATTAGATCCCGACAAGTGTGAGCTACTATCTGTTTAGGGGTATTAAAATCGACAATATCCGTATATTATCGGCTAAGTCCGTATATCAATACTGACATAATATCTCATTAAAGGCGAACATCGCCCCGAATTATCTCCGTTCTAGGATTGTATATCTGCCGACGCACGCGCCTTAATATGTTGCCAGATACGGGGTCTGTCGTTAATGAGCTACAGGGAAGCTAATGAGGACGAAATGCTAAGATGGTAGCGCACGTCAAAAACACGAAATCGGACCCGGGCACCGAACGGTGCAATATATCATTTGGCGTCGCGCGGTCAAACGAGGTCCCAAATATAGCAGTGCCTTATATGTGGTGTGACATGCAGAAGTAACAACAAAGTCTATCGTCGCTATTTATTGTCTTGATATGGTGAAATAAAGAACGCATGGCTCACTATACTGAGTAGAAAGTTGAAAATAGTTAACCCTTTACCCAACAAACCGGCCAAAAAAAGCTTCAACAGCCTAAAATATCTTCGGTCTGTCTCAATAGAACCATACAAATATGGATATCATTGGAACCGGCTCCTTGACCACATTGTGATAGTTACAGTTATGCCCTGTGCCAATGCATTCTCTTATATATGCGAGTCGACCATAGGTCGCCTCGCATATATAAGAGAATGCATTGGCCTAAAAACATTTTTTTTTAACACTTTTACCATTTATTCTTACATTCTTTAACAATTTTATAATTTTTAATGTGTTAAGCCAATGCATTCTCTCATATATGCGAGGCGACCTATGGTCGACTCGCATATATAATAGAATGCATTGGCACAGGGCCGTTCTGTTGGGTAAAGGGTTAATACATTTCTATCAATTTATTCACAATTTTCAGAATATATGAACGTATAATATGAAGAACGGATATGAGAAGATTATATATTTATCACCATACTTTTATCGCATGGAACGAATCAATCTGGATTCTGGACAAGTCTGCCCGTTGCTTTGCGGGGGTCGTTAGTTTCTCTATACGCAGTTTAATGATTTAAATGTTAAACTAACCAAATGCGTGGTCTTTCCTCCGCCCGTGCATGGAAATTAAAACTAACAAAATCGTGAATTGTGCTAGCGACTGAAAGACTATAAACAGAAATAAACATAATCCGTCTAATTTAAACATTGACTGACCCTTTAAAATACATGCACACGTACTTGGTTATTCAATATAGATACCCACATGTCCCAGATCGCACCAAATATTCATTGTAAATGCCATATCACTCTAGGAGTGTACGCTTTGTTCATTTTGTAACAGATAACTACCTAATTCGTATCGACAAGTCTGGCTCGAGCTGTGGAGAAATTCAATTTTATCTCGCGCCTGATCCTGGCGCAGGAAGCTCTCGCTGACGTCACAGGAAGAAGAACATTCTTGCTAATGGAAGTTCAGAGAAATATTTCCCTATCCCGGGGCCACATCAAGCACGACCGGAATATCCACTACAACTTAATCCTTCGCCAATTACAACTTAAAGGCACGGGCGGCGTTCGTTGCAGAAATATTCATATTTGTTCAAATCGCCATCAACAGAAGGAATATTAAAATATATATAGTTGTGTTCATATATGCCAAACATAATCGGCTCGTAAATAGTGTATTGCCGTCAAGACGTACGATGGTGTACGTAAACAAGAACCTGCTCGTGTTACAGAAGTTTTGCTTCTGTTTACATAACACAGCGCAATTCTATTGGTTAATCACACACACATGATATAAACGCTCTTTATTATTTCCATATCAGGAAAACAGTAACAAATAACGCTCTTTATGTTTACCATATCCGGATCTAAACAAAAGCCAGGTTCTGTAACGTTTTGTGCTTTTGTTTACATAACAAAGGAAAAACATTTGACAATAACATACTGTTTATGCCATATTTCTGATTGGTATAAGTACAAAGTCTGTCTATATTTTACTATTCTTTCTGTTTATGGCGGTTTTTGACGAAGCTGAATATTTTAACAACATACCCACCGCCAACGCCGCCCGTATCTTTAACGCTTTGCTTACCATATTTTTCTTGCATAAAATATAAATTTTTGACTTACAAAATGATTTTATGGGATATATTTCTAAGGTAAACAGTTGACTTCAGATAGGAAACTCGTAGACTAAATTGGGCGATTTGGGATACCCATTACTTTTGAATCATTCACCAATTACAACAAAAGCTCTTTTACCACATTTTCTTGCATAAAATATCAAACAAAATTGACTTACAAAATTATATTGGTTACATTTCGAAAGACAATGGTTTATTTGAATATGCATGTAGTTCGTACAAACCTGGGCGATTTGAGAGATGCGAGCACAAGTGATTTATGCACATGAATTACGCATAGTACTTGACAAACCCTGGTAAAACTAATGGGGCTCATATATAAATTCAATCTCATTTTTGATAGAAACTTAGTCAGTAAATTTATGGTGGGATATTATCTAAATTCTTCGTAATTTATTTTCAAATTGAAATCGCAGTCATTAATTTCATATTATAAACCAGGCAAAAATCAGATGAATTTGAGATATCATCTTCCTAATGTAAGATTACAATATATAATGAACAAAGGTTGTCATTTTATACCATCGGTGCCTTGGGCTATAGTCCATATGGAATTTGACGATTATTAATGAGTTAAAACAAAAGAAGCTATTTAAATGGCAAGAACCCGTTATCATCAACAAATCTCAATCACGAATCAATATTATCATCAGGAAAAAAACAGATGATCCGATCAGATTAACATCATCCCTTGCATAACCAGACTTTATGACATACACACTGACATAATGTGTACATGTTAGACACTTGAAGATCTTCACATCGTCTGAAAATAATTCCTTGATATTCCTACAGAGTTCGCGGTTATTTCAAATATGATAGTCTAGTAGTACTTTTAACCCTTTACCCAACAAACCGGCCAAAACCGGCCAAATAAAGCTTCAACAGCCTAAAATATCTTCGGTCTGTCTCAATAGAACCATACACATATGGATATCATTGGAACCGGCTCCTTGACCACATTGTGATAGTTACAGTTATGCCCTGTGCCAATGCATTCTCTTATATATGCGAGTCGACCATAGGTCGCCTCGCATATATAAGAGAATGCATTGGCCTAAAAAAAATCTTTTTTTAACACTTTTTACCATTTTTTTCTTACATTCTTTAACAATTTTATAATTTTTAATGTGTTAAGCCAATGCATTCTCTTATATATGCGAGGCGACCTATGGTCGACTCGCATATATAAGAGAATGCATTGGCACAGGGCCCTTCTGTTGGGTAAAGGGTTAAAACAATTTATAAGAAAATATTTGTGTAAGCCAATGAAATTCTCTACAAACCAATCTTGAAAACGACACTTGGCGAATAAAATAATGAAATGTTCAGCAAAATAGGATTACTGGTGCTCTCCAATAAGTTGTTCTCAACACGAATATTGATGACATATTTCTTTCAGTCTTGTTGTTTTTTTTTCTTTCAGTCGGTCGATCGAGCATGCGTGGTTAAAGCCAAGTGGCGGTTTGCGCTCCAAAACACACCTTATAATATTCGCTTTTTAATTTTTCCTGGTATCGAAATATAGGTCGGTAACTACTATATACCAGCATAAAATGCCACACACAGACACATTGAAGTCATACAAAATACAACCAGGGATGTGGCTAGAGGGTCTCCGCTGGGGGGGGGGGTGTCCACCTTGGGAATTTCCAACTGCACCCCCCCCCCCTTGAGTGGCAATCACACCAACACAACTTTTTGCATAATTCCATTTGCACCCCCCCCCCCCTTGTACCTCATACTCAGGCCTAATTTCCTATATATTCATAAGCCATGCTTCTATTTTCCCAGTATGAGAACATTAAGATATTTTAACCTGAAAATTGCCCCCCAAAAAACAACTAGTGATCTAATTCCAGACAAATGCACACACCTACCGACAACAGACCAGGAAACACCGGGCCGACCATGGTTGTTCGGCCCGGTGTGAGAAAATTTTGAAAACTATACAAGAAAATCGCAAATCCTAGTATCAAGACTGGCCTCAACTGAAGCTTTCCTAGTGTTGGAAATTTCAAACCTCATACTCCCCCTCAGGTTGGAAAATTCTTCAACTGATGACCATTTATGTCTACAAGTTTGACCAAATGTAGTAAAATATTGATTTGCTAAACTAATTAGCAGTTTTGTATTGGCCATGTGAATGGGGCAATGACACACCGGGCCGACCATGGTTCGGCCCGGTGTGCGAAAATTTTGAAATCTGAACAAGAAAATCGCAAAATCCTAACATCTAGACTAGCCTCAAGCCTTCCTATTGTTCGAAATTTCTACCCTACACCCCCACTTAGGTTGGAAATTTTCCAACTGATGACAATTCCAATGCCAATGTTTACCAATTGTATGACAATATTGTTTTCTTAAATTAACTAGAAGTTTTTGACTGGCCACGGGGGAGAGACCAGGACACAAGCTTTCCAAGTGTTGGAAATTTCCAACCTGTCACCCCCCTAAGGTTGGAAAATTTCCAACTGATGACCATTTCTGTCAAAAATTTTGACCAAAAATAGGAACATATGCAAATATTGGTCGAAAAACAATAAATTCCCCCAATAAATTGTTTTATAATCAAACTACAAGAACATTTTCAACCTATTGTTGGTGTGAAATTTCGTTGTGGCAGGTATGAAATTTCCAACTATTGAAAATATAGCTCTCTGCTGGGGGGGGGGGGTGAGACACCCCCCACCCCCCCCCTCTAGCCACATCCCTGAATACAACTTTCAACATGTTGTCGGGGTCCCAAACAACAGCCATTTGCAAGCCACGGAACAGAAAAGAGCGTACCTTGTTAGTCTATTCCTGCTATATATGGGAGAAATAAAGATCGTTTAACTGCTGTGCGAAAAATTGCAAACAGCTAGAAAATGGTTGTGACCACTAGAAGTATTTTTCAGAGCATATATGAAGCCGGTATATCAATATTTCGTGTTTTTGTCAACCTACCTTATACCAACTTCAAAATTACGTAGACAGAATTTGGAAGCTCGAATGAGTCATATCCGTTTAATTATCTTGGGTAATTTCTTTATAAGCTCAATACGTTGTGAAGTCAATTTTTTTCAAGGCGGGAGCTGCGCTGACGCAACATTATAGACCCTGAGCCAATGCATTCTCTTATATATGAGAATCGACCATAGGTCGCCTCGCATATGTCAGAGAATACAATGGCCTAACAATTTTTTTATTATCATTTTTTAACAATTTTTCTTTCATTATTTAACACTTTAATCATTTTTTATTATTTTTTCTTACATTCTTTAACGATTTTGATAATTTTTATATATATTTTTTTCTTACATTCTATAACAATTTTCATATTTTTGTCTTATATTCTTTAACAATTTTATAATTTGTTTTTACATTCTTTAACAATTTTGATCACATTTCATAATTTTTTTCTTACATTATTTGTCAATTTTTATAATTTTTTTCTTACATTCTTTAACAACTTAATAATTTATTATCATGTTTTCTTATATTATTTAGCAATTATACAAAGTAATGTAAAATCTATTAGGCTAATGCATTATCTTATATATGCGAGGCGACCTATGGTCATGAAAGGGTTAAGGCATTCTTCATATCTCATCATTGACATGGACCTATATAGACAACTGACAAGGACGTTAAGGTTAAAGACAGGCGACTCAATTTTATCGATTTCAATTGCTAGTTGTGCGAGTCTAAAATTTGAATCGAGCTTAATATATCTAGATTAATTCGACCGATGGACCAAAACAAAATAATAAACAACAGGGAGATATAAAGACAGGGAGAGATGGGAAACGAACAGTAATGTTCTCGGTTCGCGCGAAGGCCCACATCGAAACATCAATCATGGCTGCGCAGGTCCAGCTCGTTGAATTTAAATGAATTATTTCCCCGAACTTATCCCAGACAGAGTCCATAATTGTTGTCGACAGAAAATATCAACGAGAATTTCTTTTCTCAGCATAGAACCAGGGAAACAAATGGCGCCACCACGGGGACGAGCCGGCTCTGGATTTATGGCAACATATCACAGAGGCCAAATGATTTGCCTGTCTCGATTGGAATAGCCGTTTAACATGGACCCCTGGTGAATACACGACGTAGAATGATTTGCGGAAGAATACAGCGCGTGTGGCAGTCAGAGTTTGGTTGAATTTAATGAGCAGGGAAAACAGATATCGGTTCATGCGAATCATGTTCCCAGCGGGGTAGAAACAACAGAGCCGGTGCCAGTCGCTCTGTGAATATATTCATGCATATTATAATTAATGTATTATATCAATTCAGAAGTTTCAAAACAAGAAGACAATTAAAGCATTTTGGTACATTGTGACTATTCCAGGTAGTATGCCCCACAGCGGGTGTCTACAGCGCGTACGTGACCATCAGGTGCATGGACATTGGTGTTTTCGGATCTGTGTTAATGATCACGTGAAACTTTTGTATATATGTTCTTTATATTTGTGTCTAAATAACAAATATGACAAATTTAAATCTATGCATCGGCCAGGGTGTCGCCCTCCATTTTCTGGTAAAATGGATTCGGGTGGTTTTAGGAGGGGGTGTTGCGTTGGATTCATGTTAACTGGTACGGGCGTCGCGGTATTCAAGAATAAATAAAAAAGCCAGGTATGCAGATTTTAAGTATAATACCGAATTGTTCAAATTATGATTATTTGTTATAGCCCGATGATAAATGTTGACTAAATTCAGTCTGCATGATATCTCTTGATATGTTGACGGTGTGGATATTTCTTTAGCGAATGTACACACATCAGCATATTGGTTTGAAATAGTCCTTGTATCCTGAATTTAATAACTGTACACACGATTCGCCACTGTCTGTTAACTAATATTCAGGTGTCACGGGTATATAAGGGGTGACACCTTCAGTATGAACACCACGTGACCTTTATTTTCAAGTAAAACTTCCTGTTTGAGTTTATTTTAATGTCAACTTTAAATAATATAGAGGTAACCTTTTATTTTAGTTTAGGCTCGAAAACACATTTAACATTAAGAGTGACATAGCCTCATAATGAATATGGTACAAATGACTTATACATACAAGGCTGGCCGTGGTGATGTCATCGTACCCTAATCGTGCGTTCGTCCTAGACTCTTTATCCTCACACATAAACGTTCTATTGCTACTATCAACAAAGCATGCCAAATACATCAACTAATGAACGCGGACGGCATAGGCTCGTCCCTGTTAACCTATAGCGTAAGGCACGTAAAATCGTCAGAACCCATTTAAATGATCAAAGGCTGAATTTTAATTACTGATAGGTAAAGACCACACATACATCAGAAACATTCATTACTAATGGCATGGTGTTTGTCTCTCCAATGGTATGACCAATTATCATAGGTCCAGGAAATATAACTGTTCTTTCTAATTTGAGCCATTAGCGTTTCCAGAACGCATGCACACACAGACTAATTGAAACATAAAAGGAAGCGGAGTTGTTGTATTGTATAAGGGGTGCTCTGGGGAATATACCCGGCATTCTGCGGAATTCTGGTCCCGTAATATCTATCTTTGATGGATTTTAGATACCACTCACTCCGTCCCTTGGCAAAAGCAGTGGCGCTGGCAGGACGTACAGTAGTGCTCTAAGTAATCGACTTCTTAACCACAGCAGAATTATGGGTAACTTTTCAGAATTTAGTCGGAAACTAAATCCTGAAAAGTTACCCATAATTATGCTGTGGTTAAGAAGTCGATTAATTAGAGCATTACTGTATCTACCGATCGTATGGGGCAATGGCAATGAAGGATGTTGATGCCAATTCAAATCGCACCAAGGCAATATGATTATGCATGATATTCACAAAGAGTGGTTAATTTCTTTCCTGGTTTTATAGTTTCTGAATATTCATACAAATGAATAGTCAATATATACATAATATAATATCAAACGTATATATTTGAACAGAGTATTATTCATCTGGAGGGATGTTAAGAAAATATATGATAAGCAGACGACAGACGAACAGATATAATATACACGCAGTGAGGAAGAATTTCTATTCAATGGTGGTGTCCATAATAAGTTCCACTATGGCCGATTGTTGAACTTATTATCCGAACGTGTCCTATGGGAACTACTCGTCAATGATAATTTAGTAAAGAATGGGTTAATAAGTTTTATAGAAAATAAAATTTGAATTATATTTCATAAAGAAGAATTTGGATTATTGGTTCATAGAATTTGGTTCATGACTCGATGTTGCCTCTCTGGCGAGACATTGGGTTTACGTCTCTCGGGGATAATCGCCATTAATAAATCAGACAGCGCCGTTCAAGTGCAGAAACTAATCCCAATAATTGTCAAAATAGGATGAAGATACGACCAAACCATACACAACGTCGCTCACTGTATTGATTTACTCAACTAATGCGGCCACAAAAAGGCGAATAAAAGTGATAGTATGATAATGGTGGCAAATCACCCAATCACCGTGAAATAGAGTCCACAGAATCATTGAAATAATTGCAATATAATGCTCTCAATCAATACATTCTAATTTCATGGCTGCGTCGGTGGGAGATTGAAGATCTCGTCATTCTCTGGGAGTGCAGGGATCCGTATATGACCTGACGATATGTACGGAGTGGCATTATGGTGGTCATATATGATGGAATGATTATACCGACTTCCATGCATGCCGATTATAGAACTCCTAGCCTATATAGTGGATTTATGCCATACATCTTTACGTCATGTCAAGTTGTTAACATTTGTATTTCATGCCATGGGAGAGGGGCTCCGTAAGTTGATATAAGTTGCAAAACATGTGCCCCATTCTATCTTATGCAAATAAAATATGTTTCAGATCACAATATGCATGTATGTATAGCCGATATATTATGCATGTATGTATAGCCGATATATTATGCATGTATGTATAGCCGATATATTATGCATGTATGTATAGCCGATATATTTTGGTTGTGAAATGGCACTATACGGTGAAATTGAGGACAAGACGACGATCACCGATGACCCAGAGCACATACCTGATCTCAGCAAATTTATAAATTAATTAATTTAATATAAAACATCTACAACCAAAGTGGACAAATAAATGTTTTTCGGCTATTGTTAATATTTTTCCCAGAAAGGATTTGCTGCATGCCAAATGTACCTAAATGTTTTAGGCTATTGTTAATAATTTGTTTCCCAGAAAGGATTTGCTGCATGCCAAATGTACCTATATGTTTTAGACTATTGTTAATATTTTGTTTCCCATGCAGAAAGGATTTGCTGCATGCCAAATGTGTTCCTTGTATGGGGTTCCTGTCATATGCCTAGAAACATATATTCATTTCACATGGCATAATTAGCATTGCCGTTCTGGTTGAGGCTCTGACCGTTGTCACACTGCAACTGTACTCGCCACTCAACATTCCATCATACGGAAGTCTGTTCTTTCTCGTATTTTCCCAGCTGAAGGAACTATACTGTGAGGTTCGAACAACACAAACAGCACGTCAAACCGCCGATATCTTTCATGGGAACCTGTCTACATGGGATAGAGAGCCGTCAATATGGTGTCCAGTCACGTCACGCTGTGATGGCAACGGATTACCGTTCGTTATTGACATGGACAACTTACGTGACGTATGCAGGATGTTTTACACCGTTGGCGCCCGTGATATACGGAAAGCAAACGAAGCGTGTAACCAAGTCAATGTGTGACATATTCATCCCCACTAAATGCAGCACCATTACAACTAATTAACGGACGAAGACATGATAACCTATCAAGACCGATAACCGCAGAATACATTGTCATAATCAGAACCATATAGCATTTACGGATTATGTTCCTTCGAGGTGATTAACCGACAATACCTTATCTTTCCAGACGGTTACTAGTTTCGGATTATGTTCATTGGCCGATGATAGATACCAATTTATTTATATAAAATGACATTTCGTTATTCAGTTCCTTGATGTGGTGCTGCTTAGTAAATTCCCGAATTTTATGGACCCAATGCCTTCGCAGTGGGTTAATAATGTCCATTTAACAAACAGTTTGTAAAACAACAAAACCAACATGAACCTTGAGAAATTGGTCAACATTGTTCTTATACCAATTATCGAAATTTTGCATGTTGAAAACTTTGTTATGTAATCAAAAATGTTAGTGATTTGTCTACAAACAATGCTAACGCTTTGATTTTTTTTCCATTGAATACAAATTTTAATCAAAATTTGGTATCTTATTGGCCTACTTGGGAATTTGATCGGTAAAGCCATGCAGTGTGTCAGTATAAATGTTTACCTAACAATAGTTTCGATATGGGAACTCTAATTATTGGAGTCATTACTAATGAAAATAAGAGCAAAGTCTATTTCGACATGTACTTGTTGGTGATAGTTGTATGGGAAGCCATTTCGAAGGCATTATGTCCCTCTAAATGCCAATGTCTCTTTGGAGCCTCAAATTATACCAAAAGTAATCCTCGCTTGTTTCACACACATGTCTCTTTTCGCATATACATGACTTAAACGCGCTTTGTTCATGTCACTGCCAAGAACATACTAACGATAAACGCTCTTTATTATGTCATGCTGTGTATTTATATTTTCAGTGTGAAACAATAAAGAGCGTTAATCATAGTATATGCCTTGCATGATATGGTAAGAATAAAGACACTTTTTTTAATTTGATGAGTCATGATGACTTGAGAAATGTCTCTCTGTGGCATAAAAATCGTATAAATCCATTTAACATACTTGTGGAATGACAACTAGATAGCTATATAACCAACCATTTGCTCAGCAAATGTATCAACTTTTAGAAAATCTATTATTAAAATATACTTTTAATTCCGTTGAGTAGAAACTTATACGGTAACCGCTGTTGTCGAATTTCGCGCATTAGACTGGTCCCTAGTCCAATTGAATCAGCCGCCCGATTCGTAGTAACCTGACCCATTTGCTTCAAGAACTGGTAGTTTTTGGAGGTTTTGTAGCATAAGGAGGAATAGAATCTATAAATTTGCCACTTCTATTACCGGTTCCCAAACCGACCGGATCCCTCGAGATTATGTCACGCATGGTGTGATGAGAACGTCGAAAAGGCGACATATTTTCGGAAATGAGAGATTGCTTACAGTAACGCACTATAATTGGCTCCAATCAACGTACACGCAATGGGAGCCACACATGCCATTATATCGCTGCCTCAAATAATTTGGGCATATCAATTTACTGACAACCGTGCCAGCACACGTCGATAATGGCTCGTTCTCAGACTTGAACGTCGTTCAAGTACACCATTAATTGCTCACGTACTCTTTGAATAGACAGAAAAGGCTAAACTTGGAAAGTATGTATATAGGACTTGTCGCTTCAAATCGAAAATATATATCCCCATGTGATTCCCACGAAAGGAAAAGGTAACATGCCGTCAACGAATATTTGAGACATCATATCTTGGTTTGTTCTTCTGTTGGATCAAGTGAAAATGACGAAGCAGCATGCAGTATATATCTTATCTTTATATAGCACATATTTATAATTTCTTGTTTGATCTTGTCATCATTCCGTGGTAATAGTAATTTGATTTTTTTAACTTGTGAATCCCCAAACAATCAACTATCAGTCATAATGCTATATACTTTTATAACTTTGGCTTGAGTTGTTGGGTCACAGCAATTCACATAGAGTACCCAGAGAAATGCATTATATATCCCGTCACTAACTCGCGGCCATATTGGATCCACCAGGCCCGGTTCCGTGGTTTTAGTGCTACGGGTCAAAGTTCTGGAGTAGCAATTCCATATATAGAAGTCATGAATATTCAAAAACTCCATATATGGAAATGCTACTCCAGAACTTTTACCTGCAGCACTAAAACCACGGAACCGGGGCTGGATGAATCTCTCAAACGACGGAACGGAGTTGGATGAATCCAATACGACCGCGACTTAATGATCTCGCTTATTGCCAGAAATGTAAGTCCACGTTGATGAAATGCATCTCCCACACATTGGCATATTTATATACTGTATATATGAACATGTGTAACACCTATATTTACACACATAAATTTGTGTGTATGATTGAATGTTTACATATAGTATAAATATGTTTGTGCTTGTTTCACAATATTTAGTGGCTTCTTTCACTATATTTAGTGACTTGGCAATAAACTTTAATTCCATTCATTAAACGAAATGCAACAGTAACAGTAGCTTGCGAATGTCTTGATACAAGCGTCTTGGTCATTTCTTTTACTAAATACTCATTGACGAGTAGTTCCCTTATATAAGTTCAACAAACGACTATAGGACGTCTGTTTAACTTATTATCTGAACATTTCCCCACCAAAGAATATGAATTCTTCTGCACCTGTTATCTTTTCGTCTGTCTGTCGTCTGCTTATATTTTATGATCACCCATCCACATGAATAATAGACATTTCCAATGTATTATATTGTTATAACCGGGTGGGAGATACACAGTGCATAAAGGGCTGGTGCAAAGTTGCAGGAAGGTTGAAGCAGGGGCATCAGTCCTTCTCCGCGACTCCACCCCATGTGCATGCATGGGCACAGGGGACACATGTAGTAAATGTCAATTTGTGATTCATCTATCGAATATTCTTTGGCAAGAAACATATTATATCAACAGGATTTAAAATATTATATTATTCTGAGTAGCATGTAACAACCCTGCTATAATTGTGTCCATTGGAAGTGTCCCTAAAATGATGTTTGAGTGGCAAAATATTGACTTTTCGACATTAATGCTTTCACCTGACTAAAAATTGTGAGGATTTCTGGAACATGCATGCACCCCATTGCCTTTGGTTGCTTCCGGCGACCATGAACATGGGTATACACGGAAAGGTGCCACCGAAGAGGGATATATACCGGGAAATGAAGTATATATAGCAGTAGATCATGCCATGAATCTCTACCCTGATTAACGCCCAAGGTTTTGTACTGGTGGAATATGATCTCTATATATATAGAGATCATATTCCACCAGTACAAAACCTTGGAAAGTTTTGACAGGGAACCTTATAGTCGAAAAAATAACTCGTGAATATATTTCTTAGTTAGTATGTGTTCCTTCCTTAATAATGTGCTTCGGTGTAGGTGATGGTCCCAACTCGAAACTGCATACTTTTCTGTGACTTTTGTCAGCCGATATCGCAAACACGTTGAATTAAATACCAAGGAGAAATTCCACAATTGTAAGGAAGGTGAAGCAAAATCGCTCAGACAATTAAATCACGAAATTTCGAGTTGGGACCTTCACCTACAGTGAAGTACATTATTAAGGAACATACACTATAATAACTAAGAAATATATTCCCCTTATTATTATTTCGACTTTATATAGGTTCCCTGTCAAAATTTCAAAAAGTTGCAAGGTTTTTTGCTGGTGGAATATGATCTCTATACGGGCGTTAGGCAGAGTAGATATTCTTGGGATGATCTGAGTTAGCAGAACCTGCTTCAGTCAGACTTGCTTTGAATGTATGCAATTGCGGTGATTGCACAAAGTACAAGGTAGACTGTAGTATATTATTGGGATTCTCGAGCAGAAGGTTAAAGTGACGGCCGCGTAAAAGTAAAGCATCAAGAGAAGGCGACGCGTATTGTCTTCTTAGTGCATGTTAATTGCATACGTCAAGCAGTAAATCCTAGCCCAATATACATTTGAGCAATATTTTTTGGACCTAAATCATTTCACTATTGGACGTTATCGGCCTATCGTAGTCATCTTCACGGTCTGTGGTAGCCGTACCCATGTGTGGCACCGAGCAGAGCGCTTCCTCGATCTGACACTTTTACATTCTCGCCAATGTTTGTGTTTCTTGTCGTCTCGAGGTAAAATGTTGTGCATTCTCGGGATTTCACCGGCACATGATTTACTCGGATGTGGCTGTTGCACTCAATTATCCGGTAGCGTGCCCCGACAATGATGAATCCGAATTGTCACTTGTGGCTCGCGCTGAAAATACGCGAACGCCATGGTGTAGAGCCAACAGTACGATTGTACCTCGTTGTAACCCCACTTTCACCAGTTCCGCGAATTTTGTGGATGTGCGCACTACATCATCACAATACTCGCTATACAGTTTATTAAAATCATACATCATTATTGGTCAGTACTAGGTGGAATCTACAATGATGTGGATTCCACTCATATACAGTTATGCTGGTGTGCCAAGAAACAACTGTTACCCAGAATAAGAAACCACCCCACATACATGTATAGCTGAACAGCTATATTTAATATTCTCTCCCGACGAGACATATGATATATTAGTATCAGAAATACATGATATGGCCTATAGTCTCTTCTAACATATATGTTTCTACGTTTGCTATCCGTTCATACGGGCAATTTATTATGGCTAATGATAATACACACATGCCCACACATACTACGGGAAGTTATGAGGACTGTGTGTACTGAATTTGAAACAATCGAAACAAAAACATTTAACAAATTATTCTTTTGTACAGAAGGTAACGTACTCATATGACTGAGATCAATTATACACTTGAAAAATATGGGACAATTAAAATTATTTTAAAATTCAGGAATTAGGTACAACCTCCCGTTGAGCTAGAATGAACACAAATTATTCTTTAACAGTACATTGTATATGAACGGTTAGACGTTTTTTTTTTGTGCAATATAGATACAAACGCTATCAAATTATCAAGGGCGGTGTCAGGCCACCAACGTCATATCAGTAATGATCGGAGCTCATATTCACCAGTTATAGTACCGCTGTGGTATCGGATTTCAGAATTTTCGAAGATTACATCAGTGATACCCACATAACTGCAGCGAGTATATTGAAATGCTGTATGCATTTGCATCTTATTGGCTTAATAGACCCAATTACCACCGAGATGAACTACCACCTACGTTGTGTGACTTGTTGCACTGCATATGCGACTGTATAGATTTCTCTCCAATATCCACAATACATGCATACATTCTCTATATAGGCTGGTTTATCATTCAAGATGGGCTCAAAAGCATTTCGGTAGAGACGTGGCCAGAGGTTGTAGTGCTGTTAGCAAAAACAGTTGGCCCAACGCGCACACACACCATGATATATCTCGAGGAGTCTGCGGGTGAATTATTTACACGAGATCCCTCACGAAAACGTTGAGCCTCAACGATTCAGAAAACTGAACATCAGTTCAGATAGAGGCATCAGTTAAGGTGAACCCGACATGACCATGTTTACCAAATGTATACTATTGGCGACAAAGATTAGAATTTATGTAGTAAATCGAATATGTTTTTTTCTTTTATATATTCAAAGATATTTGAGGCACGGGCTCAGTGGAATAAATCCTTTCTTTCACTGCCCTTCAAGTTTGTTGACATTCAATGCGAGTCCTCCTTGCGATGTTGCCTGGGGGGGGGGGGGGGCTGATTATCGGCTATGCTGACGAGTCTTTTAATCACACCCACCAAAGATGACAAAATAAATTAAGAAATGACCATTAAATAAATAAATGTTACACAAACATATTTCTTTCAAAACGGTGGTAAGTGTGACTATTATATTGGTATACTACAGGGTCGCAATGGCGATAAATCAAATTAGTCTAAATTAGGTTACATGTTATTGACAGAATAATCACATTTCAAAAAAAGTTTAACATACACTTAAGCTAATACATGTTATTGTGATAAAATATTTATGATACGTTACTTTCGATATAATATAAGCATGAATTGTCATTTTGTGTAAATAACTTTTTCTGGCAAAATTTGCCCATACCGTTATCAAAATATATAGATCAACATATATATTTTAACAACCTTAAATGATTATGATTCTGAAGAATACAACTAAGTACCATACAACTTTAAGACTAATTCCATGAGAAGGTAAATATCTTGAAATTACTGAAATGTTTATTTTTTCGCAGTATGTCAGATTCATTGTGTCAGTTGCATAGTACATGTCATAAAACTAGGTTATGCAAGCGGTGATGTTAATCTGACCCGGCCATGTCTGTTTTTTCTCTGGTCTCAATATTGATCCCTGATTGAGATATCTTGGTGATAACGGGTTCTTTAAAATTAAAATAGCTTCTGTTGTTTTAACTCATTAATAATAGTCAAACACCATACGGAATATTGCCCAAGGCACCAGTTACGAAATGACAGCCATTGTTATAGAGCAATTAAAAATATATTTCAATCTTGTATTGCTGTTGAAATCTCCATATCTATGTATATCTATGTATTACCATATTCTGTATTATTCTGTGAGCTTCAACATCATAATATTCATGATAACTTTAGCTAATAAAATCGTATCGTATCGTATCGTATATTCAGCTGATAGTTGGTTTATAAAATATTGAATAATCAATTACTTGATTCCGTATTCACATGCAGTTTCGAATTAGAAAACTAAATAGAATTTAATATTTTAGTAAATAAGATCGTACTTGGAAGATTTGGCACCAAATTTATCGGAATTTCCAACCCCCACTTTCGGCTTATAAATACTAGGCGTTTTAACATGAAAATGAATTGCAACCACCGTCATTATAATTTGTATATTGTAACACACCGGCACCACGAAAACGCCACAAAAAAGTATCTAAAAATATTGCTTTGTGAATAAGCACAAATTATCCTATATATTAAAACTCTTTGACATGCACAATTAATGGACAAGAATGGATAAACGCTCTTAAAGGTGGATTCCACCTAAATCCAACCATTTATAAGACGCATTCTAATATATTCAATGGTAAATATGAAACAAATAAATTCATTTGAGTCGAGGATGTATGCCAAATGCCACACGCATATTCAAAGAATTTCAGATAAAATACTATGCATATTAGACTGCACTCATTTACTCTATAGGTTACATTCTACGATAAGTTTCCATATACGCGACGTAACCACAATTTATTAACGGATGTGGATTGGGTTATATTTAGCACACATCGTATCTCTATACCTATGTATTTAGTATAGGTGATAAATAATGAACAGAAAATTGAAATTGTGTAAAAATCTATGACGAGACCGGTTGTCAACTTAAGACACACTCGCAAACAAGAGAATACAATTAATAAATATCTGGGACAAGTATGCACATAAAGTAACATTTGTTTAATACATTTGCCTGAAAATTGTACGATATTGTCGCGACAACGAGCGTTCTATTATTTGCATTCCGGTTTTGCTGCATCCATATAAAATAATTTTATTCTCGTCTGGTCGTATACTCAGACGGTGCATGAAGGTGCATGTTTTATTCCAGATCGATGTCCATTAATTCAGGATAAACAAATTCATCAAATAATGGAAATTGGAGTACAGCCCCCCCCCCCCCC
The DNA here is from genome assembly GCA_032622095.1 of Siphonodentalium dalli. Lineage (NCBI taxonomy): Eukaryota > Metazoa > Mollusca > Scaphopoda > Gadilida > Siphonodentaliidae > Siphonodentalium > Siphonodentalium dalli. The sequence continues at coordinate 48,585,630 of CP136065.1, read as the reverse complement.
TTTAATCGATCTCATTCTATCCTGGTATAGAACACGGACATATAGTATATGTAACTTTACATTGTCCATGTGATGGGGTCTCTTAAAAATGTTCGCTTCCAAATTTAGGTGCACGGAACTTGATAATCTGTTCCGATTATCATAGGAGATCACCCGTATCTTATTATATATTATCCATAGACTCATTGTGGTATATTTGTGGCAATCATACTCTTAAAATGTTAATATAACAGTATCTTAAGTAGCCGATAGATTGTTTTTTTTTATTGAGAATTTTAGTTCATTATGCGCATTTCACGAAACACAATACAACGTGACAGAGTAATAGTATATTCAAAGATAGATATATACACTAGAAAGTAACAGTATATGAGCGAACCATATCCAACAACTGATAAAAGATAAGATATAAGTTCAGATAAGCTGAGCTAATTCATCAGAAAAGTGAAATGTGTGTCAGTTCGGGATGGGTAAGTGTTTGTTAGAAGTCCACTCGAGTTTCACCCGACTAGAACGGTGCTTGTATCAAAGTGAAAATGGACAAGCTTGCTTCCCCTTGGGAGCTGCGGTCATATACAAACAGTATGACAAGAATTGTATCAGCATCCACATACAACACAGCAGTTGAAAGGTTATGGCCAGTCATTAATATATCTCTTTGATTGTTGATATGTGAAAATAGTCTCTCAATTGTATCCACTGCTCGAAGATGCGGCTCGGCTTTCAATTGTATTCACAATACTCAAGGGTGCTTCGCGTGAATTGTCATTCGCAACAACCAAGGGTACTTCATCCGATACATGTATCTTATATACTGTCACGCCCAATAACTGAGCACAATCCGAAACATGAGGACAACAATGCTTTAGCTGTTCCGAGTCGATGATAGCTTTACAAATTGCTCGCTTTATTCCCCGCGAGATTCCTGAGCAGAAAGCACCGTGTGGGGCTATGAGTTGGTGTGCGGCAAGATGGCCAATGACGTTAATACCCATATTTATGAAGAAAGCGTCAGGTTACTACGAATCGAGCGCTGGTTCGATTGGGATAAGAACCCGTCTAATGCACGAAATTAGGCAACAACAGTGTCTAAGTTTTGGTTCATGGAAGTAAAAGCACATTATAATAAAAAAAACTTTCGTCTCGAAGTTAATATAATTGCTTGTATATATATATATATATATATATATATATATATATATATATATATATATATATATATATATATAGCTAATGGAAAACAGCTATCTATAGCTGCAGTCTATTGTTCCTGCAACTGTCATTTAGTCTCTTGTTGAATAGACTGGTTCCTGGTCCCAAATTATAGTAACCTGCATGGCTCATCAAGCCATATTGATCAGTGTTCAGTTTGAATAGGAAAAAAAAACCATGTCAGAATTCCTATTGCTTCGAAAATTCAAGTCCCATAACTGGAATTGCAATACGGTATCTAGGGCTGTGACCATATATACTTTTAGTTTTTTTATTGATATCGTACGTATATGTTCGTCGTCTATCCTGGGGTCATAACTATACAACTTCTACATGTCTAATTTACAAGAAGGTTAAATTTGAGTAATATACAATACTACCCGTTGCATGTGCTTTGTTATGATATTTTTAATAATATTACTTACTCCTCGTTCAATATCAATAGAAACGGTCTGATATGAATCACTGCATTAGATTTTACCTTCTTGTAATATAAGAGTTTTATAGTACATCCCCTGCATATGGTATATGGAATATAGAGGATCTCCAACTCGTTATGTTGGGATATAAGATTTTATGAAAACGAGTTTGATAAATTTGATTCACAAACGAATTGTAGACGAGTTTCATAAAATTTTATATCCCAACATAACGAGAAGAATATCTTGTATATCACATAAAAAAAACTAGAGATTTATTCCGTTTTAACAAATCCAAATCCTGAAAAGGCTAAAGCAGCTGAAAAAGCATACATTTAAAATGTTGGCTGAGACGCTTCACAACCGTATACGACAGTATTGCTCGCTCTGATTGGCGCAGGGGGGGGGGGGGGGGGTGACAAAAAAAAATTCCGGCACGTATGCCGGGGTGGGTGGGTGGTCAAAGTCACCAACAAGCAATTTTTTCCGCAACTAAAAAAAAAAATTCCTGCTTGTTTTTTAGTGTTTTGGCAATGAGTTGGGCTTCAAAACGAGAGAAATAATGTAATTCTAACTGGTAACAGGCAGTTATCGTGTTGTATTTTGTTGCAAATTTTGAAATCCAAGATGGCCGCTGGCAGACATGTTTTTTTGGACGAATGACATAAAAATGACTCATTCCTATTTACATGTCCATGTTAACATCCATGATAAATAGTATGCACAGAAATTCATATACAGCTGTTTACAGTGAATTTCCCCCCGCAAATCTCTGTTTTAGTGTTAAAAGAGGGGTGGGTGTCCAAAAATGGTCGGAAAAACTGCCGAAAACGGAAAAAAAATTTGGCGGTGGGGGTGGGTGGGTACAAAAAATGATCGAAAGGGAAAAAATGCCATACGTGCCTGAATTTTTTTTCCGACCCCCCCCCCCCCCTGATTGGCGAGGAAATATATAGTTCCCCAATTTGCCTCTTTTTCGTGTCTATTTCGTTAGTGCAACGAAATTGGACAAGAATTTAACTTTAATGAACGAAGCAATCATTTTGCAATGTCTGGTGTTGGTGTCATGCGAGGCTGTTCGAAATAGTATTAATCCGCGCGGTCATTTTTTGGGGCGCGATGCCAAGTATCACAGGAAACACGCGCCTATATATATTCACCACCAGTGAGATATATAAGGAAATATATAATGGCTTTTTTAATGATATGATAGGGGTTTCATGTGATATATATCAGATATATATCGGATTGAGATAAGATATCCATCAACTCAGATAAGATATATATGTTTTGTATGTCGACATATTATATCCCTGGCATGCGACACAGTTTGCAGTTACATATACCTGGTTACCTGATTGGAAAATTGTATGTGTTTTCTTGACAACAAAATTGTCACAATTGTGTTTGAAAGATGCGCCCCTTGAGAGACAAAACACCAGTTTCCCCACGACACAAATGAAATGCTTTTATATAGCCAATGTGCATGCATATCGAAGTTTTGCCAGGAAATGCTCTTCAATGGGTGGTAGACCAAATCTAGGCAAGGCATTCTTGGTGGATTCGTCGAGAAATAGCTCGCCGACTTGGCGAGGTATAAATTGAAACCATACAACATCTGTCTCCGCCAAATTTCTCAATCTCGCGATTATTAATGGGTGTTGTAATCTGTAAATTACGGTGGACCATTTTGTAAGAAATCCTAATTCCCATCCTCCACTGAGACACAGGGGCCAACACAAGTTGCACAGTCAAGTCTGAGATTGTGGATACTGACTTATAAACTCTGATTTCGACAATACAAACCGACGATGTGGTTAACCCTTTACCCAACAAACCGGCCAAAAACGCCCAAATAAAGCTTCAACAGCCTAAAATATCTTCGGTCTGTCTCAATGACACCATACAAATATGGATATCATTGGAACCGGTTCATTGACCACATTGTGATGGTTACAGTTATGCCCTGTGCCAATGCATTCTCTTATATATGCGAGTCGACCATAGGTCGCCTCACATATATAAGAGAATGCATTGGCCTAAAAAAATTCTTTTTTTAACACTTTTTACCATTTATACTTACATTCTTTAACAATTTAAGAAAATTTTAAAATATTTTTCTACATTCTTTAACAATTTTATCATTTTTAATATGTGTTAAGCCGATGCATTCTCTTATATATATATATGCGAGGCGACCTATGGTCGACTCGCATATATAAGAGAATGCATTGGCACAGGACCGTTCTGTTGGGTAAAGGGTTAATGTTGTAGCAAATGGGACATGAACGTGATTTCTCGCAGGGGAGTTATCTTCGCTGATGAATCGAGTGACTCCATATATAGAGCAATCTTGAGCAATATCTCAACAACGGGTGTGTCATAATATTGCAATATGATCTCAACGAACGATTACCATTCGCATAGTTTTGTAACAATCAAGGCGCTGAAAGCAGGGCTCGAGTGTTAAAATAACTGTTTTTGAACGTTCCATATACTGAACTTGTTTTGTTGGCTACAATTTTATCCACAAAAAAACGGCGAAAATGATAACTTTGGCATCGGAACCCTTTTTGGTATATAGTATCACTGGTCAATTGTGCATGCCAAAATATATCCCGATGTTGGCTGGTACAGTATCAGCCAACATCGGGATATATTTTGGCATGCACAATTGACCAGTAATACTTCCGCGAACAGTGTCAAAATGGCACTAAACGATATTATTTCAGAACTGGTGATGGACAATATACATTGAAATTAATCATCGGCATGGTGTCACAAAACATTCTCCGGGATGTCACCATTGCATGCAGTTATTAATTCAGCCCAATCATTGTTTTCATCTCATCTTCTCATAACATCACTTGGAATTAAGTGCATAAATTATTATTATCAACACAGGAGCCAAATGGGCATGTAAATAAGACCGGCGGTGATGGTGTTTGTATATGTATATACGTTGTAGCATGTTGCAACTTCGATTTTGACTTTGCAAATAAACATATCAACTGAAACAATTGAGTTGATTGTTAATTATACTGGTCTAAAAAAATGTTACTAATAAAAATTCTTAGACAATGTGCGAACTCGACGTTATAATGTGAATTATATAATGCCCATGTTCTGTCTTCTTCTTTATACTTCAATCGCTTGAGCTGAAAAAAAAACACTAACAACTTCGCGTTACCAAAACTGAACCAATCTACTATGGTCAGTAATTGTGCTTCCTGTTATATATCTGCCATTGATTTACTTCCAGATTATGCAGAAGATAAACCAATGCTGTTGCAGAACAAAATGAGTTGTCCCACTGGGGTTTCATACATGCATTAATAATTTATTGGGTATAATATACCCGGTGATATGTTTCTGGTAGGAATATAATACGTTGCAATTATTAATCAGCTCGCGATGATTACTCCTATCAGCTTGTAACAGCGAGGAGCCCAGATTCCATCATGATATCCATATATACATGCCCAAATCACCATGGTTCCACTTAACCCCTGCGATTTAAACATCATTTATCATCATAATGCGCACTTTCAATTTTAGTGTCACGGGGCTTCTGCATGGAAATTTGAAGCAGTGGTTTAGTGCGAATAACTCTATCATTTTTTATTTTAATACGACAAACGACTTAAAATAGCCATCAGAATATATAGCCCCAACACGGATTACTTATCTCAATTCTCTTTTGAACACTTTAAAATGATATGTCATGTATTTATTGTTTGTAATTTTGTTCTGTTTAGTTCAAATAAAATATTGTTTAAACCAATCGCTATAGCTGCTTTATAGGTTTGGTCAGAGATACTATATAGTATCTCTGGTTTGGTGTTAAACATGCAACTGTCATTTCAATGGAGATATATAATATATATTGAAGATTTGTGACACGGTTTAGTTGTTTTGTTCAAAACGGCTAATAGAAACTAAGATGCATGGATGAAATTAACTGAAGATTTTTTAAAGAAGCTAACATTCATTTTGACTTCATTTCAGCGTATACATTACATGTTATTTCGCATTTCCCCCAATGTTCACGGATTACCACATAGCAAACCCTATTTTTCTAAAGTTATGGTTGAATTATCATAAATAGTATCCATTTGTGCAAGAAATGAGTATATCACTATTACTGAAAATAAAACGTGACATGGTTGAAAACATTTCCAAGAAAGTTCAAGTTAAAATTATTCTGTGGTTTGACGAAAAACAGCGGTTTATATACTAATATAACCTGACCATTTTATTCAAGATAAAGAATGCTAACTCCTATAGACAAGATGGTGACACCTATTATAAATATTTATTATTTATGAAGGCTTAATTCGGTAAAAAAAATATCTAGATATTACAAAACAAAAGGTCCCGTTAACTTTTATGGCCCCGTACATACTGTGTAGGAATTATGACTTATTATATTGGTGTGTATACGATATCCATATCCATAAGCTTTATATAAGGCAACTGAAAAAATACAATGTTCTGATGAGTTTCCTTGAAATGGAATGGTATATATATAGATAACATTTTTATTTGCAAATTTGAGAACATTCTGATGATAAATTTCTCTGTCTATATTACGAATAGTAAAACGTCAATTGCATTCAACAAATGCATTTACATTTATTAATTAATTTTAAATTATGAAAACAACTGAGTTTCCACCCGCTGTATATACGGTACTACAAATCTCACAATCACAACAAAACATTTAAATTTTCGATTTCTTTACCGAATTTCTGCATAATCATTTTATTCTGAACTACAAATCTTTTGCAAAGAGATTTACATCCCGGAAGTAAAATGCCGATATTAACAACTATCGTATGAATCAAATTGGTAAATTATCTAAATAATACTCATAATAAATATCCACGCCGAACTTTATAAAACACTTATTTCGTATATAAGACAGCATGCGAAACACAACATAATTTCCTGAATATACCATTGTGCATTTATATGGCCATGCATCACATGCACATATATAACAAAACCAATTTACTACCTCGAAACAGAAAATCCATCAAAATTTAAAGAGAGTAAAAAGTTGTTATTTCTCATTTCTAAGAAAACAATTTCCTGACAAATTTCGCTATTTTATATTCAAGTTACAAGTACGCTTGAGTGCTCCCACAATTTAGAGACAACTCGGAAAAATTGGACTTATATATGTCACTCAGGTAATTTGATTACCGATGTATTCAAATGGAAATTTATATATATACGCCGAACTGAAATTTGGCGAACATCGGCGGAGTTGCAATTTGTAGCGATAAATTAGAATACATGCATAACGAAAAGACAATATTATATCATATATGCAATAATATCCAAGAATGTTCAGGTAATCCGGACATTATTTCCATGCGCCTGAATGACATATACGACTTTTCATTGCCGTATAATTTTCTTGAAAACATTAAAAACGACAGTCCGATCAAAGAAAAATAATTGTTGTTTCCGTGTGAAAAAGACCACCAAAATATTATGTGAACATTTTCAACGGCAAACGAGACAGTACCACACATATTCAGATGGCTGATAAGAATCACTGAAAACGCGATCGTTAAACCTTTTCAGCCTTTTAAAGTTAGGGCGGAGTTTGATAATTACTTGAAGACATTTAGCCGCGGGCAAAGATAGCATCAATCAAGGGCGGAGACTAACGCGAAGGCCCAATATGATTGGCTGACTCGACGCTTGTTCGCTCCATGTCCCACCCTAATATAAGTGGAGTAAATTGTTATATTGAGGAAACATTAGCAAGAGTACTCATAATAACGGATCAAGTAATCGGTATATATGAAAACAATGCGAGCTTTGGTTACATGTGCGTAGAGGAACTACTTTGCTATGATGATGCTTGGCTGATCACAGAAGACTCGAACTTTTTGGATGTATTACGTATAACGTTTAATGACAGATTCTATTTTCGCCGAACAATTAGGTGAATTACCAACACACAACACACAGTAAACGTTGTTGTAACATTTGTTTATTACGAAAGACATTTCCTCTGTGACCAAAATGCTTTTAGAAGGTGGAAGCTCAGACATGATGGCGGCACAGTCTAAAATCTTGTTCCAATTGAACAAGTATTACAACGAGAGGGTTCAAACTCGGCAGTCCGCTATATCCAAGACCATCAGAGAAGTCTGCAAAGTTGTTCAGGATGTTCTCAAGGAAGTTGAATCTCAAGAACCAAGATTTATCAGTTCTGTCAACGAAATCAACGGACGATTTGAAGGCATCGAAGTGCTGGGGCCGACCGAATTCGAGGTTGTTCTTTACCTCAACCAGATGGGAGTATTCAACTTCGTTGACGATGGTTCTGTTCCAGGATGTTCTGTTTTGAAGTTGAGCGACGGGAGGAAACGTTCCATGTCATTATGGGTTGAGTTCATCACAGCTTCCGGATATCTTTCCGCTAGGAAAATAAGGTCGCGCTTCCAGACATTGGTTGCTCAAGCAGTTGACAAATGCACGTATAGGGACAGTGTGAAAATGATTCCGGACACAACTGAAGTGAAAATTAGGATCAAAGAACGATTCGCAGTTATGATCACTCCAGCTTTCAGATGTGGTGGGATTTGGCCAAGAAGTGCGGCACATTGGCCTATCCCTCATATCCCTTGGCCGAACCCAAATCTGGTTGCAGAAGTTAAAACAGAAGGGTTCGATCTGCTATCTAAGGAAAGTATCTACATGAAGGACAAACAATCTGCCGCTGAAGGCGATGCATGGTTTATGTCATTTCGTTACGCAGAGGACAGACTATTGTTCGGAGGATGCAGGCGAAAATGCTTAAGCATTTTGAAAACACTAAGGGACAGACACCTGGACATTCCTTGTCAACCGGTTGCAAACTATTGCTTCAAGACATTGGTTCTGTATGAATGCGAAAAGCATCCGCGCGAAATTGAGTGGGATGACACATGTTTAGGTGACAGAATAAACGGCATCCTATTACAGTTGATATCGTGTTTGCAAAACAGAAGATGTCCACATTATTTCTTACCAAATCTGGACTTATTCAAAGGGAAATCGACATCAGCTATGGACACCGCTGCCAAACAGGTGTGGCGAATTTTAAGAGAACTTTTGACAAACCCAACGAGTTTGGATAAACTGTGATTTGAGTCAATTTGAATTGTTGATTTAGTATATAAAATATGAGATGTTGTGATTGAAAATGTGATTCAATTTCTTTTCACTAGGTAAGTGAATTGAGCAAGTATTTTCTTTCTAAAATATTACTTACTCGGATAGCAAAATTTACAATTTATGAAATGAAAATTTACACCCTCTACTTATGCAATGAAGTCGAACATTGGTGGACAATTAAAGCAATATCATTAAAAAGGATATAATGATATAATCCATCAGAATATTCTGGTAGATATTATAACATATTTTTTCTGGAATCAAACGAAATAACAGGTGGAATTGTCCCATAATATCTACAAATTTCCGAATTTCTACATATTACAACATGGAAGGTTAGGCCCGGCCTATTTGCAGTTTATTTCCAACAAAACCATATTTGGGCGGAATTTCAACGCTAGTGGTATTGATATATCAATAACGTAAGAAGTTTTTCCTCCATGCAGTTTATATAGCTATTTGGAAATTCATACAATGACTTCGCATGGAAGTCATTCAATTCTAAAGTAATTATCATCCCAAAACATTTTGTTAGATCTTATTTCGGCTTTATTTGTACAATGGTTGTGAATATGATGCTCCGAAAGAGTAACAATGGCGTGAATGGTTCTAAACGGTGGGTGTGCAAAAGCCGAGTGGTGCAATAGAGTCGAATAGACCAGAAATTCGTGCTTCGTCACGGAGGGTGGTTGCTTTTAAAATCAAATAGATGAGTGTTCTTCAATGTTCAATTCGCATAAGAACCACCAAGATATCGAGGGACACCAACGTCGCCTTGAAGGTGGAATATAAATACACTGACACAGGTCGGCCATATCAATGCATGCAATATACGATTTGTTGGGGTTCAAATACATGGTGCAATCTTTAATTTGTTCACATGTAATGCACCGAAGTTCCAAATTTCACTTCATTGCTTTATATCTACGTTATATAGGTGCTGTTGTAAGATCATTTTGTTTATCATTATGATTATTCCATGTCCAGGCTTTAATTTTGTAAATTATCTTATTGTTATGTAATATTGAGTCATAATTATTATTAAATGTAATTTAAATTATAGTCAAACTGTTCATTTCAACCCATATACAATATATCCCTTGTACAATATTCAATGGCATGGTGTATAATGGGTATTTGTTTCTGATATGTTGGTTCAAGTTGAAGTTAAAGGACGATGTATTCAGGATTTAAAGGCTTTAACAAACTGTTGCTTTTCAGTCAAATTTTAAAGAACCACGGTCCTATTTTGACACCAAATTAGTCAAACTTGCCTAAAAAACAGATATGACATTTAACTGGCGGCTGCGCTTGGTAAATAGGCAATTTTTGCTATAAATCTATTTCCGCACAAAGTCACCCCCAGAAATATTTCCAACTCTAACTTTTGCTGCGGAAATTTGCATGGAAATGGCCATTCAAAATTGGTCACTTGACCTCCTCCTTAAACCAGGCAAAAGAACAATCACTATATCAGCTATATACTATACACATGCTATATACTATACACATGCACGCACCGCGAAAATCCACAAAAACATCCATGATTTTTACGTTAAATAAGTACAAAGATCATAATTCAGAACTTTATGTTGTTATCTACTACTTTTGGGGAAAGAAAGACTGGACGCTCTTTAACCCTTTTAGTGCCAAGGGCCGATCTCATCGGCCCTAAGTTATGGTCTGTAGAGTGCCCTAAAAAAAATGTTTTTTTTAAATATTTTTGTTTGGAGGTTAGGCCAATGCATTCTCTTATATATGCGAGGCGACCTATGGTCGACTCGCATATATAAGAGAATGCATTGGCACAGGGTATATGGGTCGATACAAAAATCTGACCTGGCACTGAAAGGGTTAAAGCGATCATTGGATTTTTTACTAGCCTGACAAAAAATCAAAACGTGTTAAAATTTCCTCCATTTGAAAGTCGATATTTCACTATCAGAACCTCTTATATATGTATGGGCTCATCGGCACGATTCAAACAACTTTCTGGTATATAAAACGTACCAATTGTGGTTTATGGTGTCAGATCAGACCGTTGAATGTATAATATTTTGTTTAAGTTGAGAATTGCCACATGGAAGAGACATCTGTTTATATGTATATTATGTCCTTCTATTTATTTATTCAATGACTTCAGAGATAAACTATAACAGTTTTATCATTATTTCTTTCATGAACCGTTTTTTGGCATTTAGAAGACTATAGTTCAAATGTTGAATAGTTTACGAACACCAGAATGATGAAAAATTAGATATTTGTATAAAGAATTACGGTGCAGTTAGAAGCTGGAATTCTTAGTACATCTTTGGGATTGAACAATGCTGCATTCAGCAACATAAAGGATGCATAAAGGATAGAATTATGAACATTTTCATGTATACTGCAGTTATTGTCACAATGGAGCAGGTGGCACATGTTCCGAATAAGTGGGACCAGGGCATAGAAGATTTTGAGATCAAAGTATGCTTAAGTATATAGAGGAACTCCCAATATATTTAACATATTTTCTTGAGTATTTCGTGTAGATAATATATATATACTAGTACATCGGCCTATATTCGCATATATAGTTCTGGGACATTCTAATGTGGTTGTAAAATTAAAGAACACAACTAAAGTATGCTCTCTTTCAGAACGTCAAACTAACAGAATATTAGAAGTCTAGAACACAACTCAAATTTAATAAAATTTAAGTCACCAACATACAGCATAGCATAAATTAAGTGACAAAATGCATGTGTTTGTTTCTATTTCTTAAACATATATTTTGGAACGCTCTTTAGTATTGGCAGCAATTGGGAAAGGGATTCATATGGGATGTCCGATTTATAAAAAATATAAGAGCGTTTCTTTGCAGAGATGCAGACACTAATCAGATCTTTAGTAATATGGCTGATCAACAGAAATTCTTACTCATCTTGAGAAATTATGAACCCAAAACATGTCATATCATCTGAAACATTGTCCAGCTCGTTATGCATAAACGGTTTGAATCGCCAAATATGGACAAATTTAAGTTACCAAATATGTAATCCCATTTTATTATATTTAATGTAATTGTTTTGACATCGGACTCGACGAGTGGGCGAATTTGTCAATAATTACAATATAATCTAAACGCTCTTTACCTTTAGTGAATATTTTCGGCGACCAAACTTTACCCCCCCCCCACACCCAAAACAAAACATATTCTGATGTCGATATATATGCTCATCAAAACTCTCCCATGAAGTGGCTCATAAATCTATCTAATGTATTTCTGGTATATAATAACGTACGAATAGTATAGTTTTGTAAAGTCGGGTTGGAAAGTGGGGGTATATTTATTTTTAAAATGATCACTTCAATTATCAGGATAGTGCAAAATCCCAAAATAAGCGCTATATATATTACAATACAATTTTTTTTCTCACATTTGTTCTACATTTATAAGCCTACAATAATTTTTCCAAGACGTTGTTTTGTATGCGATGATCAAGTATAGGTCAAGCAAACCACCTGAAATTATTTCCACGTATTAAAGAAGTTTCTCGACTATTACTGAATATATCTCATTTTCTTCCACAAATGCCCCTTTACCCAGTATACTATGGTACCGAAAAAATCTCTATATTCAATTACGCTTAATCTGAGAAAAATAGAGACGAAAAAAAAACCGACTATATATGAATTATATACGGACCACCTCTTCTAATAAAATTTCAGTCCATTAGACCTCGTTTGCCGGCCACCATCTGACATGATATCGATTTCCTTTAACATAGCAGGATATGATGTTTGATGTTGGAATCCCAGGCATATTTTCGGGTCAACAAGCAATAATCAGTAGTGTATCAAACTCGCAAGGTTTGTTCAAAACACTAAAACAATTGAGAAACTCAACATCAAATTTGGCTCTTGATAAAACAAACATAACACACAAGTTTGTTTAAATTAGCAAATCTTTTGATTAGATTTCCGTGAAATATTATGAGAAAGAATCCACAATATAAGGTTTCTATGCCAAAACAAAGCTCGCTTATGCGAGGGAGGTGGTGTTTTTGGTAACACCGGGATGGGCAACTCATTCAACATGGAATGCATAGAACCGAACGAACGAGTTATCAAGTTCCAAAGGTATAGATGGTATCACAAAGAGAATCTAAATTCGGAAAACTACAAATGAAATGTCTTGGTTTACCGTTGTTAAATATAGAAGGTGGTATATATCTAGAATAGTGTGTTATGCTATTTAGTTTTTTACACCCCATATAACTGGTCAACGGTCAATCACAATAAGTTGATTCCAATCCATGAAGGAACACACGTTGTTGTGCCTAAAATGATGCACGATGCCACAGTTTAATAGATGCCTTATGAAATTTATTTCTCATCTTTATTTTCGTAATTTAAATTTTGGATTCGATCGAATCTATGCATTTGTCATTAATATACATGGTTAGAAATCGTAATCGTAATCATATAAATCAAAAGTAATTGTAATCGTAATCGATTAATATACATGGTTATATATCGTAATCGTAATCATATAAATCAAAAGTAATTGTAATCGTAATCGATTACATTGGCATGTAATCGCCCCAACCCTGGTTAGAATATACTTTTGGATCTTAATTTCAAAACGGGGTGCATGAGCTGGCTCGGGGTGGTGGCAATATTTTGTCTTTAGAACGCACTGTTGAGTAACTTGCACCTGAAATCGATGTATCATGAAGGTGGCGTATTTCTTTTCTTCGTTTTGTATTTTGATTTTTTTGGGGAAAGGATTGAGACTCGGAGAAGGACAACGCATGTGCCATTAATAAATCTGATTATATAGAACATACTTGTATATGCATGGAGTTTCTTTTCAAAACGGAATGTTTGTGTTTGCTCGACGGCTGGGGTATTATTAACAAATTCTCATTTCTTATCGAAATGGTCATGTATCAATCGGAATGGCACATTGAGATATTCCTCAACTCAGATCAAGCTTTCGTTCGCCCATTTCGGGGTTCGAACCGGCGCCAACCTCATTTAGTCCGGACTGCGATGACCTATATATATATAGGTTTGAGCCCCAGTGTTTCGGTTTATCAGTCGCTCTTGTTTAATATATGCACCATTATAAATCAATCACGATGCAGTTATGCAGAATATATCCCTGATCAATATGCAGGGATGTGGCTAGAGGGTCTCCGTTGGGGGGTGTCCACCTTGGAAAATTCCAAATGCACCCACCCCCTTGAGTCGGAATCACCAACACAACTTTTTTGCATAATTCCATTTGCACCCCCCCCCCCCTTGAATCAGAATCACAGAAAAACCAAACACAAGTTTTGCATAATTCCATTTGCACCCCCTTGCACATCAGTCCTCAGGCCTAATATCCTATGTATTCATAAACTATGTTGTTCTATATGCCCGGTATAAGAAAATTCAGATACTTTAACCTGAGAATTGCATAAATCCTAACATCTAGTAGCCTACTCCATGCAGACAAATGCACACGGTTACGGGTAAGACACCAGGACATTGTGTCCGTCCATGTTTGTTCAGCCCGGTGTGAGAAATTTGGAACACTATACAAGAAAATCGCAAATCCTATACATCTAGACTGGCCTCAACTGAAGCTTCCCTATTGTTGGAAATTTCAAACCTCATACTCCCTAGGTTGGAAAATTCTCCAACTGATGACCATTTCAGTCCACAAGTTTGACCGAATGTACTAAACTATTGTTTTGTAAAACTAATTAGCAGTTTTGTATTGGTCACGGGGGAGGGACAGTGACACACCGGGCCGACCATGGTTCGGCCCGGTGTTCGAAAATTTTGAAATCTGAACAAGAAAATCGCCAAATCCTAGCATCTAGACTAGCCTCAAGTCTTCTTAGAGTTGGAAATTTCAAACCTGACACCCCCCAACTTAGGTTGGAAAATTTCCAAATGATGACAATTCCAATGACAATGTTGACCAAATGTATGACAATATTGTTCTCTTAAATTTAGTAGCAGTTTTGACTAGCCACGGGGGAGGACCAGGACACAAGCTTTCCAAGTGTTGGAAATTTCCAACCTGTCACCCCCTTAAGGTTGGAAAATTTCCAACTGATGACCATTTCAGTCCAAAATTTTGACAAAAAATAGGAAAATATGCAAATATTGGTCCAAAAACAATTAATTCCCCCCAATAAATTGTTTGAAAATCAAACGACAAGAACATTTTCAACCCATTGTTGGTGTGAAATGAAATTTCCAACTGTTTAAAATTTTGACCAAAGTTGGGGGTGAGACAGCCCCCCTCTAGCCACATCCCTGTCAATATGTCATAAAGTCATATGCATAATTTGGATGTAAGGTTGCAATGCCACATTTTGATGATGTATATACTATAGAACTTGGCATTGCATTGCATTGTCTGTATGCATGCGTGCGTGGCCTTCTCCTTGTGAGTTTGACTCCTCCCTCTTTTTGGCTAACGGTGGCTCTTGCGTACTCTATAAATACCGTAACATCAGACCAAGCCCGGTACTCTATATCCATGCATGCCCCGAAACTTCCGCACAGCGAAAGCGGCAACGAGCGAAATTAAATCAATTAGTCCACTTATAACGTCAATATTTTTATAAGTTTATTAATCCAAGGCAAGGGTATAAAAGTGGCAAAGACTTATTTATGTATGGAGTCACACGGGTTCATAACGACGAGATAATTTGCCACGGAAATTAACACGCGATACTCCCGCTTTTGCACGCAATTAATGAAGAATGATAGCGCACATGCCCTGCACCTGTGGGCACGTAGAGGAATAAAATATATCTATACCCAGTTGAGAAATATCAACAGCATGCATGCAGTTCTTGTTTTGGAGCAGGATTTTTAAAACAAGATCATAAAGTGGGAGTCAATTACTAAATTTGCCGAACAGAAATGCAAGAAAATACATTATTTCAATGATATCGAGCTTATGTGGTATACATAATGGATCCGGACCAGCTCGTCCCAGGACACACTCGGTCCAGGCAGTTTTTGGGATGAGCTGGCCCGGGAATTAAATTGGTGGATATGAATTTCTTTAAGTTAATATTATGATATATTTCAGGGTTTTGTCCATCAATTTTGACATTTTGATTACTTTAGGAAAGTTTAGGCATGTCTTTTTACAAAGATAATAGGCAGTACGTAATCACACTAGTCGGTTTGAACGAGAAACCAACGAATTCATATGTTTATTACCTATGAGTTCATCTCACTATCCATGGCTCAACTGTGTATTCGCACGCAAACGAATGTTTTAGAATCAGACAGTCGCGCAGCATACAAGAAGCTGGCCCGAGTGGGCCCTGGGACGAGCTGGTCCGTTTCCATACATAATGTGGAGAGATTACTATAAAATCACATAACGTATATAACATTTGATATCAGCATGGCCCAAGACGACAGAAGCAGCTCTATATATACCACTGAATAAAATAAAGGGTATATAGGAATTATCCTCTAAAAGTGTAAAGTCAGATCCAATCCAGATGTGAGTAGAAATTTAAAAAAATCAGAGAACCACCACGCAGAGACATCGAATTCCAGAAATGTTGGCATGTATATTTGGTTGGGTTGTTCTTGTCGATCGAGATGTTCGATATTCCTACCAATGCTGGTGACATGATTTAGATAATTGATGATATTGACTACATATGTTGTGTAACGTGCGATAATACTCAAGTTGTATACTACTCATATTCAGTTAATTTTTTTTTATATTTGAGACATTTTCCCTCATCTCCAACTCAAGTTTGACTTGGATTATTTTAGGCCACCAACGTAAATCACATGCGTGTTGCTGTGAATATGTGATGTATAGACAACATAAGTCAACATTGCCTTTCTTTACAAATATGGATTGGATAAAACTTTACTATCTATAAGAGTATAGAATTCCTACACTTCCGTTATTTCAGTGTAGTTGAGTTAAAGGCACGTGAGGCCTTAGTTGTCGAAAATATTCATATTTGTTCCAATCACCGTAAACAGAAAAACATTAAAACGCATACAGTTTCGTTCATATATACCATGACCATCGCGTAAACAGCATGTTATCATAAAGATTTACTATATTTTACCTAAGCAAGAGCCTGATTGTGTTACAGAAGACAGCACAATGCTGCTGGCTAATCACACACAAATGACATAAACGCTCTTTAATCGTTCCATATCAGGAATTCACCAACAAAGAACGCTCTTTATGTTTACCATCATAATATAAACAAACACCAGAAAAGTAACTTTTTATGATTTTGTTTACATAACAATGGTCAAAGATATGACAATAACATACTGCTTATGTGATATTTCTTATTTGTATACGGACAAAGTCTGTCTACATTTTGTTGTTCTTTCTCTTTGTGGCGGTTTTTGACGGGTGGAAATATTTTCACAGGATACCCACCGCCAAGGCCAACCGTACCTTTAATAGGGAGATTCCGCCTGTAACTTCTGACGTGTAGCTTGTAAGGTATAAATGGCAGCATATGCTAGCACATATTAATACGAGACAACTGAAACAAATGTATGCAATTTGGGAACATCTCGTTACTAAAAAAATTAACAAGACTTTGGTCTAGTACAGTGTATATTATTATACAGTTATCGCATTGTTTCGAGGTTGATATATACGATGAATTGTTGTCAGCCGGAGGAAGTCAATATTCACCAAGGCCATAGGCCGATGTGAATATTTACTTCCAAGGGCTGACAATTCCTCGTGTCAACCAAGAAACAAAGCGAAAACTGTTTTATTATATGAAACGCGCTTTGATTGGACAAGACGTTGTGACGTTGAACATCGCTGGGAAAACCTGATAAATTTTCAGGTCTGATAATAAGTTATGTTAACCCCTGAATTATCTGACTTCACTCAGAACTGTTATTAACCTGTTGTTTCATTAATTAATGAGGTGAACATCGTTATATATACCTCGATTTTTTCATTTCGTTTTAAAACATAGGAATTGGGGAAAGAAACTTATGGTCATTATACAATTATCGCATTGTTTCGAGGTTGACATGAGGAATTGTCAACCCGAGGAAGTAAATATTCACCAAGGCCGAAGGCCGAGGTGAATATTGACTTCCAAGGGCTGACAATTCCTCGTGTCAACCAAGAAACAATGCGATAACTGTTTTATTATATGAAACGCGCTTTGATTGGACAAGACGTTGTGACGTTGAACGTCGCTGGGAAAACCTGATCTATTTTCAGGTCTGATAATAAGTTTTATTATATGATCATAAGTTTCTTTCCCAATTCCTATGTTAAAACGTAACGAAAATATCGAGATATCTAACGATGTTCACCTCATTGATCAAACAAGAGGTTAATAACAGTTCTGAGTGACGTCAGATACTTCAGGGGTTAACATAACCTATTATCAGACCTGAAAATAGATAGGATTTTCACAGCGACGTTCAACGTCACAACGTCTTGTCCAATCAAAGCGCGTTTCATATAATAAAACAGTTATCGCATTATTTCTTGGTTGACTCGAGGAATTGTCAGCCCTTGGAAGTCAATATTCACCTCGGCCTACGGCCTTGGTGAATATTGACTTCCTCGGGTTGACAATTCCTCGTGTCAACCTCGAAACAATGCGATAACTGTATAATGTTAACCCCTGAAGTATCTGACGTCACTCAGAACTGTTATTAACCTGTTGTTTCATTAATGAGGTGAACATCGTTAGATATCTCAAGTTTTTCGTTACGTTTTAACATAGGAATTGGGGAAAGAAACTTATGTTCATATAATAAATAATAATAATAATAATAATAATAATAATAATAAATGTCGTTTCAAAAGGCATAACACTGTAGCTTGTCAAAATAGCTTGTGGCAATCGGCTGAGTTATAACTGGTGCACATGCATGATATACATTAGAAGGATCAATCACTATATTATATTGTATTATAACTAACCCTGAGCTATCTTCCAAACTAAATAAACCGTTTTTATGATAAGACATTTTCCTTTTAAAAAATGGCGATTTAATGCATGACTACACTTTACACGCCATAACATATACAAGCGGAATCTCTCTCTCTATATATATAATATAGCAAGAAAAGATAACAACAACCAACAACGGCATTTATCAAACGGGATATCGGAAACATTGAACAATACTACTATACTATAGACCAAACACGATGAAATTAAAAGCACCTTTCAACACTAAGAATGGTAGAATATTGACCCATTTGACTCTCTTTATCCAAAAAGCCCTAAAATTTTGCCAGGAACACCCTGGGGCTTAACTGTGGGCCAAGCTGAACTACATGCACATCCTACAATAGGACATCATACTATATATTCCCAACCCCTCCCTGTGGATACACTACTTCTCATACTCTAGATTTTGTCCCTGATGTAAAAAAAATGAAACTTCATTAGAACCACGATACCTCACCCCACCCCATGATACCCCACCCCACCCCCTACTATTTCTCATGCAGCTTTACTCTAGATTTCGCCCATTTTGTTAAGAAAAGAAACCTCATTAGAACCACCATAACACCACGCCACAATTTCCATTGAAAGGGCACCGCGACTCCCACCCCCTCCCCAACCCGCTCATGCGTCATGCATTTTATGTATTATCATGTTCTGTATTGTATAGCTTCAACATCATACCATTCATGACAATATAAGCTAATAAATCGTATCGTATATCGTATCGTATCGAAACCGACGAATTGTACACTTTAGGTACACAAAAGGCGCGGTTGAGCTGGGAATTAGGACATACACGTGTGCAATATACATGTAGAAAGGATGCGCGCAGAAGTTTTATGTGACGTCCGTATGACGGATGCCACTACTCGATCATCATCATGTCATTTGTATGAAGATTTATTCATATCGTAACAATTTCTGACAAAACCCTCCAAGCTAAATTCATTTGCGTTCATATTTTTCCGCATCCGAGTGAATAACAAAATTTTGTCTGCTTCTGCATCGCCGCATTTAAAGTAGGTTGTTTATGCCTAGCAGTAATGTGTCAACAATACACATCTCTAGATGTAAATGGTACTGTATATAACGTTACTGCTGCCGGTCTCGCCAGTGCCCATATTAAATATATCTTACAAAAATAGGTGAATGTTGTTGATTTCAAATTTATCAGTCGTTTCCCTTGTCAGACTGGCCGTTGTCGAGACAGAGAATTATACCAGAAGATAACTATGTTGTGCCAGTTAGCCCCATAATAAGAGGTTCTGATGGTCAGATGTTGACTTATAACATGGGAAGTTTTAACACGATTTGAATATTTGTCAGGCGAACAAACATTCCCATGATCTTCTCTGATAAAGAGCGCCCGTGATTTAGTTTCCAAATTGAAGATGTTAAACGAACATTGCTCACACGAACTTCCAAATGTTGTCCATGTAATGTGGAAGGGGGTATATAAGATATGCTGACAAATAGACGTAATATTGATGTATCGGCTTCATATTCATGCTATATATATGAAAAATACTTGCCTTGGTCACAGACATTTTTCAGCTGTTTTCAATTGTTCGCATAGAAGTGAAACAAACGCTCTTTATTTATACCATATCAGGAATAGACTAACACGGAACGCTCTTTTCTGTTTTACACCGTGCACCTGCATGGCTGTTGTTTGTTTGTGACCCACAAACACCGTGTTAAAACTTATATGTAGTATATGACTTCAATGCGTTTTTCTGTGACGTGCCCGTAGAAAAGTAGTTCAAGTATAATTTATCGACCTATATTCGATACCGGGAACACTCAAATGCGATTACTATTATGTTTATTTTGGCGCGCAAACCGTCACGTGGCTTTAATAAAGATCGTTCTCAATTTTGATCGTTTGTGATCGTTCTCAAGGTAAAACTATATGGATGCTTTATATAGTTTTATGCAGTGCCTGTGTCATATATATAAATGCTCGAGAAAATATATATGAACAAAATTGTCCGTTTGGATTGGCAAGCATGACTTGGACCGACCTCTTTAATGTACACCGACGAAGGAGGGGTGTAGGTCTTATACCCGAATTTCGGATCCGAACCCGGATTCGTCCGAAAATGACACACTTTTTAAAATTGCTTTAAAACACTCTATATGTGTATGTAATTTTCACATTTATAGCAAACGCATCTATGCAATTGCAAAAAGGGCTCCCGTCCCATTCATATGAACGCGATGTCTGATATCTCTTCTACAATCTAGAGCGAGATTACATATAAATGCGGATTTTATGAACACAATATCGGGTTTATTTATCGGATGTGGCAACAGCCTGTCAGCCGTCAATGTCTGCAACTTGGTCAATAGAATATAGCTGTATACAAGAAACAACACATGATATACCTTTAAAGCAATTTTAAAAAGTGGGTCGATTCGGGATCTGGGAAAAAGAATATTTTAGAACGAATCTATGAAAAACATTTTCGAACGAGTCCGGAATCCGGGTTAAAGATACACCCGTGAAACAGACATCTTGTGGGTAAGAAGTGGTTGCGAAATCTCTGGTTTATCAATTACACGCCCGTGTTGTGTATGGTTATCCGTATACTCGTCTGATTGTATAACATATCAGGCCGTATACCGGGGCTTTACCCAGCCACATGACCCAATGTATCTTAATTTATGCGCAACATCCCCTCAAGACTGATAGCGCGGTCCTTGATGATCCCTTTGTTGTATGATAAGGTGGTATTTTACAGGCCGGTAACTTGTGCCAGACATTCACGGTAGTGATATAAGAATCTTCATTCCCCATTATTCATTCGCCACATGAAGCAAATAATAGCCTTGTCCCGTCGATCCATTCTAATATAACACTAGCACGACCCGAGACTAGGTTCTGGTGCAAATATGGATCTTGGACGAATTGGTATAAATCAACTTAGATAATTATAAAAAACTTGGTAAAAAAAAAACTGCCTCATATAAAACATGGATGTAGCTATAGTGTGTTTTATTGAAATGTATAGTTATACGGCCGTTGTGCATATTGTGTGAACCGTTTTAATTTATATAAATTCAGCTGACCCCCCCCCCCCCCACCCTGAAATATGTCTGCAGTTTGGATATTATACTATGCCTCACTATAAGTTGGCTCCATTCTACCTGTGAATTATCGATCGTTTGGCCGCGCAATTAAAGATACGGGCGGCGTTGGCGGTGGGTATGCTGTTAAAATATATACCTCCGTCAAAAACCGCCATAAACAGAAATAAAAGGTCGGCCGACCACAGTGTCCCCCGACAACGTGGCAAGTCGATGGCCGCTTTGTTAAAGAAATTTAAAAAAATGTCGATGGCCGCTTTGTTAAAGAAATTAAACCAGAGTTTAAAATCTATACATTTAAAACTGTAGGAGGAGTTGATTACACCTTGAAGGTACCCAATCTCATCCAAAAGGAAAAAATGTTCCAAATTTTCTAAGTCGAAACCCCCCCCCCCCCCAAATATGGAAAAAATTAGATTTTTGATTAGCTATATAGATGTTGCAAATCACCAACATGTTAGGAACAATATCCCAGAGTTTCAAATCTCTACATTTAAAACTGTAGGAGGAGTTGATTACACCATGAAGGTACCCAATCTCGGACGCACGGACGGCTATACGCACGACAGGGTACTTGTGAGGTGCGATCTTTTGTTTGCATCTTTTGTTTTGTTACCCCACAAGTAACGTACTGAAAATCCAATTTTAAAAACTTCTGTAACACGAGAGGCTCTTGTTTACGTACACCATCGTACGTCTTGACGTATGAACAGAACTATATATATATATTTTTTTTTTAAATATTCCTTCTGTTGATTTGAACAAATATGAATAGTTCTGCAACGAACGCCGCCCGTGCCTTTAAAAAAAACACTCCCATGCAGTTATTCTATATATCGCTTTTTGTCATCTATAGGTCAACGATATGTGACATTGGTTCGTGTTATGGTATGTTTATTGGGGTATAACGCGCATGACCTAATATGAATTTAACCAATCAATGAGCATGATTTAATGTAACAAACACCGGCTCTGTAAATATTAGTAGTTACTTGGTGTCAAATTGGATCGGACATCTTAAAACTAACTCCTTCACATGAATATTTGGATATGTATATGTAGGAGTGAATTCCCACAACGCCCTAATCAGTTGGCAAGAAATCCTTCGTTGGTGGTGCACGTAGAACATCGAATAGTGCATCATATGGTGCAATGGCCTTGTTGCCCTCTATATTATTCGTGTAATTTTAGACCCGTTACACGACCAGGACCAAGAACGGACTATGGAAATGCATGGTACCGAAGGAGAATACATCCAAAAAGATACACACACACCATCAAGATTATGAAATAATTTTCAAGATAATTTTCACCAGCTGGCCATATGACATATAGGACCACTTATTTCACGCTACATAACGATAAACAAAACGAATTTTAATTGACAAATCTGACTGTACTAATTATCAAATTAATACCTTACGTTACCATTACCATTTAAAATGAAATATCAAAGAAACAATTGAAATCTTCGCGTGAGATAGTTTGTTTCTTCAATTCCAATACGGTGATATATCTGTGCGCTAATTTCCAGAACCGACCAGGCCGATGGGTAGTTCATGATGACTAATGTAGAAATTACACGCAGCGTGCGGGCTCTGGGAGCATGTAATGACCAGACGTCCCCAGGGAGGGGCAATCACGCCATTCCGTTAGAAACATAAAAGGGTCGCAAGCTTTTATGGTTATCTAAAAGTTGTACGCTGAAATAATTGAAAAACAAAGAAATCACGTGCCGAATGGAAACGACGGCTTTCGGAATGTATCAGTTTGTGATTTTGTTTATTTTGAAAACAAGGCCACACGCGTGAGATACGGCGAAACAATGAGATTAGCCAGAAGCTATTGATGGAACACATGGAGGCAGAGTAATTGATGACCCTACGGTATAATGTCAGTGAGCTATTGCCTGAACAGGAAAACAAACAGTGTAGATTGCGAAATAAATCATTCAGTAATTTTAGAGGTTGCGCTTATTTTATGCCTTAGATATCGACAGTATTTTTGGTATACTATGGTATACAGACCATGTCACTGGGAAAGCTAGAAGCCTTTAAAGGCACGGGCGGCGTTCGTTGCAGAAATATTCATATTTGTTCAAATCGCTATCAACAGAAGGAATATTAAAATATATATAGGTTTGTTCATATGCCAAACATAATCAGCGCGTAAATAGTATATTGTCGTCAAGACATACGATGGTGTACGTAAACAAGCCTGCTCATGTTACAGAAGTTTTGCTTCTGTTTACATAACTCAGCGCAATTCTATTGGTTAATCACACACAAATGATACAAACGCTCTTTATTATTCCATATCAGGAATACACTAACAATAGAACGCTCTTTATGTTTACCATATCCGGATCTAAACAAAAGCCAGGTTCTGTAACGTTTTTTTGCTTTTGTTTACATAACAAAGGAAACACATTTGACAATAACATACTGTTTATGCCATATTTCTGATTGGTATAAGAACAAATTCTGTCTATATTTTACTATTCTTTCTGTTTATGGCGGTTTTTGACGGAGGTGGATATTTTAACAGCATACCCACCGCCAACGCCGCCCGTATCTTTAACTGGGTGTTTACTGTTTAGTTAATAACTTGGTTTGATCCTTCCACTCATCTGTCAACCAATACATGTTTTTATCACAAACACTTGCTTCCATACGTTAGTGACAAACTAACGTTTTGAATGATGGCATCACCATGCATGCATTTCACCAAGTTTGTGGGTATAATGGCATAGTTAGTCAAGTCAAAACGAATTCTCAAAATGGCATACAGAGATATACAATATTTGGACCACTACAGCATGTGTCCGATGTATAGAAACTATTGGATCATTTCCAGAAAAAAGACCATTATATTACAAATCATTAGAAACCTATAGGTTGAGCACTAAAAAACAACGACAAGTATATATATGAACAGTAAGACTGGGTGAATCTAAACCGATGAAATCGTATTGTATCCCACACCCCAACTGTTAGAACTATATTGCTCGAGTATGTATGAATTATGAAGGCGTTAAAGGGGTACTGTACACAGAGATAGGCAATTTTTTTTATTTACTCCCATTGACATAACTTTCAAGTTAGATTGTGTTCGTGTTATATGAGTTTCGTATAAACCTAATTTAGCGACGAAAATATTGATCTTGGAAATAAAAATAATACGATTTCAAACTACGCGCCATGTTTTTGACCTTCACCGGAGAAGACGCAGGTTGCATGATGAACCGGAAGTTCAATTAATGCCTGCAATCTCTTCCATCGAACAATCTCACCCCCTATAAAAATACTTGACGCTTTATGAATCTTGTTTCTTCTCTTTTTTTCCAAATTGGTTATAGCGGGACTTCCTTTTGCATGTAACATGTTTTGTTCGCAACTCAATAATGTTCGTCGTAAACGGCCGTCGATAAAAGACACCCAACATGTGAGATTTCAAGAACGGTAACTCGTACTGGCATTATTCTCCATTTTATGACTCCAGCCATAAATGATTTTATATTAAATAATTCAATTTTACTTTTGTGGTAGCCTGTTAACCGGAACGTTTTCAGTAGACATCGTCGACTCAAATACGTTATTTTAAAATATAATATTGATATTAGATCGCAATTGTTACCGGGAATTTATTGAAATTGGCGTACAGTACCCCTTTAACTGAAAATATACTGCTTTGTTGGAATTTATCCAATGAAATTCCTGGAGTCTAAAATCCGAAATGGAAATGTTTATAACAATCTAGGCGTGTTTTGACAGTGATGAAGAGGAGCTCGTGGAAGTCCTTCGATTGAGTTTTAAGGAACTTCCTGATGTAATTCTCAAAAATGATAAGGATGAAATGTTTATGTCAAACTCGTTATGATTCAACAACACTGAAGAGGGAATGGGCGATAGTTAATCACACACATATTGCGTGTCGTAAAACTTATATTAAACCCATCTTGTGTTTTCGAGTACCTCTAGACTATATGTAATAAACACGTAATTGGAATAACCACAAAACTATGGGGGATAATACACATCATATTAAATATCGGGGGTTTCCTTAAGGGCGTATATCCTGCCAGTGAATATAAAACGTCACACATGTAAATGAAGAAAATTGTTGCACGTTATTTATACGCATTCAGGTTGGGTACATGGTTTATACAAAATAGCATCTAATTGGTCCCAGAATCAGGGTTCCAGACTATTTTTTATTTTATAAAATGTAATCTTGCATGCCAAATAAAGTGACTTATGTGTTATTTCTCCTATTTCTTACATCCATCTAAATGATCGCCTATAAACACAACAAATTGGTAGAAATTTCTACATATATAGATGTATACGCACAAACTGCATGAAAGGCGAAGTTCAGTCCCCTGCAACACGATTGTCTGACCACTGCCAATACGTATGTATACGTAATATAACATTTTATTGAAGAGTTTTGTTGGTTACAATTCATTATAGTTCTATCTAGCCAATTTCCTATAATGAATGTGGATTATTCGTTTTTTTCAGAATAATTCAAAATGAATTGTAACCGACAAACGTCTTAAATAAATGAAAGTGGCAATGACACTGTAGCCCAACTTTGAGGGGAATAATTTCATGTGTTACAATCAATGAAGCGATTAAGAATGGGGACAGTTGAAATGTCTAAGTAATACTATAGATGTCAACATGAAGAGATATATATAAAGTAAAATCTAAGATGGCCACTGGCGGCCATGTTTTCCAATAAAATTCAAACAATTTTACCATCTCAAATATAGTGGTCACCCCGAAGACCAATATGAATTTTGGTGACGATCGGATGAGGGATGTGGTCTGCATGGTGTGCCAAATGATTTAGCATATAAAGAGTAAGATCCAAGATGGCTGCCAGTGGCCATGTTTTTAATAAAATTCGGACAAATTTGATGACTATCATCCAGTGGTCATCCTGAAACTCTCATCTGGAGGAGATGCTATACATGCCTGTACATTTTAAAATCAATTATCCAATAAATGAGGGCCGCAAGTTGTGCCGATGATTTCAAATTTTAAATCAAAGATCGCTGCTGGCGGTCATGATTCTTAGCGAATTTCGGATGGCTTCCATCTGGAGGTCACTCGGCAGATCCATATCAAGTTTGCTGACGATCGGATGAGAGATGTGCCCTGTATAGGGTATGTTAACGGAAATTGTTGACGGACGCAAAATTAACTCTCCGCGCAGACAGATGGACGGACGGCAACCCACAAGTTGTGCTAAACAATGAGTGATGTCTTCACATCATGCGTGTACGTGATGTCAGTGCTCAGACCAGAAGAGCAGGGGACTAAACTCTGCCTTGCAATATCTATCTACGCAATCTAGTTCAAACACTCTTCGTAGAATATAGCATATCTGTATATATAATATTATTGTATGGTACAGAATGCACAGTTTTGTTACGTTGAAGTTCAGCCGCACGGGAGTGGGGTTGTGTGCCGACGTTCATATAGCTCTCGTATAGCTCTTGTATTCACGCCAGTATATACGTTATTACGTACATGTTTTAGTTTATCTTGCAAATACATGTATCGATCTGTAACTTACTACATATGCAAACAATTAGAAATGTAACTTGCTGAGAAGGTGCAACAACGCGTGACTCTCCCCTGAACTGATATGAACTGTATATCACACTGTTTCACTCTCAATATTTAGTTTAACTTGTAAAGATATAGACATGACTTGCGATTGAGATGGTATACCTTATAAATTATGCCATTCTAAATCTTACTTCATTTGAACACACCACAAGTATATTGACGAGAGCTGCTGAACAGAAACAAACTGATTCCTTTAATTTTTACCTGGGCGATGATGGGAAGATGGCCATTAGGTCACATCACCGCCCGGATTCTGTGTGTACACTGTATTCGTATTTCTATTGTTCACCTTGTATTTTATAAATGCTAGATGTACGTGTACATGCATTATCCAATAAATTATTCATTCATATCAATTTTACACAGACGCAGCACTCGACATGCATGGCTTCCTGATGACTCCCACATATATATCAGATTTGTGGAGGCACGGACTCAGTATGTGTTTTCATTGCTTCAAATGTGCTTGCTTCGGTGAGTGTGGTTTATATATATATACTGCGCACGAATAGCAGTTCGTAGGTTGCAATAATTTTTAAATTATTTATAACCGCGTTCTCAACAGGAGCCAATTTCACTTCGGAATCCATTATTTAGAACACATGTTCCAACTTATTTTTGGTATTTATGTCATGCTGAGAAAATATGAAGTAATATTTAGAATAATATACACCACTTATGTGCAACAGGGAGAGAAATTCACGAATTACAATGTAAATACCACGGGGACAAAAGATGGTTACATAATTTATTTGTAGAAAAAAAACACAACACAGCCTATATACCAAATCATCGTGACATCATTACGTTTAGTTTAAAAAAAAAAAACCCAATGCTACCATCATGCCGCCATGAATGTATGTATATTCAATAAGAGCTAATGGTCTCCAGGGATTACGCTCAATATAGTACTGTCCATTATCCAATATATAGTTATGTCTTTACGATATTATAAAATATTGGTAAATTTACTTTGTGATCATATTTGGCAAAATTTTCAGCCAGAATATCTCATGAACACAAAATATGTTCCTACGTATCCCTAGATTTAGAATATACTATATATACGCTACTGGTATTAATTATTTTATTCACAAAAGAAAAACAAGATTGAAAAACGTCACAACCAATAACAAAATGCCACAAAATGATTAAGCGGGACACACATAATGCGAATGCAAAATGATTTTTTTTTCAGTTTGACAGAAAGGGTCATCTGTTTTTACATCGGTGATCTAACAAGCGATCAGTTGCTTGTAAAATACTTATCAGGTGCTTGCTACAGCTGTGCGTCTCACCCAGCAGATGCGCCCCCTGTCGAGGAGGGCCGATAACTCGAGATTGATTTCAGAAATGTGACAACTATCCCAGATAACTAACAAGACACGATTGGCATTGACGGCAGCATATACCGAGTACTGCTCGTCGGATAGAAAGTCTGTACTTTCGGCGGCTAGCGTATTACTACGTTAATATCTCAGACGCCACGCTGGGTTGCAGACAGAAGCAAGGGCTAACAATAAGGAATAGTTTGTATTCCATTCCAGATTGTTTCAATTGTCAGAAATACAGCGATTCCAATGTATGTGTTCGTGTTTCTGTGAATAATCTGATTAGTTGCCAATAATATATAGATCGGCTAACTATTGCGGCATACCCGAGTTCAGTCGAAGTAAGCCTCGACGTTTTACATCCATGCTGGGGCAAGGCATCTTGAGCCGAGTGTCTTAAATAGAGGATCTCTCACGAGTCGCAATTATATGGGAAATTTATTAACCGACTGCACTAAATTCGATTCGAGCCGAGCTTTAGTGAGGCTCGAATCGAATTTAGTGGACGAGGTTAATAAATTTCGCATAGAATTGCGACGAATTTGAAATCCTTTTTTTATATCACATTTTAAAAACGATCTCGAAACGGCCGGGGTTTAAAAAAAAAAATAATATTGATTTCCTTTTCACAACTAAAGAGGAAGTAAAGACACAGTCTAGAAAAAATATAGTTCCATTTTATATGTGTCTTTTCATGTTGACAAAATTGTCACCCATGTTTATCTCTCAGCCAACACTAAATAACCTAACACAAATTGAATATAATAATTATATTATAATTAACAAAATAATAACATTGATCGATATAATTACGCCAAGCTCTTAAGTCACTGTGCGTGCCGATAATACAAGTGTGTCTTACAAAAAAAAGGGGGGGGGTTTAGGGGCTAATTATATGATAAAAGCTTATGTTGAATTACATTCGTTGTGAAACCATGCGGACCAATTAATATGGTATTGTTGAAATATCCAGCGGGACCAGGTACTGCGGGCAATGAGACCATGCCTTCCATGTTTGACATACAATTAAGGAACATTTTCTAGATAGTGTCTTTCACGATTCAAAACGATTTTTTTATGTCTGGTTTGATGGGGCCCAGTGAGTTCAACAAGTTTGTAACTGCTAATGGTAAACGTGATCTGTCGAAACCTCTCTCATATCTGCGAACATTTCAGTACACATATACGACTTCAGAAGTAAGTAAAGAAATGAAATCGCGATTGCTAAGCCGCGTGGGGTCTTAACTGCTAATGGTAATCGTGATCTGTCGAAACCTCTCTCTCATATCTGCGAATATTTCAGTACTACGATTTCAGCAGTAAGTAAAGAAATGTTACGCGATCGATTGCTAAGCCGCGTGAGGTCTTCAGGGACCGCTGAACACAAATACCAGAATCCCAAATCTAACCTTTAACATACAGAGCTCAAAAAGATCCGCTCGAGGAGTGCGATTGTGAACCGAACAGCCGGACAATGGAGATATACGTGAATTATCCTTCAATTGGATTCCCGTTGTTGTCTATAATTCAAGTGTCTCAGCTTGAAACTACATCAGAGGGAAGCGAAACTTGGTCGCGTCTGTCGAGCCAGAGATAGCATCTATGTAGCTGAAACATTTTCTTCGCTATGCCTTCACACAATGCATCCATATTCTGATCTCAAACAAGTGGAGCCGGAGAGAATTCTTTTTGACAGGTAACTCGTTGGATGTTTTCATCGCCAAATAACACTCAGACGCGACAGTATGATGTATAATTGTTGTAAGAGGTGTATTGAAATTATATTCGCTATTATGTTTCGCTACTTATAACGTAACATCATCTGTGTTTCTTTTTAAAGAGTTTCCTTTTTGAAACAATTTTCTCGTGTGGCCCCAAGGCAGGCACGTTTTCTTACCTTGCTATTTTCTATGCAAACAACTATCGTGAAATAAACTAACAAAGTCCGCGATAAAACCGAACCCGGGCGTGATCATTATCAGCATTAAAGTCTCTAATTAGATGTCGAGTGATATACATAATTTGGCTTTTCAACCTCACGCAAAAAGACATCTTGCATGGTGTCGAAATACTGCAACAATTCGGTAAGAACTTTGCAACAGATGTTGCTCCAGTCTGCAAAAATATTTAAAGGAATGAATGAAGATGATGACAATTTGAAATGATTATCAGAATCACGCGAAGCTTCCAATAGATGAAGAATGCGTAAATAATTATTATTCACCTGGGGAAAACAGCACCTATTGCTCTACTCTCCGGATAAAGTTACATGCATCTTTTAAGTTGATAAAAACGCTCTTTATTGATAATTATTGGTACCATATTAATCATTTGAGGTCAACAGCACCTATCCCGTGACATTCCCCTCGTCATTTTACTGCTGTGCAACAATTTCCCCACATATCGTCTGGGCTGATAACAAACGCTCTTTATTTATCACATAATTTATTACATCCCCTTTAAGTTATCTGAGGTCAAAGGTGCCTATCACATAACAATACCCTGGCCAGGTGAACAATCTGTACCAATTTTCCTACATATATTCTGACCTGATAAGGAACGCTCTTTATTGCTCACATTTGCCCCTTTAAGTCGTCTGATGTCAACGGCATCTATCCCATGACAAGCTACGGGTAAATTTTCACCGACAGATTGCCAACATTTTGGGTATAAAATTAATTATTTAGTTAAATTATTAGTGCCATTTTAAGACATCTGAGGTCAACGGGACATATCTAATAAGATTAACCACGTCAAATTACCCATATGTACAATTTTTCAGCTCCGATGATTCAGCCGGTTGGTCACATCTGGCCACAAAAAAATATAATTATTAGTGCCCTTTTAAGACATCTGAGGTGAACGGGGCCTATCTAATAACGTTCCCCGTCCAAATCACGCCTATATATAGAAATTTTCAGCCCCGATGGTCCAGCCGTTTGGTCGCCTTTAAGCGGACAAACAAACGTGAGTGTTATTAGTGTAGATATACACATTGACATAGAAACCTACAAACTATGAGAATATATTTGAATATTTAACATCCGTCTTAGCCGAAGGCATTAATATTGAACATCTAATATAAGGTGGGAATGTTACTATATCTCTATCTGGCGATCTCTGGAACTTTACACATCGGCCCAAATGATCACATGGTAAATCAGGCGGAATGAAGAACATTCGTCCTTCTAATGTGATCAGAAAGTCGATGTAACGAGAGCCTGTTTAGAATGGACGAACCTTCCCAAGAGCACCTGTCCACTGTCCCTTGGTAAACGATAATGACTCTCGTATCAGCAGAGATGCATAAATGACGAACCAAAGTTGACGTGTCTTTATTAGATTGTCATGGGCGTCAGGCGAGATAACAAGAACGCGCATTGAATTGAACAGAATACCATGATCGCCAAGGAACAAATGACTGGGACTAATGTTAGGGCTTCCCTATCGTCGCGATCTAATTATTGGCAAATTAATAGAAAGAAGATAAGGGAAACCAGAGAAAATATGTTCGGGTCTTTACTTTCTTGTGATATATAAGTGGCAGATTGGTGAGAGAAATTCGATCTGACACACCGCCGGAGACTATTTTATTTTCAAAGAGAGTGAATCACAAAAAGGGACGTAATGTTACACACTTTGTGCGCGTGGACATGAAATGAAATGAATGTCGTTGTGATCCTCGTCTATAGATAGTTGTAGTGTTTCAGATGTCATTATTATTCAATGAGACTAGACACGAACTTCGTGATTTTTTTTGTCGCTGACTTTCCACCAAAAACATGTATAAAACGAGTCTGCACCAGGAAAATATTTGACCCGTGTTAAAACAATGCCAATATCTTCTGAAAAGGTCTCAAACATCAACTGTTTCATAATGAAACTAATTCGCAGTATTATTCCCCAAAATACAGGAGAAACAGCTCGAGTTATATTTCACTTAAAGGTGAATTAAAAGAAAGGTTTCGACCAAAACATACACACTGAATCATTATTAATATTTTATAGCCATTCGTGCATAAACACAGAAAGATCACGGAAGAGATATGCCATCTTTAAAGATACGGATGGCCTCAGCGACGGGTATTGTTGTTGTTGTTTTAGATTGTTTTGTTTTTTGGGTTGAAATTTTTGGGTATGCTTAAGCATGCTATAGCGAATTTAAAAACAAACTGGATAAAACCTTAGGGGCATGTTATAACTCAAAACTATGACCAAGTATTCATAGTAATAATTTTGATGCCCATGAAAAACGTAAGATTCCCTGGCACTAAACCTACAAAATAAGTCTGTTAAAGAATATAAGAACAAATTATTAAAATTGTAAAAAATAATAACAAATGATGAAAAATTGTTAGGCCAATGCATTCTCTTATATATGCGAGGCGACCTATGCTCGACTCGCATATATAAGAGAATGCATTGGCACAGGGTATATGGGTTGATACAAAAATCGGATGTGGCACTGAAAGGGTTAAAACCGCCATAAACAGAAAGAATATTAAAATATAGACATATTTTGTACTTATATCAATCATAAATATCCCGTAAATAACATGTTATTGTAACGATAGTACGCCTTGTTAGTAAACAAAGCCATATAATAACAAAGTACAATTGGTATACAGAGTGTGCGATACGCGAAATACTCAAAACCGGGGAGACCCCACCATCAGTTAACTTTGGCTAAAATTGCCACCATATTATATGCCGATATATAGCGCTCACTAATCCTCACCAATCAAGATTTCGGTGTTGAATGGGTCACCGTGAATCACCCCCCCCCAATTGTGTTTTCACTGTGGCCCGCGACATAAACGGAATCTTGAACGGTATAAGTCCAATATAGGATTATTTCAGAATAAAATTATCCAATATGAACCTGTGTGAATATTATAGTTCGAATATGAACCTACTTGCGCGAGGATATGTTGATTTGTTATCCATATTTTCAAATAT
The DNA here is from genome assembly GCA_032622095.1 of Siphonodentalium dalli. Lineage (NCBI taxonomy): Eukaryota > Metazoa > Mollusca > Scaphopoda > Gadilida > Siphonodentaliidae > Siphonodentalium > Siphonodentalium dalli. The sequence goes on along the minus strand of CP136065.1, from coordinate 48,551,809 downwards.
GTTTTCGTTGATTCGGGGGTATTAAGTTATTGTGTAGCATTATTTTTGCAATGAATTTTTTTTTTTCGGATAATCAGCTGTTCCACATCAAATAGCAATAAGAAGAGTCATATAATACTATTGAATTCTATGACGGGCAATACACACACACTATACCACTGTCGACACACCACCAACCGATTTGCGTGTGGCTGAATACGATATTTCCCGTATTAAATATAATACGATATAAAAGATCGAAATCCGATACATAAATTACGGGCCGTTAAAACAGCTCCTGCTGGGGGTACTTTACTGACTGCAGCACGCACCAAGTAACATCCACGAAGAGACAGAAGTGGGTATTTGAGACAAGTTTATGTCAACCTAGGTCAGACATCAATAGAATGGATTCGGCTATATATATGATTGGCAGGCTAAATGTCTTCAATATCTATACACTTTCCCATGGCATTGTTAAAAGAATTTCTCACAGATAGTGTGTCTATTTTAGAGCCAATGAAACGAACTACGTACTTCCGGTTATTGCTATTTGGACAACAAATGTCTGTAAGCCACCATAAACTATATGGGCTGGTTTTTTTTTATTTCATTTGACACCAAATTATTCAAAAGGAAAATATTTGCAACACCATTCGTATGTCACTGGTGTCGCGAAAATCCACACAAGCATCAATAAAAAAGTACAAAAAAAAATAATTGAGAACGTTCTTTATCATCTACTGCGTTTGTGAAAGAAAAGTATCGACGCTCTTTATCAACGAAGATCATTGGAATATTTTATAGCCGACAACAATTAACTAAAAACTTCTCAATTGAAAACCGATATCTTACCATAAGAACCTCATATTAATTATCCAATGGCACGATTTAAAGGTACTCAATCCGATTAGACGGTCCCTATATAATCAAGTTACAACAACAACAACATTTCTTCAAAATACGCTTTAGTTATCAGAATCGATTAATTACAACAAAATAATGATAACCGCTGCCAACTATATGGTATAAAATGTCCCAAAACGTGTTATTTATCAACATGTTGTTCAACGAAATATGGCCGTATTATCACTTGAGTATTAAGAAATTTGGCCGTATTACCACATGATTTTAGAGTTATCCATCTTCGTCCGCAATTTTGTCCGAGACCGTCGGTTTTACGACTTTTTTATGGGCCACAATATAAGTACACATTTCGAGAAATAACAAATATCAAAAATCAATATCTGATCACTCTGAACTTTGACGGGTGGGTTCCTCGACTCGAATCAAATATTATTTACCCCCGTAGCCAAAGAAATAGTAATTTGTGAGCGTTAATTCGGATTATGCATCTTTAATTATTGTCTGGTATACATGTACCAATGGTAGTTTTATGAATTTGTTGTGGATGAAAATTAAATAGAGGTGAATGAAAATGAAATAGTACTTGGACGCGTGTGGGCTATCAAGGCGTGTGATTATTTAGTCAAACAATCCTCACAGAAAACCATAAATCGAGATTTAAATGTCGATTCATAGTAGTAAAGGGAGATAATTAGGGTGATTACAGATGGCGTGCGTCACAAGCTTTCCTCGCACGCAACCGGGCGACACCTAATAGTGACAATAAGACCATCTTTAAATCAGGCTATTTCTACAAACAATCAGTAATTTATACACCATTCTGTAGCTTTTACCCCACGGAGAATTAACCAATAGCTGATCGATAAAGCTCCAGCACGCGAGAATACAGTTTATCAGGTTGGAAATGATCACGCTCACTCTCATGGGGATATACCATACTACAGAATGTGTGTTTCCCTTAACCCTTTACCCAACAGAAGGGCCCTGTGCCAATGCATTCTCTTATATATGCGAGTCGACCATAGGTCGCCTCGCATATATAAGAGAATGCATTGGCTTAACACATTAAAAATTATAAAATTGTTAAAGAATGTAAGAAAAAATGGTAAAAAGGCCAATGCATTCTCTTATATATGCGAGGCGACCTATGGTCGACTCGCATATATAAGAGAATGCATTGGCACAGGGCATAACTGTAACTATCACAATGTGGTCAAGGAGCCGGTTACAATGATATCCATATGTATATGGTTCTATTGAGACAGACCCAAGATATTTTAGGCTGTTGAAGCTTTATCTGGCCGGTTTGTTGGGTAAAGGGTTAAACAGTTACTGCTTCTACGCTATAGTATTTATCCCTAAAACAAATCCCATGCAGGTTTCAGTATATATCCCATGTGCTAATTATGGAACAGCTCACAAACAATCAAATGCAGATAATCACAGAATGGGCAATCCGACATATTAATGGGCAATGGACATATTAATATTATTTTGGAAGAAATTTTAATCCGACATATTAATGGGCAATGGACATATTAATATTATTTTGGAAGAAATTTTAATCTATTGAAATTCTGTGTAATTAGGCGTCTTAAACTGGTCGGTCATAAAATATGTGGTATTTTATATTATTAGCTGAACATGAATTCTTTCATGAATCCGTCGAATAATGTGCGGGAGTATGAACTGGTTGGTTTACTAAATTTAAATCCAAACAAACAGTCGAGGGTGCATATGGAGTTATCCAGATAATGGAAATGAGAATTGGTCCGGGAGCAGTTTGGAATTTGAAGTGGGACCCCAACCCCCTAACGAAAAACATCTTGTGCTACATTAAGAATATTCCTCGAGCAAAAAATTAAATAAATAACGGCCATCAATCTTGCAGACGTTAAGGAATTCAAAGATGTCCGAAGCTGGGAGCGAGAGAATTCGTAAAATCTAGAACGCTCAGACCTCGCTCCGGTTTGGCTGTTTGTTTCGGCGTCACGTGGAACGGAATTCTAAGCCAATAAAAGCGTATAATTGTTGAGGGAATGCAGAACATGTAAACATATATCTCTCGCGGAATCTCAGAAATGATAGAAATGGCCTTAATGGATGACATACAACCTGAATACACCTGGGACTAATTAAAATCAAATACACAAATCCGCACTTAAGGGCGATGGAGCTCGCCGTTGAACATTGACAAATTGCGCCCACCACGTGAGAGAACCAGTTTATGATGGTTGTAAATGTTTGATGGACTATGGTCGTCCGTTCGACAGAGTGATTATGACAACATCCCGATGTATATGAGAAACATATATAACCCAAACGTGGCCATCACGAGAATCAAGAAGGGTTCTTAATATCCTTGCAACCATCCAAAGGTCCCTTGCAAAATAAGTATCAACACAAACGGAACCTTATTATTTAGACACTTTTAGTGTTGTGACTATAATTTTGTTAAGGTCCGGTGGATCTGCTCGAAAATATAGGGACAACATACGCTGTAAGGTCCGACCAGATGTATAAAACTGCGACACCTTTCTTGGTGCAAAATAGACAGTATAATGTAGTTGGAGATGCTAATTTCCAGTGGAAACAGACACTCAGAGTCATAATGACATACCACAATTATATATATATATGGGTCTGCAGTTAACTCAGACTGATGCTTTGCTATCACAAACTTATGAATGTCACACAAGTTTGTTTTGTTTTGGACATGATGTAAATTTTGGAGCAATGATCGAGATCAGATAATTCAAGTGTCGTGGTGTAAGGCGTGAACCTCTCGTATATTTGATTTGCATTGGTCTGTTGTGGAGACCTGTACTATTAAAATAATTGGTCAAACAGTTGCATGGGCAAATGTAATCAAACGGTAATTATTGAAGATAAAGAATATGATATTATTGAGTCTGTGCATGCTTTATTCCAATTGGTTGCAAGCAGACCCCACCGATACTGTCAAGTGGTACATGCATATATCGATGCCAAAACAAAACATATTTAATGCTTTAAATTTATTGAAAATACGTTAGTTCCCCCCTTCGATTGGTCTTGAGTAGATCTATGGAATGTGACAAACAATGAAACCACGATCCTTCGAACTGACCAGTTATAACTGTATTTGTGAGATAGTCTATCAAAATACACTATATTACTCATGCGTTGAGTTATTTTCGGAAGAAGATTTCCCCCAATGTATCAATTTTCACACAAAAGATACATCGTCTATCAAATTACCCAGCAATTAGGTCTAATCCCTGTGATCGGGGCAACAAAATCCAGTCAATCCTTTAATGACACATACTAAATGTCCATCATTGGTCAATGTATGTCACTCAAGTCCTGAAGACATCCACCGAACCGTACACCACCTCGCTCGACACAAGCATTCAGACCCACAACAGGAGTTCCACTGCATGACTTTATGTCCCCATTATAGTAGACACAACACCATAAAACAGAAGTCGTGAAACCATAGAGGTCTGTGTTTTACTGCGATTTTTATGGAGTAAGAAGTTATCAGAAACACAACATGGGAAAATTACCCGTCATGGGGAGGCGATCTATAATTTGGCTCCTGTGTCTACGTTTGTGTATTCTTGTTGGTCTCGAGAATACGGTAACGTGATAGTAAATTAGCTGGCGATAATAGAGATATGGGAATTACGAGATCTCATATGACCCTCTAAAGGATATAAGGTGTACTTGTTAAGACTGTTATTAAACTTGACACCCATTTGTGGGGAGGAATTCGTGGCGCCGCCAATATATATTTTACCAATCATTGCGCAATGGTGGTTAAAGACCATGTTCCGTCACTTCAGCGAATCAAACTGTTAAAGGAGGAATGTACAATAAATTCGGCCGCTTATATGCATGAGACCAGTATCTCCGTTTATACTTAACAGAATATATTCAACAAATGAATGAATTTGAGCCATGGATTAACGCAAAATACACCCATGACCTCAACGAATGATGCAAACAACATGGTAATTATCATAAAATGAGTTTGCATTGTTCTTGAGCACATGAGTGTATTTTGCAATAATCCATGGCTCAAATTCATTAATTTGTTGAATATATATTCTGTTGAGTATAAAAGAAGAATGTCCCATAAATGACCAGGTTTAGTGTACATTACCACTTTAATTCGGGACGAATTTATCGGCGATATATTAATAGGCGGCAATGGTTCCACCAACGAGATTCGTAACTATACTTTGAGAGCAAGATTATCAATAGGGATAGAACAAGAGCATCGCTAGTGCGTGGCAAAATACGCCCTTTAGCAATTTCGAATTGTACTATATACCAAAAATAAAATAATACTTTGAGCTTACATTTGAAGAATGTCTGATATACCCATAATTTCAATGCCAAAATGCGGTCAAATGGTCGTAACTCATGTGAAAATAGTTAGACAGAACCTATATTCGAACTTGGCCTGTAATTTTAGCTGGGAAATACACATACCAACTTTGGTTCAGATCAAATAATCCAAAGTGGAGTTATCGGTCGGAAACCAAAAATGTTAACGGACGGACGCGCAGACAGACGGACGAACGGACAAACTGATAACATAATACGACCTTTTTCAAAAGGGCGTATAAAAATGGACACAGATAACGGGCGTATAACCACGGAAAACCGGATTTGCGACCGAATCGCATTCAAGTGATTACCGAGTGCATGTGTGAATATTCAGTAGAATGGTGATGTGCTGAGCTTTTCGGCAAATATTATTTTGAAGCAACTTCAGAGCAAAGACGATATTATCTGTCATGCCGACAGCGTCGAACATGTGATGTCTAAAATTACACGATCAAAGAACGAGTGACGACTAACCGTCTGTAATGTCAACTATAGTTTGAGAGATTGGTCTAAGAAATGTTTTGGAAGGAAAATGTTATCACCAAACAAACGGCTGAATGTTTTTGTTCCTGTCAAAAAAAAATTTGCATTTGAAAATGGATACTTGCTGTGATTATCACCAAAGAGGTAACTTTTTCACCAATTAAGTCCAAAAACAAGGATTAACATGAGAATTTCAAGGCATTTCCCATAGCGCTACCATCATGCATTTTGGGGGGGGGGGGGGGTTGAAATATAATTTTCTCGCGGAAAAAACCCCCAAACAAACCATTTCGAAAGATGATAAGCAGACAGAGAAACACAATTGATTTCCAGTCATTCATTTATGGTGATGTTCACAAAATAAGGTAACAAAATTCAACATAACTGAACATCCATATAGATAACTAAAGATGGATTATCTCTTTAAATAACAAATTTGAAATAGTTGCGTGGGTATAAAATAATAAATATGAACTGAAGAACCCTGTCCGGAAAGGCTTCTATATATCAATTAATATTGATTTTATTTCGAATATTTTATTGGGCCCGTTTATTTGTCTACTTTTAGAACAGACCTTTCGGGTGATACCATATAGCGATATAGAGCATTAGGCTGTTCCTATGGCTACGTATACCGAACGTCAAATGTTCCAGATTGATTGTTTGTATTGTTTTATTCCATAGTTATAAGCGATAATGAGTATAATTATCGTTTATTTGTGACAAGATTAGACAATAAAAATTCTGGTCTCTGTTAACAGTAACCACTATTGTTCGTTAGCTAAATAACCACACCTTTTTAGACCAGAAAATATTCGAAATAAAATTGATATTAATCGATAGAAGCATTTACGGACATGAGTCGTCTATTCAGATCTAATAGTTTATACCCCGGTAAATATATAATACATGTTTACAAAGAGATAATCCACCTTTAATGGCAACGAAATAATTGCACATCAGCCTGTATCCAATTATTAAAGGGTTAACATGAAAACACGAAGAATATATACTGTCTGTATCAGAATTGAAATGTTCTCGTGAAACTGAATGGACCAATGGGTGATCTGAACTGGATGACGGAATAATAAGTTCGTTAAATCGTGACACTTCATTACATGTCCATAACCAACGAGATAAGAGAATGTGTTGCTGAAACGGTATCCTATGCCCCGTTGTGACATTTACAATTAAATAATTTTACCTGATAATTAACTTTATCAATATTGAACATCGTCGAGATAAGCCGTGATTAAAATTAAATTACCCCCATCATTCGTCGGCGATCGGAAATGAAAACGGCATATCTGGGCGATATAGCACGTAACGCCTCCAACTCACACCTGTGGAGTTGTAATCGAGTATTGGCATGTAACATGATACAACGTTATACAGAATCGAAGGGCCGACATTCTACGATGGTCCATGGTCAATTGTATGAATTGGTTATCTGCATGTTACATGTAAGTAAATTCGAACGGTCATGTTGGATCATGTTCATGTCGTTGTGGATAGTTATATTAGTTCATACCATAATTATAGTTATTATATACCAGGTATCATAAATACATATATATACATGCAAAGTATATCGATAAACGGAAGTCGATCCCTTTTCAGCATACAAAACCGGTAGTTAATTATACGTCTGCATATTCCGTGATTTTTACAGATTGCCGTTGACAAGGAGTAAATATTAAAAAAAAAGTAGTAATAACTTAAATAATTAAATAAATAAAATAAATTAATGAAATTTCCACAATGAGGTTCAACATGCCGTGCAATTTTCCATCGCCCAACACCGGGGACACTTTTCCGAATTATAAATAAAACATTCCAGGAATACAGATTGGTGCACGAACCATTGTGATATATGATAGTGCCTCATTGCAGTTGTATACTAGCGACTCCCATGTATTGCACACATCGTTTCAATTTTGCTCTCATCGGCGGAGAAACCTCAAGCAATTTTGCTTCAGACCATTTACTGTCACTTCAACCTAACGTGATGAGTAACTGAATTAGAATGGCACCAGAAAACGCCGCGCTACGAAGCTTCTAATAGGATCGACCGAACGGGAATCATAATTGTCTTAGTGCCGAGAGACAGACACTTTGTTTTGACGAAAGATGCAGGCGAAGAATCGAAGAGAAGCGACCGCAGCGCCATCTTTGTTTACCAAACAACATCACCCATCATTAATAACGGAAACAGCCGATAAGCATCTCCAACAATAAATCCACGTGACATGTATGATTTACGGCAATGTACGCCAAATGGTGCGTTTTTAACAATCAACAATCAAGTGAGGTAACGCTGACACGTGTAATCGTAACCCATGTAGTTGCAACCGATGACCATGTAGTAACTCATAGTATAACTGAATGACGAACCCCTGGATATGTTGTAATGGGTTCCAGTCACATAGAATAGAGTATGGACAATTAGGCAACCGATGGTGTTGTTATCCATTTATATAGGGACGGGGAAAACCCCAACCAGGATGCTGACGTGGAGCTAACAAGCGTTCTTCCAATTTCCCCCATTTATTCTGTTATGAAACAATATCATATCCGAACAGCAAACTTAAATGGACAGAACGGAGCTGGTGGTGGAAATCGTGAAAGTCAAGGGGGCACAACCTTCAGAACGGCATTTTCCTAACAACTTACAGGGATACACATAATCACTATTGAAAAGACAAGGGTTGCATAGGCCCTGTATCCCATATAATCGACTGCTTCTGCATGTGGCACAAATTCACACGAACTGACGAGGCCGTTAATAATGATGGATATTTCAGTCACATGGGCGGCACATGTCCTTCGACCTACCCTAAAGTTCTATATGAGACAGGGCTCGTCTTCCCGACATATATTCATCACCTGCCCTGCAGTTCCACACGACGCAGGACATCGTCGTCCCGGCATAAAGGCTCGCCACCTGCCTTACGGTTCCACACGAGACAGGGCTTCGTCCTACCACATATAGGCTCGTCACCTACATGGGGAAGGGCTTCATCGCCCCGACATGGACTCGTGACGGGCCCCGCAGTTCCACATGAGACAGGGCTTCGTCGTCCCGACGTGGACTCGTGACGATCCCCACAGTTTCACATGAGACAGGGCTTCGTCGTCCCCGACATGGAACCAGCTCTACAGTTCCACATGCGACAGGTCTTCGTCGTCCCGACATTGACTGGTGACGAGCCCCACAGTTCCATATGAGACAGGGCTTCGTCGTCCCAGCAGGCACCGTCCTAGAACACCCCACCAATCATAACCCGCGCCACGGTGTCCATCAATCACCTAATTAAACCATAATTTACGAGAAACTGTCTGGGAAAGATAAATTGGAGAGATACCAGCGCCTACCGTGGCAGACGCATCCTAAAGCCCCGATCAGTTCAGTTCTGACACCATCTTAAGTACCACTATCTTCATCTAAACGCGCTCGATTTTCTAGAAGAACCACGAGAACAATTTCGACCTGGTATTTTAACGAAGTTGTTTTTTGGATGAGTATGACGGTTTGTTTGGGGATTTCTAGAAGTGATGACGCGGATTAGATCGGTAATCATCTAACGTCGTCACGTGTGTGCCTCTTCAACCAATTGTCGTTCGAGATTTTTAAAGGACCAGTCAAAATAATTTCATCTGATAACAGAGAAAGTGAAAAATTGCAAAATGTCAGATGCTACAAACTATGCTGGGAAATATGTCGCTTTAACCCTTTACCCAACAAACCGGCCAAAACCGGCCAAATAAAGCTTCAACAGCCTAAAATATCTTCGGTCTGTCTCAATAGAACCATACAAATATGGATATCATTGGAACCGGCTCCTTGACCATATTGTGATAGTTACAGTTATGCCCTGTGCCAATGCATTCTCTTATATATGCGAGTCGACCATAGGTCGCCTCGCATATATAAGAGAATGCATTGGCCTAACACTTTTTACCATTTTTTCTTACATTCTTTAACAATTTTATAATTTTTAATGTGTTAAGCCAATGCATTCTCTTATATATGCGAGGCGACCTATGGTCGACTCGCATATATAAGAGAATGCATTGGCACAGGGCCCTTCTGTTGGGTAAAGGGTTAACCCACACCACAATTCGCTAGATTATTGGCAGGTTGGCTTCAATAACTCATTGGTTTTGAACTTTCTTATTGTTATGCAATGCTTATTGTCGTTCAATTTCGTAGCACGGCCCTAATCTTTTGTTATATATTATATGATCACCCTATACGCATTTCGGGTATGTCTGAGATCCGGGGCACCATCCTCCAAGCGAATCTCATACCGTTTGTATTATTTCCTGTATACCATCGTTACACTCTTTAGCAGCTGTGCTTTTTTCGAGGGGAGAGGGGTTTCTATAACTTTCATAACTTGTGATCAACTGCATGTGGTCCAACACTGTAGTATATTTCATATATTGTATAATTATCTACCATGTATAGGTCACTAGTCCACCAAAAGTAGACTTATCTGGCAACAGTTAATTTAATATTTGGACATTTACGAGTAATCTTGCCCTAGAACTGTCGTAAATTTCCAAATATAAAAGAAGTTCTGTCCCTATAAGTCAACTTTGGTGGACCAGTACTACGTGTGTCACAATAATACGTTAAGTCAGTGAGATTCCTTTGCTTCTGCAATTATTTTCGAACACCAATCATGGCATAGTTGATTGATTCGATTTGTGATGATTTCCGAAAAAGGGAGCAAAGTCCAACCACATCTCGATCAGATTAGAATCACTGATCACAATGAAAGAAGTATAACCGATAGGGTAGGCCCATTCACCCCCCGGTCGGTTTCTTCACGCACAAAACTCAAAGCACAAAACAAAGCAAATTTACACAACGAAAATATCTGGAGGGGACCGAATATTCTCGATTTACTCAAATATTTTCTCTCTAAAATTGACGGTTTTAGAAGAAATCATTGTAGCCAAATTTGTTAAAATACAATGTATCACTAGAAGTCGGCTGGTGCAACAAGATTTGATTATCATACTTCGGCTATCATGAGAAGGTTAATCTCGTGGTTGTTGTTTTTGATATCACGATGCGGCACCACGTCACATTTGACGGGACTATTTGCCTGCACATCATTGACCTCCCGTCGAGCATACAGCGGCACGTGTCTATTATCCGTGTCTCTGTGGTAGGTAGGGTCGCAATGTGATACACCACCAAGGCAAATCAAGTTAACTCCCCCATTACACGGTGATTCGGTTAGGCGAGTCAACCCATCATAAAGGGGTTACGAGCGACACCTCATTAAGCTCCCACGGTAAAGTAAGTAAAGACAGCCTCACTTCAAAGGGGTTGCTGGCTTACCGATGCATTATGAGGTTTCTTTTCATGTCTTTTTGCTGTGCGCAATACGATCCTCCTTGTGATTTTCAGAGTACATACGTTTATGTACATACATTCATAATTAAATGGTATTTCTATTGATACATATTTAATTTAAAAGTTCAAGAGTATTTTATTTATTTTATCAACCAAAACAACAACAATTGATGTTTTTGTTATTTCTAATTGTGTCGCTTCATTATTGCAATTTGTTCTGCCCGAAAATACGTCTTTATTGATAATAAACCAAATTGTATCGTATTGTACGTCGAATGCAGCGTGCTGTGTGGCCACAACGTCCTGTAGCTGCTATGGAAAGCACTCCCAACTATTTCCCAATCTTCAGACTGTCGCGGTGGCCGGTGGGGAATAACGTGGTTTCGAGGTTGGTGAATACCACGCATTCAAAATGGCCGAGGCAAGTGCAAATGCACAAACATATAATATATGACGAACCGGTGTGACTAAACACCGCCCGGACCGCCCATATGGACTATATGGGTGATTTTAAGGGCAATATAAGTGCAGGGGTGTCATGGAAACCCACTCGGGGTCGCTATTAACACCAAAAATGCCGGCATCGGCAAATATGTTCGCCGCGAATGAAGCTAACAACCCGGACCGCCCCTGCTGCGTCTAGGGGTGATTTTAGTGTCCATATCTGTACAAGGGTGTTAATGAAACCCAAATACGCACGGAGAGTGGTCAAGGTCAAACAGAAGTGCCGTTATTAACCCCTAAACTTGCCAAATTCAGTCAGAATTACAAAATTGTGCCCCCAATAAACAAACTCACAGCCCGGACCCCCTTAATGTCCTCGTACTTCTAATAACTTCTTACATATGTGTTGCGGAACTACCCTCGACTACACTCACGAAGAAACAAGGGCGAGTCGCCAACGAAAGCCTGGCAATTAACCCCCAAAATGCCGCTATCGACGAATATGTTTACCGATAACGACGTTGACAGCCCGGACCGGCCCTGTGGCGTCTAGTGGTGATCTTAGTGTCGCTATCTGTACACGGGTGTCATTGAAACCCACATACGTACATACGATGGTCACGGCCAAACAGAAGTGCCGATATTAACCCCTAAACTTGCCAGATTCAGTCAGAATTACAAAATTGTGCCCCCAATAAACAAACGCACAGCCCGGACCCCCTTAATGTCCTCGTACTTCTTATAACTCCTTACATATGTGTTGTGGAACTACCCTCGACTACACTCACGAAGAAACAAGGGCGAGTCGCTCACGAAAGCCTGGCAATTAGCCCCCAAAATGCCGCAATCGCCGAATATGTTTACCGATAACGACGCTGACAGCCCGGACCGCCCCTGTGCCGCTAGTAGTGATCTTAGTGTCGCTATCTGTACACGGGTGTCATTGAAACCCACATACGTACATACGATGGTCACGGCCAAACAGAAGTGCCGATATTAACCCCTAAACTTGCCAGATTCAGTCAGAATTACAAAATTGTGCCCCCAATGAACAAACTCACAGCCCGGACCCCCTTAATGTCCTAGTACTTCTAATAACTCCTTACACATGTGTTGCGGAACTACCATCGACTACACTCACGAAGAAACAAGGGCGAGTCGCCCACAAACGCCTGGCAATTAACCCCCAAAATACCGCCATCGGCGAATATGTTTACCGATAACGACGCTGGCAGCCCGGACCGCCCCTGTGGCGTCTAGTTGTGACTTTAGTGTTCCTATCTGTACACGGGTGTTATTGAAACCCACATACGCACATACGATGGTCACGGCCAAACCGAATTGCCGATATTAACCCCTAAACTTGCCAGATTCAGTCAGAATTACAAAATTGTGCCCCTAATAAACAAACTCACAGCCCGGACCCCTTTAATTTCCTCGTACTTCTTATAACTCCTTACCTATGTGTTGCGGAACTACCCTCGACAACATTCACGAAGAAACAAGGGCGAGTCGCACACGAAAGTCTGGCAATTAACCCCCAAAATGCCGCTATCGGCGAATATGTTTACCGATAACGACGTTGACAGCACGGACCAGCCCTGTGGCGTATAGTGGTGATTTTAGTGTCCCTATCTGTACACGGGTGTCATTGAAACTCACATACGTACATACGATGGTCACGACCAAACAGAAGTGCCGATATTAACCCCTAAACTTGCCAGATTCAGTCAGAATTACAAAATTGTGCCCCCAATAAACAAACGCACAGCCCGGACCCCTTTAATGTCCTCGTACTTCTTATAACTCCTTACATATGTGTTGTGGAACTACCCTCGACTACACTCACGAAGAAACAAGGGCGAGTCGCTCACGAAAGCCTGGCAATTAACCCCCAAAATGCCGCAATCGCCGAATATGTTTACCGATAACGACGCTGACAGCCCGGACCGCCCCTGTGGCGTCTAGTAGTGATTTTAGTAGCCATATCTGTACAAGGGTGTCATGGAATCTCACATGCACACGGACGATGGTCACGGCCAAACAGAAGTGACGATATTAACCCCTAAACTTGCCAGATGCATTCAGAATTACAATTTGGAGGTTAATTGCCAGGCTTTCGTGGGCGACTCGCCCTTGTTTCTTCGTGAGTGCAGTCGAGGGTAGTTCTGCAACACATATGTAAGGAGTTATTAGAAGTACGAGGACATTGAGGGGGTCCGGGCTGTGAGTTTGTTTATTGGGGGCACAATTTTGTAATTCTGACTGAATCTGGCAAGTTTAGGGGTTAATAACGGCACTTGTTTTACCTTGACCACTCTCCGTGCGTATTTGGGTTTAATTAACACCCTCGCACAACTAAGGACACTAAAATCACCCCAAGACGCAGCAGGAGCGGTCCGGGCTGTTATCTTCGTTATCGACGATGGCGGCATTTTGGGTGTTAATTGCCAGGCTTTCGTGTGCGACTCGTCCTAGTTTCTTCGTGAGTGTAGTCGAGGGTTGTTCCGCAACACATATGTGAGGGTCCTGCGAATATTCGATATTCGAATCGAGATTCGATTCGAAAGTCAAATTCGATTCGAATTCGAGTCGAAATTGCCAACTCGAAATTTCGAATATACACTGATAGAAAAGTAGGCTGTTTACTGATAAGTACACACGTCGATCTTATATGGTTTTTTGTCATATAATAGAGAACATGATGTATATATGCACCTTATAATTCTTATTGTACGTCGCGATTATATTTATTAAATATAATAAGCAATTAGCCACTATAGGACGACTAAATACACCTGATTATAGCTTTGAACAAGGTAGCCAGACGCTGGGAGATCGCCGATGGTCCGACAACGCAGGTAAATTATAATACCTATGGGACAGAGCAACCTCTAGCGTTATCCGCCGTCTATCTGTCTCAGATTCTGCGTCATGTAATATAGCTGATAATTTAAACAACATGGTATTGAAAACTGCATTTTGGCCGTATTTTCTTTTGGGGTTGACTTTCAGTTTCGGAGCATTCTTTGACAGTTGACAATATGTCCGTTATTCATGTTTATTTTAGACATGATAAGGATGCAGGCAGGGACTTACACGTGTGATGGATGCAAAATGGTGTAGAAATCGCAAGCATCTGGGACAACGATCCATCTATGGAATCATCTGTCCAAGAAGCATCCATACAGCACTACACAAACAGGCTACCCTGCGACTGTTGTTGCATCTTCAAGTTTATAACAATGGGTGATTCCAAATGTCGATTTGAAATTTTGCATATACACATGTACATGCAAACAGTATAAATTTCGCGTGATTTTAGTTCCAATAATCAGTTTAGTGGTTATATATTAATCGCCGTGACGGCCGCATGGACGTTTTAATCTGTTTTTGTTCTCTCGACAATTATCATTAAGTTAATAGTATTGCAAACGATGGTTCATCGCCATATAAGTTATGATGGAACATCGTCCATGTAGTTCATAAAACGTTTCACAAATCGACTAATCGTTGACAAAACATGCCCATTTGAGAATGCAACACACAGATGTGATTCGATTCGATATTCGATTCGATTTCCTGAACTCGATTCGATATTCGATTCGATAAAAATTTCCAATTCGCAGGACCCTAAGATAGCGACACTAAAATCACAACTAGACGCCGCAGGGCCGGTCCGGGCTGTCAGCGTCGTTATCGGTAAACATATTCGCCGATGGTGGCATTTTGGGGGTTAATTGCCAGGCTTTCGTGGGCGACTCGCCCTTGTTTCTTCGTGAGTGTAGTCGAGGGTAGTTCCGCAACACATATGTAAGAAGTTATTAGAAGTACGAGGACATTAAGGGCGTCCGGGCTGTGAGTTTGTTTATTGGGGGCACAATTTTGTAATTCTGACTGAATTTGGCAAGTTTAGGGGTTAATAACGGCTCTTCTGTTTGACCTTGACCACTCTCCGTGCGTATTTGGATTTCATTAACACCCTTGCACAGATATGGACACTAAAATCACCCCTAGACGCAGCAGGGGCGGTCCGGGCTGTTAGCTTCATTCGCTGCGAACATATTTGTCGATGCCGGCATTTTTGGGGTTAATAGCGACCATGAGTGGGTTTCCATGACACCCCTGCACTTATATTGCCCTTAAAATCACTCATTTAGTCCATATGGGCGGTCCGGGCTGGTCCGGGTGGTGTTTAGTCACACCCATGAGGAACTGACACCGACATATAGCATTTTGACTGTTACGAGAATATGATAGATTATTTTTAAAACAAGTTGATACCTTATTTGTTCGGAAATACTCGGTAGCATTTTGACCAAAGTTGCCAGTCGGACGTTCGTGGAATACACCAGTCCATACATCAAGGAGAATCCTTCGACTAACAACTTTGGGCATATTGTTTGAGCAAACAACTGAGTTTGGACACACATGTGGTATCAGCTTGCTTGAAAAAAATTGTATAGTATATGCTCGTATGTGCCAAAATACTATGAAATATATCATTATCCTAGTTTAAAGGTACTCAACCCGATAAAACTTCTCTCAATTACTATTTCAATGGCTTCGGGGGGTCAAAAATATTTGATTCGAGTCGAGGAAGTCACCCATCAAAGCTCAGATTTGTTAGATATCGATTTTAGAAATCTATTATTTTTCATTATCGGGAATACTATCTGGCCCAGAACTCAGCCCAATTGCGTTAAAATTACCACTTGATTTTAGAGTTATCCATCCTTGTATGTTTGAATAGATTTGGAAAACACATCCAGAGCAGATTACGGCAGTTAGTAGTACTGATCTCGAGTTTATAACAAATTTCAAAAATCAATATCTAATAACTCTGAGCTTTGTTTGATGGGTTCCTCGACTCGAATCAAATATTTTTTACCCCCAAAGCCAAAGAAATAGTAATATAGGACCCTCCGATCGGATTGTTGTTGTTGGAATCTGTTGAGATGGGGACCCTCTTTACGGGTTGAGTACCTTTAATACCTTTTTCCTCTTTTCTGGTCGCGTTTGCGATCGCCATTTTGAATGCGTTATACCCATCAACTCGAAAACACGTGATTCCCCACCGTGAATATAGTTTAATTGAAAACAGGGGCAATCAATATCGATGCCCAGACTGCTGGTTGAAATATTAAATTTTGTTTAGGCAAAGCGGTGCTTAAGTTACATGTATATAGATTATGTTTATGGATACCGAGAATACCGGTCCGCGATTTAACAAATTTATACCGAAGAGTGGGCGTATTCATAAGAACGAATACGTATTTTACTCAATAAATATATAAGTAATTGGAAGGAAAGTGAATGTATTGGACAAATTATGTCTTTGTACATGATTGCTCCCAGAGCCCATGGGAAGACTGCACATTCTATGATGGTTACTACATGCAGCTGTGTGCAAGACTACATGATACAGAGCACAGTTCAAGTTCCCCAGTGCTATGGTGATTACCATGCAGGGAGTTATAAGTAATATAACTCTCTGCGTGGTATCATCATCACTAAATTATCCCTCTGGGAACCTCATTCTGCTTAGGCCTGATCTTCTCTGGACAGTTTCTTTATTATCAAATTTCTATAGAAACTTCTTCACATAGATTCTATTTCTTTTTTAGTTTAGTTTTTCTATATCCCCAAATTGGCAGACGACACATTGCATATCGAGATTCCCCATGGGTGTACATCATAATATTCACCATTTGATTACTTCAATCTGAGTCTATGTCTCCCATAGCAGATGAGGCCATGCAGAATGAGGTTCCCAGATGGTGAATTTAGTGATTCACCCTCTGGGGACCTCATTCTGCAAATGACAGGCACACTAAACTCGTCTTGCTGGGATGTTTTTCTATGGCTATTATGTATGCAGGGATTTAGTCACCACAACATTCTTCTGCTGTATATAACAGTATCATGCATGCGACATAAGTCTGGGACAATAAAGTACATGGATATGTCGAATAGCCGTATGCATGTGACATATGACTCTCTGTATATAGGGATATTTTATATATTTATTTATATGAGTGTGTTTTTTTTTTTTTTTTTTTTTCTTTGTTTTATTTATTTTATATTATTTAAAACAATAAAAAAATAAGCATGTATTTGTTATTAGATGTAACCCGTGCATGTCATATTTTCACGTTGTCTGATTTGTAAATATTGTCAGTCACTCTCCAAACTTGGTGGTCAATAAATAAATAATAAAAATGGCTATTATGTATGCAGGGATGTCAGCTAGGGTAGAGGGGATACTTTACAAATTCTTTGCATAAGCCCACAAGGTAAAATTACCCCAACCAGATATCACATCAATACCTGACCATATACAGTTGTCAACACTACCCTAAATGAGGCCAGTTACATAGAATTAGGATGATGTTTCCATTTAAATTTCTAGCCTTAGGATATAGTGTTCGGAGCATGCTTTGAAGAAACGACTACGACATTAAACGCGACAAGTTGTTGTGATGGATTAGACATAACCTTGGCTTACCCAACCATTAATAACAAAACTTCATGGGCCAAGGCAACCTGTTGTCACTTTCGAGAATTTTAATACCTCCACGCCTAATCAGAATGCGAATTTGGGATGATTTATCTGAACATTTATGGCTTACATGTGACCACGAAACAAAGTTTCATTATCCACATGATGGACTGTCTTTTCCTCCTGAAACTGAAATGTGCAGTATTGCATGCATTATGCATATAATATGTCCATCTGGAAAGTAAATTTGAATAAATTCTGGGACCTTTTGACACATATGTACTTAAAGGTACACAATCCAATTCGATGGTCCCCATATCATCAGAGTCCGATGGGCCCCATATCATCAGAGTACAACAACAACAACATTTCTAGAAATACCACTTCAGTTATCAGAAATGATTAATTGCCAAAAAATAATGCTGACCACTGTCAACATTTTGTGCAAAGCAATTTGGCATCGATAGTAAGTCTGTCAGCATTCGTCGATTATTTGCCAGGCGCCAATATACCAGGTGGTGAAAAATAACAGATTTCAAAATTTTATGTCGGATAACTCTGAGCTTTGATGGGTGGGTTCCTCGACTCGAATCATATATTTTTAGTTGAATCCAAATTTCAGTTAAATTGGGCATATGAATACAGAGTACGTGTTTTAACCGAGATGTAAGAATCCTGCGTACCACCTGAAAATGGCCTGAATCCTCTTTTTTATCTGGCCATGCCTAAGGCATTCTATTTTCCTAACAAGCATGGTTGATTACGGGTTTCCATTACTTTCAGCTATGGGAAGATCCAGTCTCATTAAATCAGAATATTGAACAAGCTACAAGATCTATAGATCATTAGTCTGATTAAAAAATGAAAGACTGGGGAAAATCATGACACTCAAGTTTTAATGGAGCAGGAACAATCTCTCTTGCCCTTGATGTTTTCAGGCACCCCTAATAGTCAAGTGAAATCCTTAGTTACAGTAATGCCCTAAATAATCGACTCCTTAACCACAGCAGAATTATGGGTAATTTTTCAGGATGTAGTCAGAAATGTGGCTTGTTGCCATTCATACGGAAAGCTCTCACTGAGAGGTTTCCGATGAATAGCAACAAGCCATATTTCCGATTAAATCCTGAAAAATTACCCATAATTCTGCTGTGGTTAAGGAGTAGATTATTTAGGGCGTTACATTATATATACAAGCTCACAACAAGATGACCATCACCTGTGATGTTTTCCATGTCTCTACAGTTCAAACCTGTGTCAGTAAATTGACATATGCCCCAATGTCATTGATAGATCTTTGTTTTGAACTTGTAGGATAGTTCAAATACCGACTATTGTTTAATTGCATTAATTATTACTGGAGATATCACCCAGAATGCATCTGGGATGAACCAGGACATACCGCATGGAAAAACACTAGTGATTTCTGTAGTCCCATAAAATTATTTTTTCGGGGAGAATAAAGGGCTATGAATCAACAATTGAAAACAAAGTTGTCTGATGTTGTGGTCAAAATGAATAAAGTTTATTCATCAAATATTTTTTCAGGGAATGTTTACTTTAAAGATGTATAATCCAATTAAGCACTCCTTGTGGGGGGGGGGGGGTAAAATTATTTGATTTGAGTCAAGGAACCTACCGATCAAAGCTCAGAGTTATTAGATATAGATTTTTTATTTTTCACCATCGAGACTTATTAGTGGCCCAGTAAAAAGCCAATGGTTTCGGGACCAAATTGCAGATGAAGATGGATAATTCTAAAATCAAGAGGCTTTGTGTTGATAATAATGCCATGTTGTTGTTGGAATCTGATTACATGGGGAACAGGGACCAGCCCAAATTATTAGGGAGAAATGGACTGTTATCAGGGAGAAGTCATGAAGGCTGAAGTTAGATTTACTCTCTAACATCACCTATCTGTGAACGAATAAGTATTATGCAATACAGGAGCCCATTTATAATACCATTATAATGAGTAAGTACACCATTATTGTCAGTAAATACACTTCAAATGTGCTGTTTTGAGATATGCAAGCCTTGAAATAGGGTGTCTGTCATTTGCAGAATGAGGTCCCCAGAGGGTGAATTTAGTGATGCTACCCCGCATAGCGGGCTAGCATCACCAAATTCACCCTCTGGGGACCTCATTCTGCAAATGACAGACACCCTATTTCAAGGCTTGGAGATATGCAAACTGGTATATGAGAGAGAAGTCACTTCTCCTGAGGAAAAGATAGGGAGAAGTGGTACATTTTAGGGAGAAGATGTCTCCCAAGTCGCTCTCTAGGCTGGTCCTCTCCCAAGTCGCCCTCTAGGCTGGTCCTTGTCTCCCTCTAGGCTGGTCATTGATAGGGATCATTGAATCGGATTGAGTACCTTTAATTTATTTTCATGATGAAAATCTAACTAGATTGAGCTTGAAGCTAATTTAAAATTTTAAGGCAACTAAAAGGCAAATAGACTCATGGTCCACCATACATAATTACATCCCTGCATGATAGTAACCGACCTTATCATCAGGAAATAAAATTTATCGGCAAACCGGACCGAACATAGATTCAAACTTCATCTGTTTTTTGAGTGAGAGCAATCAATTTATCATTTTTTGAAACAATCGGAAAGCTGTACATATAGAAAACTACTCAGCAGATTCTAACTTCTCAAGGACCATCATCATGACTGGCAAAAATTGGCGGACCGCGACCATATCTGAAATTGATGTGTGTCCCTAACCAGTAAGATCAAATTCTGCATAATTATGATTTATTTAATTGATTACTTAATATATCACCTGTGATGGATGCATACAATTGGTATCTCTGGATGTTGAAAATTGTGCTAGGCCAGCAAAGTAATCAGTTTTTTGGGGCATTTTATCTCATTGACATGGACATCATAACTGGGTTCAGACAAACAAGTAATCAAGATAAATTTCGGCTTGACCAAGATATTGTTTCCAAGTAAAGGGTGTGCACAAATTTTGTGCTGTCTATATATAGTGTTTTTTCCGAATATATGCACAATGAGGCCACCATGACGGCGAGACCTTTGTCGCTGCAGTTGGAATGCACACAATTGTGTATAATTTTGGTGTCAAAAGATGCTGATATAAAGTTACTTGTCTGAAGTATGTAAAATTCCAGGGGTGTGTAAATTAGTTACCACCTTCTGTCGGAGTCGTTCATGGAAGGGAAAGACCTGCCTCGAGTGGGGCGACAACCTTGGTGGAGAGGGGGGCTTGATTTCACCCTCCGCTCTCAGAGGTAATTCCCTTCCATGAATGACTCCGACCTCATCCCTAAACCTGCTGTTGCAAGGTGAAACAAACTGCCCTGATGTCTGGTACAGTAATGCCCAAAGTAATTGACCAGCAGAATTATGGGTAATTTTTCAGGATTTAGTCGGAAATATGGCTTGTTGCCATTCATTGGAAAGCTCTCGGCGAGAGCTTTCCGATGAATGGCAACAAGCCATATTTCCGACTAAATCCTGAAAAATTACCCATAATTCTGCTGTGGTTAAGTGGTCAATTACTTTGGGCATTACTGTACATAAAGAACAAAGGACTAGCCTGGAGTGAGTACACAGTAATTCATCATCTTTGTCATTGTAAGCCTGCAGGCTTCTCTGTTTATGTAGATAAACTAAGATGACATTAACTTTTATTGTGTCTGATCATACCATCAATCAGAAAGGCAATAAATAATTTCTTAATTTGATTTGGTATATATGCTATTCTTTCTTGTTCAACAACTTTACGACATTAACTCATATTGATGTGTTTTGTTATGAGTTTTGAGTATATTTTACAGATGAGGCCTTATTGTAAACAAGAGCCTGCTCATGTTACAGAAGTTGTGATTCTGTTTACATAACACAGCGCAATTCTATTGGTTAATCACACACAAATGATATAAACGCTCTTTATTATTTCCATATCAGGAAAATAGTAACAGATAACGCTCTTTATGTTTACCATATACGGATCTAAACAAAAGCCAGGTAACGTAACATTTTTTGCTTTTGTTTAAATAACAAAGGAAAAATAATTGACAATAACATACTGTTTATGCCATATTTCTGATTGGTATAAG
Organism: Siphonodentalium dalli; assembly: GCA_032622095.1. Taxonomy (NCBI): domain Eukaryota; kingdom Metazoa; phylum Mollusca; class Scaphopoda; order Gadilida; family Siphonodentaliidae; genus Siphonodentalium; species Siphonodentalium dalli. Next base: position 48,529,692 of record CP136065.1, on the reverse strand, counting down.
AACAAAGTATGTCTATATTTTACTATTCTTTCTGTTTATGGTGGTTTTTGACGGAGGTGAATATTTAACAGCTTACCCACTGCCAACGCCGACCGTATCTTTAAAGCCACATGGTGATTTGGTGCTCCAAAATACACCTTATAATATTCGCTTTGAATTTTTCCCGGGATCGAAGTTGGTCGACAGTATTTATTGTCCTTTCTATCAGCACTATATGTGACAGAAAGATGCACTGAAGTCATAAACTAGAGGTGTGACTGTCCCGTCCCAATGGGACTAAGGATACACCCCCCCCCCCCCCCCCCCCCCCCGTTTTTAAAATACTAAGATGTTTCACATGTCAATAAACATTTAGTTTAAATAATAAAATAACAGTTCCCATTGCAGGTGCACAACCCTAAACCTAAACCTAAACCTAAACCTAAACCTATTGACCGAAAAATGTAGGAATAAAAGCTCGGACAAAATTATGCATGTTGCAAAAATGTTCTAAGTCGAAAAAGGGGAATAACCCCACAAAAAAAAAGTCGAAAAGACGTCATAATCGTGCACAGGTTCCCATGGTACTAAATATCAGTGCCAAGATTAAAAAACATTGACCTAAAAATGTAGGAATAAAAGCTCGGACAAAATTATGCATGTTGCAAAAACGGACTACGTACAAGCTGATTCCAGTATACCCCCCCCCCCCCACAACTTTGTTGCGGGGGGTATACAAATACAATTTAGAACACGATGATCGGATCCCGATAAAATATTGCAACATTTGTATTTATTGAAATTCTGGAAACGGAGTAACGTACGGCTTCTGGAAAAAGGTATATTGTTTTATATTAAAGCCACATGGCAGTTTGCATGACAAATTACACCTCATAAAATTCGCTTTTGAAATGTTTCTGGTATCGAAATAGGTCAATAAATATCTGAACTACCTTTCTACAAGGATTTTATGTCCCAGAAAGAGGCATTGAAGTCATAAAAAAATACAACTCTGAAAGCGACAATTGGTTCCCAATAAAAAAAAAACAGTAATTTGTATTTATCAGAATTCCGGAATCAGAAATATAATGTCCGGAAAAGGTATATTGCGTTGTCTTAACACAATACTATTTAAAAACTTCATGCACTGTATTATCTTCATTTTTTACATCAAAATTATGTAGTACCATAAACGTTTCAGAGCGACGGAAGCTCTATATTTTCTTCCAATGGTCTATAGATGCAATTTTTATGTGACCACTGACACAACATTGAACCAGCAGTCCGGCACTTACGAAACAATCTCAGATTTATCGATAAATATAAGAAACAAAACACATATTTTCAGCCCTATATCAATGAACATTTTGGATATTTTCTGCGTATGTATCTTTTGAGACAAGTCTTACCTAATTATGTGTATATACTTTTGGGGTTCGAATGACCCATGTCCGTTTAACACCGTACCTTGACTATAATATTTTTGAGAATATTTTTATCACATGAATATTCTTTATCAATGTAAAAAATCTATATTGTGTTAGTCAACTAATGGTTACACATTCCATTTATTATTGTCACTCTCTTTGTATCTGCTTTATATCACACTGTACAGTAATGCCCTAAATAATCGACTCCTTAACCACAGCAGAATTATGGGTAATTTTTCAGGATTTAGTCGGAAATATGGCTTGTTGCCATTCATCAGAAGCTCTCAGTGAGAAAGCTCTCCATAATTCTGCTGTGGTTAAGGAGTTGATTATTTAGAGCATCACTGTAGCTCACTTCTATTATATTGTGCATTTGTTTATTGAACTGTTGCTCAAGGGTACTGGCAGGTACGCCGCAGCAGGGGGAACAACTGCCCCCTCCACCAAAGCAGGCACCAAGTGCCCTACAATTCTCTGTATAATGGCAATAATGATCCCATATTATTATATGCTTGCCTATAAAATAGTGGAAAATTACCAAAATGTAGATCATCATATGTATCTCTTAAAAGCCACAGTGAAATATGATTATGTTATTTCACTGTAGCTTTCATTATTTCACTGTGGCTTGCTGGCAGTTTACGCAACCGTGAATCAATACTCCAAGTACATACCAGACTCCTATGTATTCGTATACACTGACACATGCTCTTTAATTAAGTAGAGTTAATAATTTAATTAAATAAGAGTTAATTTGTAGTTTACAAACTACTGTTTTATTTTGATCTGTGGCTTAAAAGCTTCTGGTCCAAGGGGCATAATTCAATATACAGCAATCAAACTTCTGCAAGATTATTGACCAAATGCAGTTGTAGCTGGGTAAAAGGCATATCTGACTCAAGAGGCATAACTCATTACAGAGAAATTAAAATTAAACTGCATTAAGGTTATTGATAAAACGAAGTAACCAAAGGGGCAACTCTTTGATATAGATCAATGGAAGTCATCAAGTAAAACAATGTTCAATAAAAAATATGTTTTGTTGAATTTTTTCCTACACATGTGTTCCAGAATATCTGTACTATCGGCAACACTTGTCCAATCAGCCGAGTTCACTCAATTTAAAAAATCATACCTTAACAGAGAATTATGATTGAAAAATACCAAGATCATATATGCCAAGGAGTAGATTATTGGTGCACTTTTAAAGCCACATGGCGGTTTACGTTACAGGATACAAATTTGATCCCGGTATCAAAACAGGTCGATAAATACCTGAACTACCTTTCTATGTGCATTCTGTGTTCCATAAAGATGCATACAAAATATAAATTTGAACACGATGATCGAGTCTCGATCATATATTGCGACATTTGTATTTATTGAAATTCTGGAATCGGAAACGGAATAACATGCGACTTCCAGAAAATGTATATTGCAATATCTTAAAGTCATTAGCTTCACTCCCGGTGGGTATATATTTCATGTCAGACAGAACTGTATCCGATATACCATAAGAAAGGTCATAAAAAACTAGAAATAAACCCCAAGGTTGCATATTATTAATGCGGTATTCGCCCCGTATTAAATTGTTGAAAACTGCGGTCAGAATAAGAAATCTTCTCAGATACAACCACATTTTCGGCGCGAATCATCGCGTGGAGGTCATGGAATTATATTCGAAGAAATCGGAACCGCCCGAAAAACGACGATTCGCTGGCACGCACGGTTGACAGAACAGCCAAAACAATAGCCGGCATGTCGATAACCGAAAGTAGATTCAACAAAACACAACTAGATAATGTGATTATGTCTTGATTTTTGCATCGATATCTCATATTTTCTAATTGAAATGTCGAGAATTAATTGGCAAGTAACAAAGTGTACACACAGTGTATATGTTATATATGGAATTGTTTGCAAATTTAGGCGTGAATGGGTATTAATTCACAGCATGCAAACTACGATTGGCACACCTCCGAACCGATCAGCTGATCCAGGTCGTTCATGCTTCTCATCGATTGAAAATAAACAAATCGGGGAATTCCTGCCCTTCTTATCAAACGTCAACACATTTGGTCGAATTTAAGATGAAGTTATCTGCAATGGCATTATTGACTTCTGTAAATGGAAATTATTAGCAATATTTCAAACGCAGAGAGTGCATGAACCACCGATCGATCTATAAATTATAATAGCCCAATCGGGCTGAACTAGGTCGATTGGTCTTCCTGGCATAGTGGTTGCTGCTGTACAGAGAGGGAACTCTAAATTTCTTAAATATTAAAATTTTGTTTGTTTTCAGATTTGTACAAGTTTATAATGAATATTACTAGTAAAAAAATATACCATTGTCTGTCATTAGTTTCAAAATAAATGAGAATTTTTTTTAATTGGTAGAAACAGCTGGTCGAAAGAACAATTTAGAGTACTCCCCTTATCCCAGATTCACTTTATAGTAGCTAATTACACTTAAGCATAAATTAGTTATGCTTAAGCATAATTAACTTACGATAAGCGTTATACATTTGAATTACGCTTAAGTGTAATTGGGTTCATCAACTATCTCACCTCTATGGAAGCCAAATTAACATTTAATAAATAATTGAGCTAAAGCCCCCCCCCCCCCCCCCCCCCCAATCAAGGAATCTCGAGACTAATTATACTTAAGTGCAATAAGAATATTTCTTATCGCGCTTAAGTGCAATAATAAGATTCCTTATTGCGCTTAGAGATTCCTTATTGCGCTTAAGTGCAATACGATATTCCTTTTTGTGCTTAAGTGCAATAAGATATTCCTTATTGTGCTAAGCGCAATTAGATATTTCCTTATTGAACTTAATCGCAATTATATCTTCCCTTATTATATCGCTTAAGCTCAATTATATCGCTTAAGCTCTATTATTTATTAAATGTTAATTTGGCTCCCCATATACCTCATGTATATAAGGATTAACTGTCATGTGGACTGTTTTTATGGAGATGTAACGGTGAGGTAAGTGGACATAACTTGTGTAAAACCCAAAGGGTTTTACATACAAGTTATGACCACTTACCTCACCGTTACATCTCCATAAAAATAGTCCACATGACAGTTAATCCTTATATTTATATACATTTAGCGAGAAAGTCACTTTTGTAAATATATTTAAATCGAAAAGTGTATCGTGACAAGATCAGCCCAAAATACCCAATAGCACCCTTGCCAAAAGTTAATAGGAACAATTTATCTTCATATTGAAACCCGATGATGTATTAAGTCAATCCTGCGCGAGTCCAAATGCGCCCAAAACATTACGCGTTCGTATTTCCAAACCTAATGACGTATCGATGGTGTTATTAGCTTGGTGTTATGAGGCGTTGCGCATTCACCGAGAAATAACTGCAACTAGCCACGTGGGCGCCGACCAATCAGAATGCTGGATTTAGTGATGACAACACTTAGTGTGTAAATATATTGGTATAACCTGATGTAGGTTACTGGCATTAGTAATGCAGTTGCATCCATTTCAGCTTGAGGGGAGTTCAATGAGAGTGTATATGAATTACGTTTAAGCGTACTTCATTTACGCTTAAGCATAATTAATATGAATAATGCTTAAGCAAATACCTAACTCCAACTGATTTCCTCTGTCTGAATAATTGAGTCCATCTCATAGTACATTGTATATGGGGGAAGTCTAAACCGATGTTTGATTGATGTCTTATTGCCAGAGTAAATTTGAGTTTAGAGGAAATCGCATGGGAGACAGCCTTTTCAAATAAATTATTTATTAGTGTAAATCAATTGCGCTCAAGCGCCAAAAAATATGTGTCTAATAATATATTTGCGCTTTAGCATAAAATTGCCATAAATGTGATCTATTATATGGGAGGCCCTTTTCACATTTATTATTTATTTACACTTAAATGCAAATAACCTCTATCATTTGCAATTAAGCAAATAGATCTTATTTGCGCTTAAGCGCAAATCATTTGCACTTAAGCAAAAATAAAAATCAATATGCATTGATCCCCCCTGAATTAATTTTACATGGCACAGGCCTAAACACATCACTAAAGTTGATATAGCCCCACCATATGAGGGAAACAATCCCCCAGAAACCCCAAGATCTGTTTTATGACCATGGAAATGATATAGATCTGTGTAGGATATGTCTCTTTTATAAAATATACTATATCTCTGGGATGGCGACACAAATTCTTGGGGACAGGGATGCTGATATTATGAAAATAAGGGGTTTTCCCCCAACTTCAAGTCAATGAGTACACCATATGAGGGAAGCAAACCCCAGTAACCCCTAATTCCCTATTTATGGCCATGGAAATGGTATATATCTGTGCAGGAGATAATAAAATATACATGAGCTCTGGGAGTGAGGCACCAAATCCTGGGACACCAGGGACAGAGATGCTGATATGCATATGGAAATATGTTTTTTCTTCAACTTCGAGTCTGTATGGGGCTATTACTATGGGCCCATGCTAATATAATATGAGATGGACTCAATCATTCACATCAGAGGGATGTAATGGAGTGTTAGGTATTTGCGCTTAAGCGCAAATAAATTGATAGACACATATTTGTGCTTAAGCGCAACTGATTTACGCTTAAGTACAAATATTTGCGCTTAAGCGCAAATAAATAATAAATGTGAAAAGGGCCTCCCATACTATTTCCGCTAAAGCGCATATGATTTGTATTTAAGTATATATGATTTACACTTAAGCGTAAATGATTTGCGATTAAGCAGAATCAGAATAAATGTGAAAACGGCTTCTCGTATAATCGCTTAAGCATAATTCATTTATGATTAAGTGTAATTAATCTATCAATGAAAATAAATGACCAGTGAGCTTAAGCGTAAATCAATTACGCTTAAGCACACTTTAATCAATTACGCTTAAGCACACTAGTCATAATTCTATTACTCATAGGAGTAATGCTTTATCTACATCATACGGTTAAGCGTAAGTGAAGTACGCTTTATATGTGTGCATTACACCTGAGTGTAATACATTATGCTTAATTGTAATTCACTTACGCTAAAGTGCAATTAGCTAATACATGTGAAAAAGGCTTTCCATTATAGTTATCATCCATCAGAATGATTAGTGCTTACTAAAGCTTGACAACATAATTTGCCATTAAAAACATTTCATGGCCCAATGAGCTAACAAATGTTCTGTACTGGCATATTGAATACCAATTATTTGTACTATTGTACAGGGTATAATGTAATTAAACAGTTTTGAGTTACAAAAGTAAGACAACTCTTTCTGCACGGTACTGTGCTTGCGGCCAGATTGATGTAAAAATTCGGTCAATGCGCTTACAATTTTCTATAAATAGTAACATTTTGGAATTATTACCTCTCGATCACTGTTCGATTATAATCTTTGCCCCTAACTCGGCCAATGTTCTTCCGTTTGTGATTTCACGCAACAATTCCCTTTCTATTCCTTCCCTGTCGAATTGACTACCGATTGCGATGTCAATTTGTTTTCTCGCTTTAATATTCTGATGTGCATGACGCTATTCCAGCGAACGGTCATCCTCCCTAGAAGCCATTTCTGAGAACGAAACCCGATTCAATCCCAATCGAGTCGGAAGTGCTCGGTCATTTCCGTGACTGCACAAGACAACGCATCGGTTTGTTTTTTTCGTGTTATTATGGTGAGATTAATCGGGACGATTGATGAAATATAAATAGTTAGCCGAATGGCCGTATAATGTGTACAAACTGACTTCAGGATGGGGGATTTCGTGTATCTGAGTTATTTTATTCACTCTTCCCACAGAATGACGCAGGGAACTCAATTGTGAGGTTCAATTTACGTTTCACATCACTTTAACATGAATATGCCTCGCATATATAAGAGAATGCATTGGCCTAACATTTTTCATATCAATTTTTCATACATTCTTTAAAAATGTTTATCATTTTTTCTTACATTCTTTAACAATTTCTATCATTTTTTATAATTTCTTCTTATATTCTATGACAATATTTACCATTTTTTCTCATGTTCTTAACAATATTATCATTTTTATAATTTTTTTCTTACATTTTTAAAACAATTTTATCATTTTTTATAACATTTTCTTACATTCTTTATCACTTTATATAATTTTTTCTTACATTCTTTAACAATTTCTATAATTTTTTAACAATTTTGTATCATTTTTTCTTACATTTTATAACAATTGTATAAAATTTCTTATGGCAATGCATTCTCTTATATATGCGAGGCGACCTATGGTTGACTGGCATAAAAAGAGAATGCATTGGCACATGGTTTTCGCAAAAATTCAGGAAGCTGCCGTCATGAATGGGTTAAGAATTATCATGCAAAGATACACTAGATGCTATTTCCAGTGATAAATAGTTTCTTTTATTTCTACTGTAAAATTTTATTTTTGGAAGATAAGACATTTGATATATTATAAAGGCCCACTTATTTTCGAACCATCAGATAATTTATAATATATGCCATATTATAAACTATTTAAAAGAGAAAGCTCCAAAACATTGTATTATCAACTTATTCGTTGTAATAAACTGAGAACATGTTGCTTTTGTTGAGATACTGACTTGTGTTCTGTGCTCAAGTTTCATTATTATCAATGGAAGAGGAATAACTCTATATCTTAAGATATAGAGTTATTCCCCTTCCATTGGAAATACATTTTTAGTTTGAATTCTGTTGCATTCTGGCAGCCATAATGGGGGAAATCTTTATATGATTTCAGCTGTTTTCTATTTCTCTATGGGCATCTTCTGAGACACAGACGTTTCAAATGGTAATGAATTATAGTATTTTAATCATATTTTATGGCATAGATTGTTAAAAAAACGAATATCAAGTCACTATAAAAAAATAATCAGTGACTCAAATATTAAATGGGCCTTTAACCCTTCCATGACTTAAGATTCTTTAATTTTTTGGAAAAACCCTGTGCCAATGCATTCTCTTTTAAGAGAATACATTGGCCTAACACATTTACCTTGACCTTGTAAGCTAGTGCATTCTCTTTTTATGCATATATACACCAGCGCAGCACTCATCATGAAAGGATTAAATTTTGAGAACTGTTCGGAATTGATGGAGCAACATTCAGCTTGTGGTCTAAATATCTTCGATGAACGAGACATCTTTCTGACAGAGATGGATAAATATTCTTACCTTTTGTTTCCTGGTTCATTGTTGAAGTGAATCTTGTGAAGTAATCAATCCAGATTTATTCAAATTGAAGGGTTGCAGAGAGGAAACTCATCAACAGAGTGTTGTTCAGTAATCATTAAGTTATGCACACTTAAGGTGGGAGGTCAAATAACCAAATTTGAATGGGGATTTCTGTGAAAATCTCTGAAGCGAAAGTTACTAAGTGGCAAACATGCCAGGGTGTGACCCAATGCAATATTGAAAACAATAGATATTTATTTATAAGATTTTAACATGCTTCATAAGCACGTTTGTGTTTTAATTTTGAATTTTAAATTGATCTTTCAAACTTCAGTCAGAAATTGTAATTCCAGAAACAAAATTATTAAAACAATTTATAGTGAGAACAGAGGTGAGAATAGATAAATTTAGCTCTCCCATCGGCCATTCAAATGTGATGACTGTTTACCCTTTACCCAACAAACCGGCCAAAACCAGCCAAATAAAGCTTCAACAGCCTAAAATATCTTCGGTCTGTCTCAATAGAACCATACAAATATGGATATCATTGGAACCGGCACCTTGACCACATTGTGATAGTTACAGTTATGCCCTGTGCCAATGCATTCTCTTATATATGCGAGTCGACCATAGGTCGCCTCGCATATATAAGAGAATGCATTGGCCTAAAACCATTTTTTCTTACATTCTTTAACAATTTTTAATGTGTTAAGCCTATGCATTCTCTTATATATGCGAGGCGACCTATGGTCGACTCGCATATATAAGAGAATGCATTGGCACAGGGCCGTTCTGTTGGGTAAAGGGTTTATGATACATCTGCTCTACTTCTTGAACAAATGCCTCATGCGTAACCTTTGCTTCAGAGATTTGAATGGAGATCCCCACTCAAAATCGGTCACTTGACCCCCTTTTAAAGTCAAATGTTTGGACAATAATTCAACATTCTCGTTTACATTAGAGAGGTCTATATTGTAAAACAGTAAACTTCATACTTGAGAGTTGCTATAGCAATATCTTGGCACGAAAGCACTGGGTGATATAACCGTGGGAAAGATCAACGTTTTGTTGATAAGTCGGAGGACCAGGTGACTTTGCGGAAAACAAACGACGAACTATGCCAGGTTGCATCATGTTTTGTCTCTCTATTACCGATAGAGAAGCTAACTGCTTTACTTTGCTTGAATGCAAGCGTTGAAATAGGGTGTCTGTCATTTGCAGAATGAGGTCCCCAGAGGGTGAATTTAGTGATGCTACCCGCATAGCGGGCTAGCATCACCAAATTCACCCTCTGGGGACCTCATTCTGCTTACACCTCAGCAGAATGAGGTTCCCAGAGGGTGAATTTGGTGATGCTAGCCCGCTATGTGGGGTAGCATCACTAAATTCACCCTCTGGGGACCTCATTCTGCAAATGACAGACACACTATTTCAAGGCTTGGTTCCAAATGGGTGTACATCACAATATTCACCATTTGGGAACTTCAATCTGAGTCTATGTCTCCCATAGCCAATGAGGCCATGCAAAATGAGGTTCCCAGAGGGTGAATTTAGTTATGCTAGCACACTATGCAATACAGAAATTGGATCTGAATTTGAATTATAGAGACGTAAATCTGATAATATTATCATCAGCTTTTAACCCTTTGAGTGCCAGGTCGATTTTTGTATCAACCCATATACCCTGTGCCAATGCATTCTCTTATATATGCGAGTCGACCATAGGTCGCCTCGCATATATAAGAGAATGCATTGGCCTAACAATTATTATTATTATTTTTTTTTTTTTACAATTTTAATATATTTTATTATATTCTTTAACAGACTTATTGTGTAGGTTTAGGGCCGATGAGATCGGCCCCTGGCACTCAAAGGGTTAAAAGAGACAATACTTTCATATGGGTTGGTGTTAATTTGGTTGGTGTTAATTTGTGGACTGATTCAACTTACCTGTGGGTCCATTTTTTTGTTTTCTGGATCATCTTCATCCATTTCAAAATATAACTCTGACTTTGTGATCGACATCAAGCCTTTAACGCTTACACCAGGAGCTATCAGCTTACACTTTGTTGAAAGAGCAACTGGACCTGAATTCAATAAAACATGCACGTAAATTCTACTGAGTCGATCCCAATGTATACAGAACGGAGTGTATGAAGATTGTGGCCATCAAATAAAGGAGAAGGTACATGTATCAGACTTTGTAAAATAATGATATAAATTTAAATGAAATAATTTTTTGCAGTGACAGTTTAATGAGTTAAGACCTGTTAAGACCATAACAATTGAAAACAATGAAAGTAAAATTTGTGAGTCAAAACAGATTTGATATTTTTGATGATCGTTGGCGACAAGAACCAAAATCATTTCATTTTCAACAACAACAACATTTCTTGAAATGCCACTTCAGTTATCAGAATCCATAAATTGCCAAAAAATAATCCTAACCACTGTCATCTATAGTATAAAATTGCCTAAAAAGTGTTATATATAAGAATTATGTTCAATGCAATTTGGTATCAATTCGGTATTCATCGAATATTTGAATATTTGCCAGGCTGCCAAATGTTTCAGGTGGTGAAAAATAAGATTTCAAAACTCAAAATCTGATAACTCTGGGCTTTGATGGGAGGGTTCCTCGATACAAAATAATATGACCTAATACTAGCGTAATTAACGAACCACAGCTAAAACACACGCATATAAGCTAGGATATATCTGTGTCTTTTTTAATCCTAAAAAATAACTTCATAGAAGCGTATTCACATCAAATAAGATTAACTCAGGCCTTATATCGTGGTGTGATTATGATATATTACACTCCAGACATGCACAAGGGTTCATCGACAGAGTGGCTCCTATAGCAATTTCGTGTATAAATTAGGTCAATCATATCATACATCAAGGCATGTGAGAAATCAGAGATTCACAATGCAAACAGACAACGAGCTCACCGACTCAGACTTAAAACCTAAATAAAAACCTTTTAAAATCCGTTCTTTTTGTACAAATTATTATAGAATATAAACTACCAACATCAAACTGAAAGTATTCAAAAGTCAAGACTGTTGGTTGTTGTCTATATAGGGGAGTATTTTACTGAAATTAACCATTATATTATTGACGCTGTGTGTGCATTCCGATTGAGATGTGTACTATACGAAAAAGCTTGTCGATTTCATCATGTTCATTTCATTCATAAAAATTTGTCATCATGTCGATTTCAATGAAACTTGACGAACAACGTCATCATGTAGCTTTCACCATCGACCGAATTTGCGATAACCTGAATGTATCTTCTGCTTTGTTCATAAGTATATGTTTCTTGTCGATTCATGAAAATAGAAGGATATCTGACGATTATCAGATTCATGTATGTACTATGTAATATTAGGATAATTTAAACGAGATATAATAACGTTTGCTTGCATCATGAATTTCGATTCCAGTATTGTCTCCAGCCCAGCCAGAGTGATTGAGATTTTCCCATTGCACGCGACATTTATATTTTAGGCCACTCCAATGCAAATATTTGACAGTCATTAATATGTCATAATTATGTTTTCAATAAAATGTAAACCACGTCTATGAGTGAACTTCACTATGCATAATTCCGATAGTAACTCCCCTCATTTTGGAACGCCAGCCATTGAAAGATGCACACGTTTATTTCAGATTACGACATTAATGCTTTAAGCCCACCGATCTACTGTGCGACAAAAGCGATCGCAAAAATTCAAAACAGCAGTGTCGTATTAGATAATAATTGGTGACGTCACAAAACCAGATATAGTCTATATAGGACCCAAAGCATCCGGCTTTGGTTAGTTATAATATTTTTTACCACTGAATCCAAAGAAATAGTAATTTAGGGGCGCTAAGTCGGATTACGTATCTTTAAAGTTATCATCTGAAAATGAAAATTGAGCTAAAATTCAATAAAAGGCCATTACTGTGGGTAAAATGGAAGGCCAGAACTCGAAAAAATTAACTTGAACTGTATTTTGGATGTATTCAGCATACATACCAAATTTATTTTCGTTGAGTTCAGTAGAACTAATTTCATCCAGAACTAAATAGATGGATAGCCGGACAGATCGACGGAAGAAAAACATAACATGTCCAATTCTTAACACTTTCATGAGGGGAGCTGTGCTGGTATAGCATTAAAGACTATGTGCCAGTACATTCTCTTATATATTCAACATTCTCTTATATATGTGAGTTTCCCATAGGGAGCCTCACATGTATATAAGAGAATGCACTGGCTTACAAGGTCAAGGTAAACATGGCCAATGCATTCTCTTATATATGCGAGGTGCCCTATGAGCAACTCGCATATATAAGAGAATGCATTGGCACAGGATTTTCATAAAATTTCAGCAAGCTCCGGTCATGAAAGAATTAATACAGGCGTATAAAACAGGGTTTTCAAAGTGATAATTTTTTTCAGAACTGGGGATTGACCTGCAAACTCTGGTTCAAGGTCTCTCTCCTCCATGAGCAGCTCCTCATCTGTGTAGTCTAGAGCAAACTGATGCACTTGTTTGTTCGATGCGAGCTGAGCATGAAAAGCCTCCCGAGCCTGGCTGATGGCATCATCGTTAGCACCTGTGGAACAAATAGATGAGACAATTCTCATATATTTACATAGCCTGTCTTTGTTACACTAAATCCTGTTTGGTCATTGGTCAACTGCCAATTGGTTCATCCTGTTCACATCCCAATAATGCAGAGCTCTTTAGTGTAACACGAACAGGAAGTTACAAATTGTTGGCCTAATCACTAAAAAGCAGTCAGCAGAATAATTGGGCGTTCTTTTCAAAGTTCAGCCAAATTGCATATGAAGTCAGTTATTTATATCGATCACGTTATCGTAGCTAAGAATTTGGAAATCCTATATCGGGCTGACTTAATGTAATAGTCTCAAATTATCGGCCATTTTGTGAAAAAAAATAAGAATACACTCAGCTTTTTTATGGGAATAAATCATCAAAAAGTTATATAAATATAAGAAATGAATGCAGTGGGTGTGTGTGTTATTGGGGGATATGACGCTGTCGTCGTTGGGGTACAATATGTAAACCGCTTTTCCCCATGTACCCCAATGACCACAGTGCCGTATCCTCCAATAACACACACTAAAACTACATTCATTTCTTAAATATACCTCATATACACACACCATCCTATAAAAGCCAAATTGGTCTCTGGGACATATTAATACAGATACAGATAGACAATGGGGTGAACATTCTGATTAACCTTTTCTAGTGTTGAAACGATTAGCGATTTTAAGGAATCGACTAGTCGGCAGAGGTAATCGACTACTAGTCGACTAGTCGGACCCCTTCTAAGAGTTCCCGTTTCTATGCCCATATGATGTATAAAATGGGCCATGTGGCATCGCAGTTTTGAGTATCCAACCCTTCGTAAACCAGGCTCTCCTGCAACCTCCATATAATCTCACGGTTTGGGGAATGCAGGTAATAAAAACATTTTATTTAAACAAAATTTTCACCGGTAACCAGGAAATAAATAGTTAAGTCTCGTTCGTAAGTCTCGCTAATGAGATGTCGGGTGTGTTCTATTGTCTCTCTGAATAGGCGCCTCATGTCGCGGGGGGGGGGGGGGGGGGGGGGGGGGGGTATGGGTATTAGAATCTATTTAGTTACTGAGTTGACTTTACCAGCTTGACTTGTCGTGAATTGTTTTATATATTGCATCATCACTCTAGTATTACACGTGCCACAGTGAGAAGTTATCACTGGTCAATTGCGTCACATCGAACTAGACAGTGTTCAGTCGGCAGCGACACTTTATGTCTTTGATGATCAACATAAAATAAACCGTGCATACATTGGGTTCAGTTCAGGTCATGGTGTTCACCACCCGTGCATGACTGATGGCAGTGGCATCGTTAAAGGAACAATGCAATAAGGCTTTAAGAAGTTAATATGTGTTAACTGTTGCAGATTACGTGATAATATGGCCGTGCAATGGTGCTACTGTCATGATAGCACATAGGTAGTGCTTTTTCCCGACTAATCGACTAGCAGATTTCGGGATCGACTAATTTCATAATCGCGTCGACTTCGACTGTCGATTAATCGTTTCAACACTAACCTTCTCTACACTAACTGCTCATGGATGAGTTCAGATAGTAAGTTCAACAAATGACCATGCATAGGCTGTTTGTTGAACTTATTATCTGAACATTTCCCACCAATGAATTTACGCACCTTCCATGCCTTGTATGATCATTTGTCACATACTGAGCTAATCAAGCCTTGAAATAGGGTGTCTGTCATTTGCAGAATGAGGTCCCCAGAGGGTGAATTTAGTGATGCTACCCCACATAGCAGGCTAGCATCACCAAATTCACCCTCTGGGAACCTCATTCTGCTGAGGTGTAAGCAGAATGAGGTCCCCAGAGGGTGAATTTGGTGATGCTAGCCCACTAGCTTGGAGCTAATCCAGGCATTCAAGGCCCTACAGGAGCCCCGTTTCCAGCATAGAAAAATTTACAAGTTGTTATTATCTTACTGCATATTATATAATCAACTAGCAATGTTCTTCATTTAAAAAAAAAAAAAAAAAAATACTAACAAAATTCTAAGTTTACTTCATCAAAGATCTTCAGGTATAACGTATTCCATACAAGCTATCACTCTATTTATTTTTAATTAAACCAACCATGTTCAATTGCAGCTTTGAGAGTAGCCTCTGGATGGTTCGACCCAAGGCTATTCTTTACTAATCTTCTACGTCTTCTGGAATCATCTTCCCATATATCCAACTTCCAGTAATTGTTTGATCTGAAAATAAGTTATTATATTAACTGTTCCAGGCAGTCACAAGAACAACTCAATTTGATGCCACTCTCCTTTTAAATTCACTTGTGTAGCATACTAAGAATACCCGAAGGTGATTTAATACCAGCACTCAACAGTGCCATGGAAACATAACTGATCAGGTTAGTATGTTATGAACTCATGGCATAATACCTCTGCACTCTAGTATGGTAGTGATTACTGCACTCTACCAGCGGAAGCAATTCTGATTAAAATCAGATTCTCAAAGATGCTCTGCGTTACAGAGTCTGAAGAATTTCACATTACCACCGCTATAAATAACTTCTGCATGCAACCCATGCAGTAAGACATCAGAGCAAAAATAGTTTTACAATTGACAGAATATCTCCTTTTCTTTTCGTTTTTATCTGCTGCTTTAACCCTTTGAGTGCCAGGGGCCGATCTCATCGGCCCTAAACCTACATAATAAGTCTGTTAAAGAATATAAGAATAAATTATAAAAATTGTAAAAAAAAAAAAAAAAAAAAAATGTTAGGCCAATGCATTCTCTTATATATGCGAGGCGACCTATGGTCGACTCGCATATATAAGAGAATGCATTGGCACAGGGTATATGGGTTGATACAAATATCGGACCTGGCACTCAAAGGGTTAAACTGGAGTTAACTGTTGAAATTCTTGTAAATAGGTATTCTATTCTCCTTGTTAGGTATTATAGGTCAATTCTAATACTCTTCATAGACTCTTTTAGTGTTAAATTAGTTGTCATAATCTCTAATTTTGTGAACAGTGGGTGAAATTATCAATGTGGCAGAAAATTGATTGTGCTATTTTTAGGTATGTAGTGAATCGACCGCTGTATTGGACTTCCAACAATCGCCTGATTGGCTGCATTGCTTTACTGATAAATGTTGTGACTGGATGACACTGACGTAATGCTTGTTGGTGGTAATCACAGCTATATTCCTCAGACTGTAACACAGAGCTTGTTCAAGAGTCTGATTTTAAACAGAACTGCAGCGGAAGCAGAGCCAGGAATGAGATAACATCTCACGTTTGATATCAACTCACTTTTGTTCAGTGTTACCCCAGGCACCATGTTTATTGGTGAGTATGTTGAGTATTTTTTCTCGGTTCTTTATCGCAGCTGCATGATCGCGTCGTTTGGCAGCGGTAATAAGGTGATCACAGAGACGCTCTTCTTCCTTCCTCTCTACATTCATCTGGGCACATTGAGACTGTAATTAGAAGAAAAGGGTCTATAACTCTGTCAAAACTCACCAAAATGTGAAGCACATACCAAATATTATGAAATTCTGTTGATTATTTCTTACAAGCCTTGAAATAGGGTGTCTGTCATTTGCAGAATGAGGTCCCCAGAGGGTGAATTCAGTGATGCTACCCCGCATAGCTGGCTAGCATCACCAAATTCACCCTCTGGGGACCTCATTCTGCTTACACCTCAGCAGAATGAGGTTCCCAGAGGGTGAATTTGGTGATGCTAGCCCGCTATGCGGGGTAGCATCACTAAATTCACCCTCTGGGGACCTCATTCTGCAAATGACAGGCACACTATTTCAAGGCTTGATTTCTTATGTTATCATCTACACAACTTAAGTAAGATGAATTCAAAGTTGAAACAAGGGACATAACTTCATCAAAAGCTGATGATGGTCATTTTGCATCTTGACCTGCATTTTCATAAAATATGAACAGCATACCATAATTCTGTTGAATATTGCTCAATTTATCATCAGGACACTCTACTAAAATCATAAGACAGTGACCAAATCTGAATATGTTCGCAAATGTGAACTTTACATCAAATTCAATGTTTCCACTTGTAGGAGATAAAAGTGGCACCTATAAACTACAACCATACTTACAGTCACATGTCATCTCTGTTTATATATCATCAAACATTATAATCATGGTGATACATGTATAACTAAAATAAATATCTAAGAACTAACACTTGTTTCAATGCAGGGATGGTGTAATGGTAATGTGTAATTAAAGTTATGCAGTTATAACAGAAAAGTTAGAAGACAAATTTGCCTTCAAAACTTTTCAGTTATAGCTCATAACCTTAATCTAAACACTAAACAAGAGTTTCATAATTTGAAACCAGTATTGGTCAAAACCGTCTAGTTCTCACCAATATATGTTCATAGAGAATTGATACATTCCTTGCTATCAACAATTATGTCTTGGGAATAAACATCTGTCAGTCACACATCCAGTTGAATTTTCATTGGTTGGTCAATTGCAACAACAATGCTGGTATCACTAATTAAGTGACAACCAATTACTTTACAGCACTTCGTGTTTAAATTATGTCTAAATACATCATTCCTAAAACTGAAATAAACTGTAAAACATAAACATAAATTCATGTGAAAATTAGATTAAATACAGAAGAATAACTTACCTCGAATTCTGCATGCTTTTGTACATCTTCTGCTCGCATCCGGTTCAATATGAACTCAGCTTCGTTAGCCACTCTGACAATATGGTCCCGTGTAGCTAATGCTAACACTCTGAAATTACAAGTAGAGAGATATATTTACACTTATATCTGCATTCACGCTATGGTACATGAATGCATGATGTTGGTTGGTTGAAATTACATGACACCCAGAGCCCAACTTACTTCCAGTTTATAAAGCAGCAATGTACCACATATGAATTAAAGGTACTCAATCCGATCAGATGGTCCCCATATCATCAAGATACAACAACAACATTTCTTCAAAATTCGCTTTAGTTATCAGAATCAATTAATTGCAACAAAATAATGCTAACCACTGTCAACTGTGGTATAAAATTTCTCAAAACGTCATATTTATCAACATTTTGTTCAATGAAATATGACCGTATTATCACTTGAGTATCACACAATTTGGCTGTATTACTACCTGATTTTCATCGCAATTTTGTCCGAGACCGTCTGTTTGACAACGTATTTCTGGGCCACAAATAATTGCACATCTCGTGAAATAACAAACTTCAAAAATCGGTAACTGATCACTCTGAGCTTTGATGGGTGGGTTCCTCGACTCGAATCAAATATTTTTTACCCCTGAAGCCAAAGAAATAGTAATTTAGGAGTGTTAATTAAGATAATCCATCTTTAAGTGGACAGATTGTCGCTGATATTGAGCACTATATACAATTTTAATCTGCTATTTGAGTGTAAATATAAGGATTGAATATCTAGTTTGTTGTATTCCATGGAATCATATGGCTAGAAATTTGTTTGAGATTTTTATTTTTCTAGTCCCACTCAAAATGCCAGACCAATGTGCGTCCATACTCCATGGAATGCAACAAAATCAACATCTATTTTTTAATTAAATGTTAATACAAACTTGTCACTTCATTCACATTTGAAAAGTACCGGTAGTATAAACAAAATAAACTGAATGATGACTCTGCAAAAACAGACAACAATATGACAAACAATCCAAAGTCATATTGTTTGTTTGAATGGGCAGTATATAACCATTTGAAAATCTTTATGACTAACAAACCAAACCAAATTTGGAAAAAAAGACTTAGGGTAGTGTCACTAAATTCACCCTCTGGGGACCTCATTCTGCAAATGTCCAGGATCGTATTTTGAGGCCTGATCAAGTCCACTTAACCCTTTACCCAACAGAATGGCCCTGTGCCAATGCATTCTCTTATATATGCGAGTCGACCATAGGTCGCCTCGCATATATAAGAGAATGCATTGGCTTAACACATATTAAAAATTCTAAAATTGTCAAAGAATGTATAAAAATATTATAAAAATTGTTAAAAAATGTAAGAAAAAATTCTAAAATTGTTAAAGAATGTAAGAAAAAATGGTAAACAGAATTAAATTTTTTTTTTTTTAGTTTTAGGCCAATGCATTCTCTTATATATGCGAGGCGACCTATGGTCGACTCGCAATATATAATAGAATGCATTGGCACAGGGCATAACTGTAACCATCACAATGTGGTCAATGAACCGGTTCCAATGATATCCATATTTGTATGGTTCTATTGAGACAGACCGAAGATATTTTAGGCTGTTGAAGCTTTATTTGGGCGTTTTTGGCCGGTTTGTTGGGTAAAGGGTTAACAATACAAACCTTCCTTCATTAACTAGTTCTATGAATGCCAGGCCAGCATGCTTCTGGAGGGAGTTCTGCCATTCCTGAGAACATAGCAACATTACCAGCTCAACCACCGATGTGCTCTGCTTCAAAGTAACCAATCCTGAAGGATGTAAGAATATACAATATTAAATTACCCCCGGGAGGGTAAATAAATAAAAAATAGTGAGTTTCTATTTTTTTGTAAGGCTTTCGAGACCATATCGCCATAGATGATCATACACATGTTGTATTTGAAAAAAAACGGCCGAGGATAGCCAAAAATACAGTTATGCTGACCAGGATAACCTCACCTGGGAAAGGTCAAATTTCCAAGTCTCCACGCCAAATTGTTTATTATCAAGCTTTGTGCAAGAACAAGTGCCCACCCTTCCCCAAAAACTTGTCAGAAGGGTAATGTGTGCCCAGTGAGCCATATCCAAATTTGCTGAAAAAAGGTAGCTCAGAGGAAGCATTGAAAGGCAAATACTTGGTGCTGGTAGAGTTAAATACTACTCATCTCTAAAATATCATACATACTACTGCTGAATAATAATTCTTTGAATAACATAGTTACCTCCCATAAGAAGCTCCTGTCCATGAGAGCCAATCAGCGTCTTTGAAAGAAATGGGGCGAAGTCAACAAATATTTCTCGCAATAGTGGAGAACAAGAACCTAAAGCTTTTTCTAGTCTCTCAGTGAGTGATGATCCACCTTCACTGGGCACAGGTAAATTTCCTAGTGGAGCAGGAATCGAGAGGCTGAGTTTCTCTGGTTTATTTCCCATAGCCGAAGGATCGGTCGAATTCGACACTGTTATCGATGCTATCTGCTCTTCATTCTGAGCACTTCTAGCTGGACTATTAGGTTTTGTTTCATCATGATCTTCTTCGCTACTTCCAGCTGGCTTTTCATCGACTGATTCGTCGACTGTTTCCGTTGATTGCCTAGCTGGCTTTTCATCGACTGGTTCCCCAGCTGGCTCTGTTGATTGCCTAGCCGGCTTTTCAACGACTGGTTCTTCGCCTGGTTCCGTTGACTGCCTGGCTGGTTTCACTTCTCTCTCAGCTTCCTCATCATTTGATTCAGACTTTTCATCGGTTTTCGTCTCCACTTCCTTTTCATCATCTTTTGAACTCGAAGTTTCATCTGACGATGGCTTAACATCATCTTCATCGTTTTCGTCTTTTGAGTCATTCTTTCCTGCTTTGTTCTCACCATCATCTCCTTCATTCCCACCATCTGCTTCTGATCGTTCAGAAGTCTCGTCCTTACCATCTGATACTGTATCTTCTGTACTTTCTTCATTCTCTTCAATCCCAGATTTTTCTGTATTTTCTTCCTTGTCCGTTTCCTTTCCTTCAATCTCTCTTTTTTCTTCAATTTCTTCCGTGTCAGTGTCTTCACTCTCATCTTCTCCTTTGCTTTCTTCACTCTCATCTGTTTCTTTGCTTTGTTCACTTTCATCTTCCTCTTTGCTTTCTTCATTATTTTCTTTCTCACCAACTTTTGCTTCGTCTTGATGATCCTTTCCTGATTCCACGTGCTCATCAGCTTTATCCGTTCCACTCTCAGCCTCTGTAGCTTCAGACTCCTTACTAGGTGGCGCTTCTATACCATCATTTGTTCCATTTATTTGATCAGCCTCAGCGGATGAGTTTTCTACTAGTTCCTCCGACTCTTGGCCTTCAGTACGATTTGCTGAGTCATCAACTATCTCATCTGCTTTTGTTTCAGAATCTGGAACCCACAAAAATATGAAATGTTTAGATTAACCCTTTACCCAACAAACCGGCCAAAACCGGCCAAATAAAGCTTCAACAGCCTAAAATATCTTCGGTCTGTCTCAATAGAACCATACAAATATGGATATCATTGGAACCGGCTCATTGACCACATTGTGATAGTTACAGTTATGCCCTGTGCCAATGCATTCTCTTATATATGCGAGTCGACCATAGGTCGCCTCGCATATATAAGAGAATGCATTGGCCTAAAAAAAATCTTTTTTTAACACTTTTTCTTACATTCTTTAACAATTTTATAATTTTTAATGTGTTAAGCCAATGCATTCTCTTATATATGCGAGGCGACCTATGGTCGACTCGCATATATAAGAGAATGCATTGGCACAGGGCCCTTCTGTTGGGTAAAGGGTTAAAACACATCTTTTTATCAAGTCTGAGTTTAGTGTGCCTGTCATTTGCAGAATGAGGTCCCCATAGGGTGAATTTAGTGATGCTATTCCGCAATAATGGGCTAGCATCACTAAATTCACCCTCTGGGGACCTTATACTGCTTGGGCCTCATCTACTCTGGAAAGTTTTTTTATGTTTATTATCAAATTTCTATAGCAACTTCTTCACATAGATTATATTTCTTTTTTAGTTTAGTTTCTCTATATCCCCAAATTGGCAGACGATACATTGCATAATTGAGGTTCCAAAGGGTGTACATAACAATATTCACCATTTGGGAAGTTCAATCTGAGTCTATGACTCCCATAGCAGATGAGGCCCCCAGAGAGTGAATTTGGTGATGCTAGCCTGCTATGCAGGATGGCACCACTAATATTCAACAACCGATGGTCATTTGTTGAACTTATATGATCCTTTCCTAATTGAACTACTCATTAATGAGTATATAGTAAATGGTTTAAATGGTTAATTAGGATTGACACGAGGCAAAGACACATATTATGGATTCATTAGTAGGGATGTTCAGATAATACATTCAGTAGCTAAGGTATAGCTAATGTATCACTGAACATTCTTACACATGAATCAAACAGGAAAAAGTCAGTACATACTTCATAATAATAAAGACAATTTCAATAGAGTTGATGTCATCTTCACAACAGTTGTCAATGTAATTGGACTATAATGTCGAACAACAAAACAAAATGTTTATACAATATTTTTTGAAAACTTCTGTATTTTTCGGTGATTCACATAGACCAACGGGTGTGAAATACATATCACTTAACCCTTTCATGACGGAAGCTGCGCTGGTGAGACATTAAAGATCCTGTGCCAGTGAATTAACTTATATATGCGAGTCTCCCCATAGGGCTCTCGCATAAACAAGAGAATGTATTGGCTTACAAGGTGAAGGTAAATGTTAGGCCAATGTATTCTCTTATATGTGAGGCTTATACGGGAGAGAATGCAATGGCACAAGGTTTTCACAAAATTTTAGGAAGCTCCAGTCATGGAAGGGTTAACCCTTTACCCAACAAAACGGCCAAAACCGGCCAATAAAGCATCAACAGCCTAAAATATCTTCGGTCTGTCTCAATATAACCATACAAATATGGATATCATTGGAACCGGCTCCTTGACCACATTGTGATAGTTACAGTTATGCCCTGTGCCAATGCATTCTCTTATATATGCGAGTCGACTATAGGTCGCCTCGCATAATATATAAGAGAATGCATTGGCCTAAAAAAACACTTTTGTTAACACTTTTTACCATTTTGTCTTACATTCTTTAACAATTTTATAATTTTTAAAGTATTAAGCCAATGCATTCTCTTATATATGCGAGGCGACCTATGGTCGACTCGCATATATAAGAGAATGCATTGGCACAGGGCCCTTCTGTTGGGTAAAGGGTTAAAAGCTATACCATTCTCTGTATCTTCTGCCTGTTCATCAGATTGGTGCTGATCCTCTTCAGCACTTTCCTTAGTAGGAGTTATGTCCCCTTCCTCTCCAGATTCTTCTTCTTCCTCATCCTCCTCTTCTTCATCAGATTCTTCTTCGTCTCCTTCAGCTGGAAATAAGTATAAGACCAGGTATAATATAACTGTGATTATTAATTAGCTATAGGCTATCGGCCGCAATAAGTAGAACGCTGCCAGTATTATAAGTAACAAAAGTTGACCAATAAGTGAAAAACACGGCCAATAAGTAAAAAAGTCGCCAATAAGTAGAAAGGCGGCCAATAAGTCAATGGTAATGTAAATGACGTCATAGTTATTTAGCTCGATCGGAAAAGAATACTGAGTCGACGGAAGATAGATTACAGTTGCTTTCAGATGAATTATGGTACGGACCATCACTGATTTTGGGAGTAAATATACGTGGATGAACTACATGTATCCGCATCAATATCATTCCCAGTGGAAACAGACAGTACTGTGAAATCGCTGCATGTCTTCACAAAGTTCACAAGAAAAATTATTTCTGGAATAATTGTTAATTTATTAATGCACACAATGGTATATATCTATGTTAATATATTCATCCTGTGAAACAACAATTGCCAATGTTGCTAATTAATAAAATACTTATTAATTGGTTGTTTCCACATTGACGGAGTTATGAGGCCTCGGTCTGTTGTATTAGCCTTCAGTTTGTGGCCTCAGGCCAATACGACAGACCTCCTCCTCATAACTCGGCCAATATGGAAACAACCAATTAGTAACATATATTATAGATGTACTACCAACAAAAACTAAATGTTATAGGAGTGAGTGGGTGAACATCTTCCTGCTTTATATGCATGAATAATGTTTTTGGGTATTTTTGTTACCCCTTTCAGACAGGAGCTGCGCTGGCGCAACATTAAAGACCCAGTGCCACTGCATTCTCTTATATATGCGAGTCGACCATCGGTCGTCTCGCATATATAAGAGATTGCATTGGGCTAACAATTTTTTATCAATTTTTCTTTCATTCTTTAACAATTTTTATAATTTTTATAATTTTTTCTTACATTTTTGGCAAATTTAATTATTTTTTTATATTTTTTTTCTTACATTCTTTAACAATTTTTATAATTTTTTCATATATTCTTTAACAATTTGATCAATTTTTATCATTTTTTCTCACATTCTTTAACAATTTTATCATTTTTTTCTTACATTCTTTATCAATTTTTATAATTGTTTCTTACATTCTTCAAAAAAAATTATTATTTTTTTCATTTTGTCTCACATTGCTTAACAATTATAAAAAATAATAACAAATTTATTAGGCCAATGAATTCTCTTATATATGCGAGGCGACCTATGGTTGACTCGCAGATATAAGAGAATGCGTTGGCACAGGGTTTTTGCAAAATTTCGGGAAGCTTCAGTCATGAAAGGGTTAACACAACAAAGACACTATAATTATCACACTACAGCTAGTACTGTATGTTGTATAATATCAACAGGTGTATCTAGAAGACACTGAAAATAGAGTCATATCTATAATTATGGTGCCCGCTTGTTTGAGATGATGCAAAAGAACGTGTTACACATGATGAATTATCCTCATGAACTGTAAGAACCATCAAGCAGTCAAATGTGGACTAAGTTTCTGATACTTATGCGTTTGATATAAAATGTTCTGTCTGAAGAGAGCTATTGGCTTTTGTTTCTATTCTATCTAATTATGTTATCTAAAGCACAGAATAGTAGTCTAACTTTGAAGTCTGATAAAATAACATATAGCTAATACATTTTGAATACAAAATCTTTTTAACATGAATAGGGAAATTTAAGCAATGAGATCATACCATATATACTCCACAACATAACTGGTATACAAGAAATTAAAAAAAATGCAAAGAGAACTAGCTACTATTTTCTAATCAAGCACAATCTAAACCAGTCAACATACTAAGCAGGTTTGGTATACGTATTCACTCCATGTAAAATCAAATATACTCGTAAGAATTTTTAATACAAAGAATTAATTTAAATTTGGCTTCAATGACAATATAAACCGCAGCAAGTTTAAGGTTGTGAATGAAATCCAGCAAGAAAACGCTTTGATCAAGTCTGGATATAGTGTGTCTGACATTTACAGAATGAGGTCCCTAAGCAGAATGAGGTTCCCAGAGGGTGAATTTAGTCATGCTATCCTGCATAGACGGGCTACCATCACCAAATTCTCCCCCTGGGGACCTCATTCTGCTTAGGCCTCATCTTCTGGGGAGTATCTATAATCTCAAATGAACATTCTCATTAGTTACTTTTCCCTTCTGTTCAGTTTCTATATCCCATAATTTGCAGAATATAAAGTGCATAATCAAGGTGACGGATGGGTGAACATCACCAACTTCAACTGACGAACTTCAATCTGATCCTGGGTCTCCCAAAGTAGTTAAGGCATAAGCAGAATGAGGTTCCCAGAGGTGAGAATGAGGTTCCCAGAGGGTGAATGTAGTGATACTATCACTAGGATAGTATCACTAAATGCACCCTCTGGGGACCTCATTCTGCTAATGTCATACACACTATATCCAGGCTTAGTTTTGATATGGTCAGTCAATTCATATATATGTGAATAGTTTGTACTCTCTGTAGTGGTAAATACAGACTGGAATTTCTTTTAAGTGATGTTTTTGGCTATCAGCTGGTGAAGTTGAATTATTACACTAACACATAGACAGAAAAGCATTTCATTCATGAAATGAATACAAAGAATAATGATGCAAGTTAAGAACAATACATAAAAACATCACTTCTAACGCAAACATCAACACAATATTGCATGAAATGTCAGGGTATGGAACAAATACATAAGTCCAAGCCCATTTGAAGCCAGTTAACCACAATTTCTTGAGCTAATTGCCGGCACCAACCAAGCAATTAAAAACAGAAGTTTACTTCCAACATCATTATCAGCAAACAGCTACCATGAAAATCCCCAAAGTCTCTTAACTGACTGGAGCCTCACGTATATAAGAAATTACACTGGCCTAACATTATTTACATTGACCTTGTAAGCTAGTGCATTATCTTATATATGCGAGGCTCCCTATGGGAGACTCACATATATAAGAGAATGCACTGGTACATGATCTTTTTAATACTGCACCAGTGCAGCTCCCATCATGAAAGGGTTAAATTAACAAAGTAATAATAGCACACAGGTAACTATAAGAATTATCAGCAGCAGGTAATGAAAGCATAATCAATCACTCTTTATTACAATTGATTGCTTGAGCAAAGTCATAAATCTTAAACTCTGGTAAAACAGCCGTTAAAAAAGTTTATGTTCGCAACATAAGCCTCCCAATAAGTGCGTAATGGTTTATTTAATTACTTTGGGCATATAGATAATATTATTATACTGTCATATCGGACTGGGCATATTTAAAAAATAAAACCAATGTACATAATATATGATCACAAATTATTGACAATAAAACTATAAAAAAGCCTGAAACTTAAAATAATCCTTGTCAAAATGTCACTCAAACAATAAACATGCACATGCTCAATATGATATACTTGTATCAGGCAACTACAACATAGGTGTGGCTTCAACTGAAAATTATAAGGTGTAGCTATGGTAAAATAGGTGTAAAACAACACTCGTTTACATATAAGACATCCATCCATCTGACCTCTGGTTATGACCTCTGTCCCATCACCACCAGTATGATGACCAAAGGCCATGTGAGACAAAACACTTGGCACCTCCTCCACCTGGCTCCCACCACCATCCTCAGCAATGCTCTCGTCACCCGCACTACCAAGGTCATCTGACTTGTCAGGTGATATGTCAGATGTTTTGCTCGCACGATGAACCTTTTCGAGGGAGACGGTCACATTTTCAATGAGTGGCATGGATGCTGGTGATCGTAGCTCTTGCCAAGATTTGAAAACTGTCAAAATTGTGGTCATTTCTCATTATTTGATCTTACCATGGAATTAATTGTATGAATAAAATTTAGTACCGTATTCTCGCGGGTATAAGCCCAGGGGGCCTAGGGAATAAATAGCTTGAAAAGGCATGGGTGGTCTTATACCCCGGAAAAAAGTTAGTATTTCGGATGTCATCACCTGGACTCGCGAAAATATGGCGTTGAACGATGGATGAGTAAGTATATTTAGCGTAAGTATATCGAACATATCTCATTTCTGCATTTCGAGGTATACGTAACTTTACCAGAAAGCTGGGTTTTCCCCACATTTAGTTTCGGTTCCGCACGTGGTCGATACAGAATTAACGTTGAATTGGAAATCTTACACAGAAAATATGCACAGAAACGAACAGACAAAATAACACATGTGATACATAACACAGTATAAGAATACATATAGGCCTAGAAACGTATGTAAAACTTTGTCTAGATAAATTATTTGGGAATTACAATGGGGATTTATATTCCGATCATCGTTTCGTAAACGGAGTCCTGCGTTCCGTAAAATATATAGTTTCTGTTGACATTAAAACAAGAATGTTGTGCTTCATATGTCAATCAATGGAAAGTGGGCGTTAAATTTAACTGAGAAATCCAATCGCTATTCAGAATGAGAAAACAATACAGCTTATGCGGTTACATAACTTCTTACATCAACGCATGAAAGGTGTTATATTGATTTATGATAGGCCTTACTCGTGGTAAATTTATGACATTGAATAATTAATTAGGGGAACAAAACAAATTTTAACGGCGTGTTGTTTCTTAATTTGGGCCGTTTCACCCTTGGATAGGGGTTTGAGTTTATCGTAATCGCGCTCCCAAGATCGAATCTGCTTCCGCGAAATTCCCCATTCACGTTCGGTTTTGGAGAAATTCCTGCCGATATCGCGAAACCACTCGATCACAGTCACTTTCACAGCAATTGTGTAAGATTTACGTTGTAGAGGCATTGTAAACAAATAAATAACTGAATATCTTGGGTTAGTTTCTCAGTATTTATACCGATCACATTGTCAGCACAAACTTACACAGGACACAGTCTTAATTACCTTCAATAGTTTCTTTCCATTGATCTTTTCCGTTGATTGAACGTCAGTAAAACAGACCTACCGGCCAGTTATTAATTGAACACAAGAAACAAGACACAGTGTAACATAAATCATCTTTATTTATATATTATTAGAATAATAGTTAATTATTCTCCGCCCCGTGACCGCACTTCGTTCCGGTCCCCGGTATCGAATAAGACATCCGGAAATTATAATATGTCATAGCTACCGGAACTGTGACCTTTGAACTACGCGAAAATTTGAAATTCATGACATTTTTGACAGGTGTTGGGGAGTAATTTTTCTCAAATACTGGTATATAAACCCGTTTTGGAGGGGTTATGGTTAGGGTCAGGGAGGGGGTGGTCTTATACCCCGGAAAACTTACTTCTAGTGAAAATACTGGGGTGGTCTTATGCCCGAAAGTGGGCTTATACCCGCGAGAATACGGTATATAAAGTTGTGTGTATATGGAAAAGATTGCCCAAATAACCATCTGCATTATTCAGTAATACACATTTTCTTTTTGCCATCTGCTCTTGATTGGATACAGTAATGCTCTAAATAATCGACCTCTTAAATAACAAGAGCATAATTATGGGTAATTTTTCAGGATTTAGTCGGAAATATGGCTTGTTGCCATTCATCGGAAGAGCTTTCCGATGAATGGTAACAAGCCATACTTCTGACTAAATCCTGAAAAATTACCCATAATTGAGAGCTTTCCGATGAATGGCAACAAGCCATATTTCCGACTAAATCCTGAAAAATTACCCATAATTCTGCTGTGGTTAAGGGGTCGATTATTTAAGCGGTTATAACAGTTATAAATTTCCAATGATATTATCCTGCTCTTTGTCTTTAAGGCCAAATAATAAACATTCTGTGTTCTCAGGCACCTCAGCTCCCTCATCACTGAAATTTTCATATTAAAGGTCTCGTCACACATTTCATTTCAATATTTTCTGTTAGAAATATTGGATTTGAACAATGAAAATAATTTTATTTCTGAAGTATCTTTTCCAGATTATGAGAAAAATAATAATACATTAAATAGACTATCTCCCTCAACTCATAATAAAGATCTAATACCTGAGAACACAGATACCTTATATTAATGGTCTAATATATATGTACACAAAACCATTGCAATTAAAGTGATGTGAAACACTCCGGTTGGGTGATCAAATAGAAATGGAGAATAATCCTGTTCAAAGTAGTTATTTTTACAAATATTGTATCTAAATTGACAACACACACCGTCTTTCTTATATATTAATTAAATGCAGTGACTGCCAATGGCGAAATCGTTTACGTTAGTTTATCGCCGATAGAAGCGTCCCAGTTCGAGTAGTAAATATTTACAATTTAGCGTACTTCAGACAATGTTTTCTATGGAGTGGTACGGTCGATTTGCTTGAGATTTTCGTGATGTTAGTAGAATGCTGCATTCCTCCAGTTGGGGTAGCACCTGAATACTAACTTATCAGTTTCACGCACCTGAACCAGTACATAATATGTCTTTAATGGATTAATTCTTGAATTTTATTATTATTTCTCATGATATTATGCAAGTTAATAGGGATTCATTAAGATGCCAATTTGGGGATATAGAGAAACTTAACTAATTTTGAAAAAGAAACTATCTAAATAAAGATACTTTCCAGAGAAGATAAAGCCTAACTTGAAGCAAATTGAGGTCTACAGAGGGCGAATGTAGTGATGCTAGCCCACTACGCAGGGTAGTGTCACTAAATTCACCCTCTGGTGACCTCTTTCTGTAAATTGTCCGGAAACACATTTTGAGATCTGATTGCATCAGTGTCAGGCAACCGTAAATTCTATGCAGCTGTCTTCTGAGTAGCTCCAATCAGACTTGCCGCGATATTTGCGGTTTCTGATACCAGAAGGTTTAGATTGTTAAAACTTATAACACCAATCATAACAGACTAGTTCTCATAGAAAGGAGAGTATTAGCCATCATCAACAAGCTATGTTCTAATTCCAAACAAAGTTTGTGCAACATAAGACAGCGATTTAGTTAGTTGTCAATAAAACTCAAAATTTGCCATACTAAAAACAGCATCAAATAAGGCCGCCACTCGGGCATAACTTTGACACTCAATTTCGTACAGAGGTTATAGTTGTTCTATGATTGGTCAAGATCTCCCACCACATCGTGACGAATAGAATAGTCTGATATTATAGAGGTTTTCAAACTAAATCTCTCTAATGGTTTTTATAATATTTTTTTAAAGGAACGGGATACCTGGCTGTTTGTTCGAGACTATGTAAACCAAGTCTTCTCATTCCACAACAGCTTTGGATATTGGTTGGGTTGATGCTGTTTTAGAACGAACCCCGTCCCATTACTCTCCTATAACAGACTTTATGCCCAGAAAGCTTGGGTGGGAGTTATCTTGCTTTTATGTCATTGGATTAGGTCAAATAGAGGGCAGCCTTTCCCCAAGCATTATAATATCAAACATGCATATATCAGAGGTCCGTTGAATGTCAAAGCAACAAGATTTATAAGTAAACAAAGGCTTGCTTTCTAGAGAATTTTGATTTGTCACGCTATCAGAAATGCATATCAACACATTAAACGATCGTATCATCACTATACCTTTTCTATCACGGTAAATGAAATATCATTTTGAAGACAGATTAATTGCAGACATGTCAGATGATTAATCACATTCATGGATTCATGTGAATGCCTGGGCTCCATGTGTAAATGTAGTACATCTTTTCAATGAAAGTCTGTTATAGAAGAGTAAGAGGACAGAACTCGCTCCAAAACAGCAGGAACCCAGCTCCGATTATCCCAAGCTGCTGTGGACCGAGAGTACTTGGTTTAGAGACTATGGAACACATAGCTGTTATAGATAGTCTGGGAGGCTAATCTGAATCCATGCTGTTACCAATATCATAACCACACCCTGGACAACTTGCACAAGACTTGCATGCTCTATCTATCAACCATACCTGCAGTGTTTGGTGTTGGGCTATCAGACTGCCTGTACGGGCTGTTGTTAGACACCGCAGGGCTCGGTGGTTCCAGAATGTCTCTGTATTTGGACACCATTAACACAGATGTAAAATAAACTATTGCCAGTGCCAGGAACTGAGCTTGCTTTGTCTCTTCCTACAAAGTACAATCAAGTATACGACATGACATGAGATAAAGTGGTTTGCTGCAATATTTACGAAAAGAATATGGAAATACCAATCATTGATTGATTATTTAATTGTTGATTGTGGTACAAGGAAAAATAACATAACATGCATACATAGTGTAGAACATATTTACAAATAAATGCAAGTATTGACTGCGAACAGGTTAAAGTGATGTGAAACACTCTGGTATGGTGATCAAATAGAAATTGAGAATAATCTTGCTCAATGTAATTAATTTTTACGAACATTAATCCTAATTGACAACACACACTGTCATTCTTATATATTAATTAAATGCAATGACACTTGATGGTAAAATAATTTGTGTTAGTATATTGCTGATAGTCATGTCCAAAATTGAGATGTAAATATTTACAATTGAGTGTAGTTCAGAAGAAGTATTCTATGGAGTGGTATGACCGATTTCTTTGAAATTTTCGGCGATGTTAGTAGAATGCTACATTCCCCAGGTTGGCATCTAACTTATCAATTTCACGCACCCTAACAAGTCCGTAATATGTCTTTAAAAGAACAAAGTGGTGATTACCATTGGCGATTGGCATTAACCCTTTACCCAACAAACCGGCCAAATAAAGCTTCAACAGCCTAAAATATCTTGGGTCTGTCTCAATAAAACCATACAAATATGGATATCATTGGAACCGGCTCATTGACCACATTGTGATGGTTATAGTTATGCCCTGTGCCAATGCATTCTCTTATATATGCGAGTAGGTCGCCTCGCATATATAAGAGAATGCATTGGCCTAAAAAAAATCTTTTTTTAACATTTTTTCTTACATTCTTTAACAATTTTATAATTTTTAATGTGTTAAGCCAATGCATTCTCTTATATATGCGAGGTGACCTATGGTCGACTCGCATATACAAGAGAATGCATTGGCACAGGGTAAAATAAAACAGCAATATGACATCCAATAAGTGTACCATGTGTCTAAACGTGGGGATTTATCTTTGGATAATGCCTCTGATTGAAGAGGCTTCCAGAATTCTTCTTGAACTGTTTTTGATAATGAGTTCTTCATTATTGATAATAGTACAATAGTGAAGAATAGTGCAAGTAATAATATCTTCATTGTAATTTATACTATTAAATTATTTCACCAAAAATCCCTCAATAGTTGTTTGACACCATTTAAAATACAATGTTTTCACTGTATTGCTAACTAAATAAAATCCCAATTTATAACAGTATGGTGTATCTTAAATATGCTCATTAGAACTTCTCTCCGCCCTGTCCTTTTAAAAAGGTCACCTCTGCCACAATATGTAGTGCATTTGATTACTAACCACATCACGATATACAACTGCTCGCAGTCTGTTGATATCCATGTCCTGTAAAAGCTTCTCATGATCCTTTATCGGCGAGCTCTGGCCACCCAAATTCTCTATATTCTAAAATAACATAAGCATTTGCAATTTACGTGAATGTCATGTAAAAGACGGGTTTCATGATAACCAAGACAAAAAGAAACTTTGAATATGAACTAAGAGGTGCGTTACTAGTTTCATACCAAGCAAGAAATAGTTCTCATTAAATCCAATGAAATAAAGAGTTAACCCATTCAGCACTGGATCCCTGGACTTCTATTAATTAATATTATTATCAAACACCATACAATGTATGTATATATGGCTGCTTATAAGATAAGTAAGTATTGTCAGGCGATCACTCCTTAGTAATGGTTGCTAGGCAACTACCCGGTATTCAAAGAAATTGACAATATTGCTTACGACTTTGTTATTTCACTTCAATGAATGCATTTTATTTGGTGGTCGAATCAACAACGCACAAATTCTAGGTGTAAAATACTTTATAACAACAATGTGGCTTTGGGGTGAGTAATGATAATCATTGAGCATGTTTTGATACAAAAATAGGTGCAGCTGGTGTATATGGAGAAATTAGCAAAATATCTTCGTAGAAAAGCCAGGTTTTCATTCGATAACCAAGCCTCCTATAAACCAGCTAAATCAGCATCATAAATGCCAAGATAGGCGATTAATGTAAGAAAATCAATCACATAAGTAATTGAGTAATAATATTCCAATATAATTCATGCGAAAATTAGGTTTAAATGACTTTTCAAAATTTTAAAGCCGCCAAGCTAGACTATTAGGTACTCCGACAATTCATTGACATACTTCTCATCCAATCATGGTACCCCTCTTTAATCTAATCATCCTTTGGCTGTCCCTGTCATGTGTTGAAAGGGTTAAAGGCACATTGCAGCTATTTGCAGGTTCAATTACTGCATCATGAGAATTTATATTTATTTTGGAAAAAAACAGAAGTAAATCATTTCACCTAAAATTGGAGCTATAATATATATAAGCAAAATTATCGCTCTGCGTCTTATGTTATTGATACAATCTTTCCAAGAGAACAGAGAAAGAATAATATAGCATAATAGTTGCTGACAAAGAGTAAATTGATTCCTAATGATATATTAGTGGTAATGTTCAAATACTTAAGAAACGGCTTGAGACTGTTTGTAATACGAATTAGATGAACATTTCTACAAATGAATCGGAAAGGGGTTCTCTGACGTTTCATATCTGAATTCATCTATAATTACCCCCAAATCACGACAGTTATGGCAGTTGTGCATAAACCAAATGTAAAGCTAATACATTGAACCCCACTCACAAGCACATATATCAATGCTATATGTTAATAATATCATGCAAACCAATAGAGTAAAAGTTAAAAACCAAACCCACAGATGTGATATACCATTCCACTCTATACACTATAACTGAATTGGAGAATTTATTCAGTAATTAAAGGGTCAACTTTCACGATGGGAGCCGTGCTAGTGAAGCATTAATCATGTGCCAGTGCATTATCTTATATAAGCGAGTCTCCCATAGGGAGCCTCACATATATAAGAGAATGCACTGGCTTAAAACTTAGTTACAAGGTCAGGGTAAATATTGTTAGGCCAATGTATTCTCTTATATATGTGAGGCTCCCTACGGGAGACTCGCAAAAATAAGAGAATCCATTGGCACAGGATTTTCGTAAATTTCAGGAAGCTCCAGTTATGGAAGTGTTATTTTAGGAACTTACCCCTGGTGATGGATGTGATCCACTGATATAGAAGTGTTAATTTAGGAACTTACCCCTGGTGATGGATGTGATCCACTGATATAGAAGTGTTAATTTAGGAACTTACCCCTGGTGATGGATGTGATCCACTGATATAGAAGTGTTAATTTAGGAACTTACCCCTGGTCATGGATGTGATCCACTGATATAGAAGTGTTAATTTAAGAACTTACCCCTGGTGATGGATGTGATCCACTGATATAGAAGTGTTAATTTAGGAACTTACCCCTGGTCATGGATGTGATCCACTGATATAGAAGTGTTAATTTAGGAACTTACCCCTGGTGATGGATGTGATCCACTGATATAGAAGTGTTAATTTAGGAACTTACCCCTGGTGATGGATGTGATCCACTGATATAGAAGTGTTAATTTAGGAACTTACCCCTGGTGATGGATGTGATCCACTGATATAGAAGTGTTAATTTAGGAACTTACCCCTGGTGATGGATGTGATCCACTGATATAGAAGTGTTAATTTAGCAACTTACCCCTGGTGATGGATGTGATCCACTGATGAGTTCATGAATAGGATCCATGCCATTTAGTCCACCAGTGCTGTTCCTCGGAGTGCCTGCGCCAGTGGCTTTTGGTGTCGATGGTGCTGAAGATCCTCGAGGGCTATACCTGTGTCGACATTCCAGGCAATTCCGAACTGCAGCTGTACAGACTGTAGGGAGATATACAAAAATGGTTAACTCTGTTTAACCCTTTCATGATGGGAGCTGTGCTGATGCAGCATTAAAGATCCTGTGCCAGGGCATTCTCTTATAAATGCGAGTCTCCCATATATGACAATGTACTGGCTTACAGGGTCAAGGTAAATATTGTTAGGCCAATGCATTCTCTTATATTTGGGAGACTCGCATATATAAGAGAATGCATTGGTACAGGGTTTTCACAAAATATCAGGAAGCTTCAGTCATGGAAGGGTATCAAAAGATATCAAAAATACTCTACCCAGAGCTATCATACCAGAAACTCAATTTTCTAAGTTGAAACAGGCTCATAAATCTGGAAAAATGAATTGGCCGATCACAGCCTGTATTCAGTCATAAATACCTAAAGTGAGATAATATTGGAATGGAGACCTGGGATGACACAGTAAAAGCTAGGCTTTATTTCCACTGTGTTACCTTGCAGGTGTTTTTGTTTTCAATTTTTAGCGGGCCATGGATCTCTTGCCCATGGTAGGGTTCTTTTATTTCACATAAAACCTTGAGTATATGTAGTACACATCACAATGACAACCTAGCACAGACCTGGGCACAAATAAAATCATGAGTGTACGATACCGTATCAGAAAGTATCACCTAAAAACATTTTATTTGTACGATTTATTTGCAAAATTTATTCACCCACAGATATGACATCATATATGGGGCGTACTCATCCGCAAAAGGATTAATCAAAGATTAAAGTACCTACCTAATCTCAGACACTGTCTTAGGATACCTCCCGCAGGGAGATTTTTCTCTTGTTCTAGTTCAGCAAAATTTGTAGAACTGGCAAACACTAAAATGTCTGTCATGTTCATTATCCTCTGCAACACAGACACGGCTTGTTCTATTGTCAGACCTTGGTTTGGTTCAAGTATCTCAATCTCTCCCTGAAATGATTAAGAGGAACAGATATATCAATAGGTGTAAGGAATAATTATCAAATTTGTGAAAATTATCTCTGGCAACATCGGGAAAACATGGAGATTTAGCACTTCCTGAAATTTTGTGAATACAGTGGCCTAATATTTACCTTGACCTTGAAAGCCATTAGAGCCCGAAGCCGCCATCGCACGCCGCCGCCGCCAGCCATATTGGCCACAAGCCGCCGCCAGCCATATTATCTCTAACGCCAGCCACATTTAAAAATCTCCGCCGCCGGAATTGTAAAATGGCTGAGCCGTGTGGTCTGCATGCATGGGCTTATATGTCAAGCACAAGTGTACTGTGAATCGCAAAGAACTAAACCGCATTGCCTAATATTGGCATAATCGCATGGGCACGGCATGGTTGTTATGTTATCAGAACACCGGGCCCCTTAATGTGGAATAGACTATCCCAATGCATGCTTTCATATAACTGAATGGACGCATCCATTCGGTATTGAAAGGGTTAAAATATAAATTGTTTATATCAACACGACCCAGTCTCAGACATCGCTGGCATTTGTCAATATATACACATAAGAATAGACAATAGTTTGAACTATTATATATCATTACTATCGGGTTCATCATTCAATGATGCATGCATATATCGCAAGATGCCAGTGACGATATCAGTCTGAAGTCGACAAAAGTCCCAATGTAACTTATACCGATTAGATGGGAAACTACATAGTATATCCATGCCAGTCCTTCGTGTATTTTCGCCATAATGGAAAAGCCCAACATCAAAAGATTACGTGTGATATTGAATTATACGGGTTCACCACAAACGCTAAAACAAACGGGGTCTATAACCGGGGATTAGGAACATTTCGGAAACGAAAATACGCTGACTGATAAAATCTCAGCCGGCTGAGCCGCCATATTTCGTCAGCCACGAACGTAGCGACTGAGCCGGCTCAGCTAGCTAACCAGCCACGAAATCCGGTTGAGCCAGCCGCGAAAACTATTTGTCGTGGCTTCGGGGTCTAAAAGCCATGCACTGGCACAGGATGTTTATGCTGCAACTCCCGTCATGAAAGGGTAATACATGGATGTATATTTTTAGCCAGACTAAGAGACGCCCAAGTATCGAATCTCCATGTACCCCAGGCTGTTAGTGGAGCTAATGATTGTGTCCCAACAAGAATGAGCTTACGGCCTCAAGTTATGTGCAGTATCGGGTGTCAGGTGATGTCAAACATTGCATGCCATAGCAACTTCACAATTGGAGAAACTGCCAGTTCAAGGGTCATTCATATACATCTGAAGCATCGCATGCTCATATACCTCCATGTTTCACACACGTTCTCTTCAGCCCCGCTGTTACAATGACAAGAATTATTTTTTAAACAACTTGGAAATAAGGGCACAAGGCCATATATTTCTTTTCGAGGTGATAAAAACTTATCCTAAGGGTGAAGATGCCGTACCACCTTTATAAATCCATGAGTTTCCAGTTATTAATCCTGGCTGATCGATATTGATATTATTGGCGCAAACATATGGACTGACAGACTAGCACATATGATTTCTATTGACCCACAAGTTTTTGGAGGACAGTAGGTTTATCTCCTATCTGCAATATCATTTATTTAACCACATAATCCATGGTATTCTGGGAAATAAAACACTTGATGACCGTATATTCACTGATGAGTATTTAATTTAGGGAATGTTCAGGTAATAGTTCAACATTATATATATATGTCCAATATAGCCCCTTAAAAAGTACACTTTATATCTTGATGGAAGAAGCTATACAGTAGTGAATGTATTTAGATACTTACATTTGGTGATGTTGCAGCTGCCAATAGGGGTAGCAACCCACCACATGATGTTATAAGGTTATCTCCTAGCTGTGATATCATGTGGGTCACATTCACTACATACACATGATTCTCTCCAGCATTCACAAAATCTATCACAGTCTTTGTGCTATGGCTAAAAAGGAAATAAGAAAATGCACGGATGGTCAATAAATGGTTTACTTAATTATTTACCAATTATTTAGTGACTTCCGAACGGATGATGTGAGAGACATCTTCTCCCTACTCTTACTAATTTTGCAGTGGAGGGAGGTAGAAGTCAACCTGAAAGTTCCAAAGTTGTCTGGCGACAATCAACATGAATTTGATGTTTAATTGCTCCTACTGCCAACACTGAATGCACAAATGTCCACTATCATGGTGATATTTATACCTTTGCCCTTCAATCCAAGCCTGAGTTTAGTGTATCTAGTTTGGCCTATGTATTCTCTTATATATGCAAGGCTCCCTATGGGAGACTAGCTTATATATACGAGAATGCATTGGCACAGAGTTTTCACAAAATTTCAGAAAGCTCCAGTCATAGAAGGGTTAATCCCATTGACGACCAGATATAGCTTCGCGTTGAGCCTCGCCAAACCATCGGGACTATATATAAACTCAGTTGATGAATACGAGCAAGCCTTGAAATAGTGTGTCTGTCATTTGCAGAATGAGGTCCCCAGAGGGTGAGTTTAGTGATGCTACCCCGCATAGCAGGCTAGCATCACCAAATTCACACTCTGGGAACCTCATTCTGCTGAGGTGTAAGCAGAATGAGGTCCCCAGAGGGTGAATTTGGTGATGCTTGCCCACTATGCGGGATAGCATCACTAAATTCACCCTCTGGGATCCTCATTCTGCAAATGACAGACACCCTATTTCAAGGCTTGAATATGAGCCCTGATGTTCTCTATATACCTTTTCCATACTTGTATATCAGTCTCTATGGAATATAACAAATCAGAGAGCAGCTTCTGATGAAGATACGACCATCTGAATTCCGGAATCCTAAATGGAGGTGCCCTCGGACCTGGACTGAAAACATGACGCCCCTGCTGAGATGTCTCCTGGTGCACCCTTCCAGAAGTTTCGGGGTGTGCGTCTGTTTTGTGCGAATTATTAACATCAGGCGAGCTTGCTCCAGCCGTTTCTTCACTGGCCTGACTTTTATCGTCAGATGTCACACTGGTGATGTCCAATCGAACGTCTTTATCATCAACAATGCCCTCCTGGCTAGAGGCATCAGCGTCTGTTGTGTCACTTGGCTCTGGGCTAATGTCACCGTTCGGTAGTTTATTCTCCTGTATCTCCTCTACTCTGACAGTACTTTTAGGAACTTGCGACTCCCGTTTGATCTGAGCATCGGACACACCAGATATCGTCCTAATCGGGGCCTGATTTCGCTCATTAGGATCAGTGATGTCATCAACTCTCTGCCTCTCGTACTGTTTGTACAATTTAGTCATATGTAGCTTGAAGTCTTCATATGAGACCTGAAATTTCAATAAATAAAATGTGAAAGTGTCAGCAACAATGAACTTCAAAACCAATGATACAGTAATGCTCTAATTAATCGACCTCTTAACCAAAGCAGAATTATGGGTAACTTTTCAGGATTTAGTCGGAAATATGGCTTGTTGCCATTCATAGGAAAGCTCTCCCCGAGAGCTTTCCGATGAATGGCAACAAGCCATATTTCCGACTAAATCCTGAAAAGTTACCCATAATTCTGCTTTGGTTAAGAGGTCGATTAATTAGAGCATTACTGTAGTTACATATCAATAGAGAGGTACGGTAATGTCCTAAATAATTTACCCCTAAACCACAGCAGAATTATGGGAAATTTTTTCAAGATTTAGTTGGAAATATGGCTTGTTGCCATTCATTGGAAAGCTCTCGGTCAGAGCTTTCCGATGAATGGCAACAATCCATATTTCCGAATAAATCCTGAAAAATTTCCCGTAATTTTGCTGTGGTTAAAGGGTCATATACTTTGGGCATTACTGTATATGGAATATATATCCAGGGAATGTAAATGGTGGGGCTTACAGGGAGCACATGCTTTTAGGATGGAGAGTGAACATAAATGTCGAAAAGGGTTAAAAAGGCAAAATTGTGCAACTAAAAAAAAAAACGTTTTCTATGCACTTG
Organism: Siphonodentalium dalli; assembly: GCA_032622095.1. Classification (NCBI taxonomy): domain Eukaryota; kingdom Metazoa; phylum Mollusca; class Scaphopoda; order Gadilida; family Siphonodentaliidae; genus Siphonodentalium; species Siphonodentalium dalli. The sequence goes on along the minus strand of CP136065.1, from coordinate 48,489,534 downwards.
CAAAGACAAAGCTCATTTCATGAAATTTGGCATTCTGTGAACAAGATTGGTACTATATGCCCCTTGTGTGGAGGGCAATAAGACTAAAGAACGGCAACCCAGCATATAATCTCAAGTCTGTTATACTTTGTACAAATACATATTTTATTCCATGCCCATCAATATGTATATAATATAGTAATGTATTTTCAATTGTATTAAGTACACCATACATTGTAAAATGTATAAGAGTTTGAAGCAATGATGTGGTCAACATAAAAGTTTCAAGTCCTTTCAGAGTCATTCAAGCAACAAGGTCTGGCTGATGATCATGGGATAACAAATGGGACCAGTACTTCAAATTGAAGCTTGCAATTTTTCTTCCTTCATAAACATGATTAAGATGTTAAATATCCATCACAAATTATCTTGTAGTATTACTCATCAGAAAAAGCATGACAAATTGTGAGTACGAGATAGCTCACAGAAAGTGCCCAGTAAAAAAAATACTATGAGATATTGTTTCCCGGAGGCGACTGTGTTAACTTGTAGTACGTTTATGGCATGTTTTTATATTTTCCAAGTCAATACATACTCAGTTTTGTGGTCTGAGGGTAATAAGATGGTGTATTCTGCCTATGTACACCGGCACTCCATGTGTTAAGAAAATATGTACATTGGGGATATGATGTAATTTCCATAATATTTGAATCACAGATAAGTAAATAATTATAAAAGAAGTTAGAACACAATATGTGAATTTAACTTTAAATCAGCTGATATATATTGCTACTGATTATTCAGGATCAATCCTCACCTTGGAATGTAAGATTGCCAGAGTATCGATCCAGACTCGCCACCCGCCATACTCAAACTTTATAGCATGATGCAATAAAATCTTAAACAGGGTCATAACCATATCAGTTATTCTATGCTGTTCTTGGTTCTGCGGATAAATGTAAGCCATGGAAAACAGCCAATCCTGCCACACTGACATCTGCAGTACTGTTCTGTAATTAGACATATACTATCTATTATGACAGTTGTCATTTAAAATAAAATAAATAGAGTGATTTATGATGTATAAAACTATATAAAATCAAGGCTTTCATCATAAATGTGTTCCCAGATTAGCAGAAACAGGGAGAATTGAAGATTTAGGTAGTAGTTGAGCAAGGTGACCAACAGTATTTGAAAGTGAAAATAGGAAAGTAAGAGAATTACGTTTCAACTAATTAATGTTTTTCAATACTCACTGTTCAAATTCAAAGTGATGTGAAACACTCTGATAGGGTGGTCAAATAGAAATTGAGAATAATCTTGCTCAAAGTAGTTATTTTTTAATATTAATCCAAATTGACAACACACGCCATCATTTTTATATATTAATTACCGTAAATTTCGATGTATAAGTCGCATGCGTTTATAAGACACACCCCCATTTTTCGACCCCAAATCTTGCCTTTTGTGAAATACCTTTGTATAAGACGCACCCATTTTTAGATGCTGGAATTTCAAACAACTGCCGTGGTACATGTAAGTATTGAGAGCAAGTATTCACAAATCACATTTGGGGGGAGAAGAAATGAAGAAAGTTATTTACGTTAGAATGCTTTCTTTCGGCAGCACGGTTACCGTTAAGTTCTGCAAACTTAACAACTTCCAACTAAAATCTGGTTTCATAACTCTGACGTTTGCGCTTAATCCCACGTTAATCCATAACAATCGAAGTATGTGAATATATATAGAAATTTACGGTATGAGGAAAGACACAAAATATCCTATCAGTTATAGGAATATAAAATTGAGACTCGGCTTACTGTTGTTTTAGGATAATGCTGGCATCGTTAATTTAGTTGTCGCCTAATTGTCGCGGATCATGAATGCAAACGCTTTGGGCTAATAGTGATGCAATGCAGTCCTCAGTATTAAGTGTCAAATATACTCAATTTGGGGATTATATGTTTGCACCCGAAGCGTACAGCATAAAATAATGTTTATGTAATATCAACAGGAGTTCGCGGCTTCGCACTGAAGCCTCATTAAAATATTTGGAGTCAAGGTTTTTATTATGCTCATTCCCGGGCTTTAAATAAACATTCCGATGTGACGTAATCTGGTAGAAGTTTGTAGCCACGTGCAGCTTGTAAACAGTTTACTATGTCGCAACACTGGAGACATAAAAGTGATCACACCGCAGTCATTGAATGTGGGTCAATTGTGCATGTGTCCAGAATTGTTACACAGTCAGGTCAAGGACGCCAACTGTTTGTGAATTTGCTGCTGTTTGCCGTTGAATTCTCAGATACTAAATCATATAATATGATAAATAACAGTGAAGATGGGGGTGTTTATTTGTATAATAAATGGTGTAATAATGAGTCCATTTCTTTTAGAGGTGAAACCGTAAGACGAGTCCATTTTGTTGTTTATTCAGAATTTGTACTTTCAGTTTCACACATATCCGGTTATATCACACTTTCTTTCCGGGATTTTGGGAATAAAAGTTCTTAATGGTGAAGAGTAAGATAACTGTGTTCAATATTTTAATTCAATGAATATTATCCTTCTTTATGGAGAGTTTTGTGGCTGAATCTCCGCCGATATTTGCTGTGAATATCTCCTTGTCTTCCCGACACTTGTGTACTTACCGGTCGTGGCTCAAACTCTCCGAAAATGAGTCAAGATTTCACCCCCATTTTGAGTTACCGTTGTATAAGGCGCACCAATATTCTGGGCTATATATTCAGGTAAAAAAGATGCAACTTATACTCCGAAATTTACGGTAAATGCAATGACTTTCGATGCCGAATTCAATTGTATTAGTTTATCGCCAAAAGATGCGTCCTGAATCAAGATGTAAATATTTACAATTGAGCGTAGTTCAGATAATGTTCTCTATGGAATGGTATAGTCGATTTCTTAAAAAATTTCAGTGACATTAGTAGAATGCTACATTTACCCAAGTTGCCATATCGCATAAGTATTAACTTATAAATTTCACGGACCCGAATAAGTCCACAATATGTCTTTAAAGTTCAGGCACCCCAAAAGAACGAAGAATTAGCTATCCAGTTTTCATGACATGTTTTTATTTCATAATTTAAACTGGTAAACATTGCTAAAAAATTATCCTGAGTGATCGCAAGATATTTAGTGTGGGCGTTTCATATGAAACTTTTTTTAGAGTGTTTTTTTTTTTAACTAGAACTATTGTTTTAGGGCAAATTCTAACTCTCAGAAAAATTCAAGGAAATTTTATCGCTCAATAGGCAAGTTTGGATGACCTCTGTAATTGCCAAGCAATCAAAGGTGAGTCCCTATATATGCAGAGCACTGAATGGATGTCAGTTTAATCTATTGCACCATATATCTAAACCCCTTCATGATGGGAGCAGCATTAAAGATCCTGTGCCAGTGCATTCTCTTATATATGCGAGTCTCCCACAGGGTTTTCGCAAACTTTCAGGAAGCTCCAGTCATGAAAGGGTTAATAATGTAACATGAGTGTCTCTTTAATTTTGCTTCATGGGTTGGCACGTTAGTTTGTGTCATTAACCCTTTACCCAACAAACCGGCCAAAAACGCCCAAATAAAGCTTCAACAGCCTAAAATATCTTCGGTCTGTCTCAATAACAACATACAAATATGGATATCATTGGAACCGGTTCATTGACCACATTGTGATGGTTACAGTTATGCCCTGTGCCAATGCATTCTCTTATATATGCGAGTCGACCATAGGTCGCCTCGCATATATAAGAGAATGCATTGGCCTAAAAAAAATCTTTTTTTAACACTTTTTACCATTTTTTCTTATAATATTTTCTACATTCTTTGACAATTTGATCATTTTTAATATGTGTTAAGCCAATGCATTCTCTTATATATGCGAGGCGACCTATGGTAGACTCGCATATATAAGAGAATGCATTGGCACAGGGCATAACTGTAACCATCACAATGTGGTCAATGAGCCGGTTCCAATGATATCCATATTTGTATAGTTCTATTGAGACAGACCGAAGATATTTTAGGCTGTTGAAGCTTTATTTGGGGTTAATTTAAACAAGTCTAACCAGTAAGAATTGCATATAAAAATATATGCATGATAAGAAAGAATACCTTCTGTTTTCTCTGTTATTGTTACAAAGTACGGTTAAATCAGACAGGAATATTTTCTTCACATCCAGAACTTCAGGTATTGGTTTTGACTGGCGTATCATGGTCGCAACCACCTTTAGTATGGCTGAAAATTAGAAATAAGACAAATAAAGACTAGTGAGAAAGGTCCAATTGTTAGAGAAAATGAAAATCAGACACATGAAAGAATGGGTTGCTAGCCACTTTATGAATCGTATATTGACGTCTTGAGCTGCGAACATAAGGGAAAAGCAAGACTATTCTTACCATCACTCGCCACAGTGTTTTTCAAGACGTCATTTATGCTGAATAATTGACATTTGGTGCCCTTACCGAACAGAATGGCTTATTAAGCCATCCCTAAGCCCTCGCTTAGCCATCACAGACCAATGATGGCTAAGATAAACCATCACTATAGTTATAAATATAATTTAGCACTCATGAAGAATAAGAAGGGGTGTGATTGGCTTAGATAGCCATCCAATAAGGAATAATTTCTGGTGATGGTTAGTGGATGGCTAACAACATGGAATTATATTCACTAGCCATCATTACTGGTGGTTAAGAATTTATTCGATAACCATCAGACTGGAGAATTTAAACATTCGAATGTTATTAGCCTTCATGATAGTCATATTAATGGTTAGGAAACCTGCTCTCCTGAGACAGTGCCATAGACCTGACATATGGCTGCCATACGTTGGTCCAACCAAATAGAGGCTGCATAGATGCATCCTGGGATATTGTAGTTTCAGCTACATTTGAATTGTAACTGCTAGTCTACCGGTATATTCACTGCTCAAGTTTGTTGTTCCAGTATTTTTTACACTTATGTTCTTAGCAGTCTTATAAACTTGTGATTTATTTAGTTGAGATTCATTGGACTAGTACTGTAATGGCTTCAAGATATGTTGAGCCTGCTAATTTTGAAAGTTGTGAAATAACTATCAGAAATCCGCATGTTAATTATCAATCATTCTGCCTGAGATTCTGAGAAAATATCCTGCTGCCACTAAGATATATACAAATTAATCTTGAAATTGGTAAGTACAATCCTCAGCACTATAATTTGTAATTTATTGGGCATGATATGACACATTAAACATCTTGAAAAAAACATATTCATTTTTAACCATTCCGATGGGAGCTTCTTGAAATTTTTTGAAAATCCTGTACCAATGCAATTCTCTAGCTTGCCAGCACATTCTCTTATATATGCGAGGCTTGATCCCTACAGATGGGAAACTCGCAAATATAAGAGAAGTTCTTTAATGCTGCACCAGCATATATACATGTATTTCTCATATTGGAAGGGTTAAAAGCTCTATCTTGACCAGACTATTTTCTTTTGAATTTTGACAAAAAGCTGCAGAAATCTTTGGCTGGCCCAGCCTAATGTGAAGATGTTGCATGATTCCAGATACCATGCAGTACGTGTGTCCATGCAGTGATACAATTGTAAATGTTTCCACTGTATTTATGATGAAAACTTGGCAAAAGATAACAAAAATAATGGACATTGTTAAATATGTAGTTAAAAATTATTTTTATGATATAACATATTATTTTAAAGATAATTCATTCTCAAATAGATGATGCCAAAGAGTTATCCCTCCTGAAGCAAGTTATATAACATAGCAATCCTAAGCCATCACTAAATGTCCAGGGCTAATAATCCGATGGCTTACTAGCCATCGGCTTACTAGCCATCGGCCTACTAGCCATTGGCCTACTAGCCATCGGCTTACTAGCCATCGGCTTACTAGCCATCGGCCTACTAGCCATCGGCCTACTAGCCATCAGCTTACAAGCCATCAGTAGTGTACTAGCCATCCGTGGCTTACTAGCCATCGGCCTACTAGCCATCGGCCTACTAGCCATCCATCCATCGAGGGCTAAGCGATGGCTTAGCTCATTTAAATATTTTGGCCTATAGGAGGGCTAAGCGATGGCTAATAAGCCATCATCTAGCCATCACCTAGCCTCGATGGCTAAATTTTGCATTAGCCATCCATATCCTCTGAAAACTCCTAGCCATCAGTAAGCCATCATTCCTTCTCTTCCGAGTGCTAAAGAATGGCTAACAGATGGCTAATGATTTCGGTAAGGGTGCCCATGATTCCTCTGGAAAAAAACCCAAACAGTCACTAATGACCCAGTCTCGAATAAACTACATACCCACATATAAAATGGTTGGTCTGATGACCTTTCGTTGAGTTTTCATTTACCAACCCCAGGATTCCACTTCAGTAGTGCCAATCAGAACTCACTATTAGTAGCACTAAGATAAGGAGTCCAATCGAAATGATTAACATAGAGGGACATGATGCACAGTATGTGTTTGTATGATAAACTAAATCAGTTGGATCACATACCAGTATAATGGATGGGTTAACCCTTTCATGATGGGAGCTGCACTAGTGTAGCATTAAAGATCCTGTGCCAATGCATTTTCTTATATATGCAAGTCATGGTCATTCACAGTCTTTGTAAACATAATCAGATTCATATGGATACTGAGTCTATATATAGGGAGCCTTGCATATATAAGAGATTGCACTGGCTTACAATATCAAGGTAAATATTGTTAGGCCAATGTATTGTCAACAAATGTTTTGGATGGACACCGCTCATTTCTATAGGTGCCCGAAAATTGTTTGCATTGGACAATAAGATCACTTCATGAAATATGAGCCTAAAAGAGTAGCATAAGGCCACACAAAATCAATGGTTTGTTTCTCAGGCGCGCGCGCATGCCCCCAAAACAGCGCGCATTTAACATTTTATTGCGTTTGCAAAAATTGAAGAAAAAAAATTTGGGTCCGAAAATTCTATGGTACGTTTCTCCGTATATTGCTCGATCTCGCGCGGTGCATTTGTATTATTTTTTCGACTTTGAACAATTTCATGCCACTTCTAAGCATACATATCAAGCATTTGAAGGCTATTTTGCTAGATTGGACGGTCATATCTGATTATAATGAAGCTGGCACACTAATTGAGCTATTACGGGACCAGATAACAAAACTTAAAGTCGTCATCGATGTGAAAAATGTAGAGCTTGACGATCTCGAAATCGAATGTTTTGTGGGCACGAACAGAACTGATGACCGTGAATTCAAGCGGGTGGCGCAGTCTGTTGCTGTTAAAGACATTGTTGAGGAATTTGGGAAATATTTCATGTTCAAACTATCTGAATCATCTGACAAGAAAAATGACAATAAAAACCGAACTGAAGATGCCTTCAAAATGCTCATGGACAAGTCTAAACATAGACAAGATACAGTTTTTCTCCCCGAGAAGGTGGATGGAGGAAATTCTAAATGCCGACTCTTCAATGACATCATTGACATGCTCGAAAAAAACAATGTCGGTTGGACGGCTGACGCTGTCACCACAATTGGCAAACCATTTGTGGATGCCATCGTCTCCGTCCTGTGCCTGTGGTATATTGATCCACACTACACCTCAATTCTCGACAGATTTCCAGAGCTAACCGGGTTATTAAAAATCTTCACCGGTTTGAAATACAACGACCCAAAAGGTCACAGACATGCCGTCCAGAAAATATCCCAAGAAAAGTTGTCATCTTTTGAGTCTGAAGTAGACAGATTCACAGATGCACCATGGATGAAGACCAAACAATGGCAACTGGTACGTGAGGGCGTGGTGGAAGTGTTAGACCTTGTGCACAATTACATTGTTTATCTTAGAAAAAAATTTAGTAAAGTCATTTAGTAAAGCCGACTGTTGCTGCTCGTTATGCTAAATTGAATTCAGAACTGTCAACAGTGTCGTACTACGAAAAACTGAACCTTGATGAAATTACACCTGAAGATACTCGAGAGCGCAGACACTATTTGGACAATATCAACCAGGGATAGAACTTCAAATGTGTTCATTTTTCAAAGTCGTCAGGAAATAATATTTCTTTGCTAGAGTGACATTAAATCAATCAATCATATGAACCAGTACTTGTAAGTGAATACTCCTGTTTCTGTAATACACAAGTGGGATGAGACACCTGAAAGAGAGACTAGTTAAAATAATATGACAGATTGTACCCCTGGGCTGGTATTCAGGTTATCAATAACAGGATAGAGTGTTCAATTCAAGCAGTCAAATTTAGGGGAAAATACCATTTAATATAATAAAGATGAACAGTGCTCATCCTTATTATATTAAATGGTATGTTTCGCTAAAATTGACTGCTTGCTGCAGTGTTAGTAGCCCATGATAAAAAAAAAATATAAAAAATCGCCCTCCCTCGTGCATTTAAAAAAAAAAACATTGAGAAACAAAACATTGAGTTTGTGTGGCCTAAAGCTTATTCAATTCTCACCTGAGTTTTCTATTCGATATGTGGATTCTGGCTCGGAATGTTTTTCAGTAACTATATCTAGGGTCATTCTTTCAGTCAATATCTGTGAAGGGACCAAAAAGTTTAATTATATGATTAGTACTGTAAACACACGTCAGTAAGTCCCTCCCTGAGGATAAGCCCAGTCTATGCAAAAACATAGCATTACTCTAGCGAATTTCCACTGCAAACTCATTAATACTACCTGCCCCTTTGTGTTTCACAAAATGCTGTATTACAATATATAAGATCTTTGTGTCTTTAATATTTTATATCTAATTTTATAGAACATGAAACAAATTATTTTCACCAAATAAAATATATACATTATGATTTATTAAAACACGATATTAGATAGCGCTATAAATGCAAACTGTGATTTTGCATTTCGGGGTACTCGAAGGTAAGCCCAGTCCGAAGTTTTTATGTAAAAAAATTCACGTGCCCCCCGTACATACTGGTGTGTGTATGCAGTAAGAGACACTGAGTTTCTAGAAGTGACTTCACTACTCAGATTAACAATACTTGAGAGGTTTCGCAAACTCTCTGTTAGTAGTTAAAACTATGATTAGCTATCCGTCATCGTAAAATTCATATAGGGCCAACACTTTGTCTCATAAAATTGACAATAATTAGGATTTTTTGCACAATGATTAAGCATAGCATGTAAATAACATTCTATTCATTCAGCCAATTGAGGACAGTTGTCTGCATGGTTAATAAGCGATGGCTGTGTGAGAACAACAAAACTAGTAGGTTGAGTCTGTATTTTTAAATGAACGATAGTGTAAACAATGCCTATTTGATGGAAAACACTTCAATACTTTCAATACAATCACATGATAACCAAGACTATACTTGAGTTAACCCATTCAAGATTGGAGCTTCCTGAAATTATGTGAAAACCTTGTGCCAATGCATTCTCTTATATAAGCAAGTCTCCCATAGGGAGCCTCAAATAATAAGAGAATACATTGGCCTAACAACATTTACCTTGACCTTTTAAGCCAGTGCATTCTCTTATATATGCAAGGCTCGCATATATAAGATAATGCACTGGCACATGATCTTTAACCCTTTGAGTGCCAGGGGCCGATCTCATCGGCCCTAAACCTACAAAATAAGTCTGTGAAAGAATATAAGAATAAATTATTAAAATTGTAAAAAAAAAAAAAAAAAAAATGTTAGGCCAATGCATTCTCTTATATATGCGAGGCGACCTATGGTCGACTCGCATATATAAGAGAATGCATTGGCACAGGGTATATGGGTTGATACAAAAATCGACCTGGCACTCAAAGGGTTAATGCTGCACCAGCGAAACTCCCATCATGAAAGGGTTAAAATACTATTTGAGATTTATTGTTTGGAACGTATGTATTGAATAAAATAGCATGAATTAAATAAAATCTCTAATTTGTAAATACTCACATCAAAAAGAGCATTATAGATTGGCACAGTTATAACGCTGCTATTCAGCATGAGACGCTCTCCGATCAGTGAGAACAGATTATGTATATTCAATGAGTCCTGCTTCCTTCTGCAAGAGATGTGCAATATCATATAATATTACTGGTCTAGCCATACTATCTAATCTTGGTTTAACGTAGAGAGCCGCATTAGACGCTTGCCCACTGTTAGACTGATCCCCCAGATTGTTTCAAAAAGCAATATCCTCAATGAGACCCACCCCCATTTTTCAGACATTGAAATACACTAGGTACATGTACCTTGGGTCTGACACAGATGAAGATGATGGCGTGGGAATTACGACACAATGATCGCTGATCTAGCCAATATTTTTAACAAAATACACCATATAAAATTACGTGTATATCAATCCATCAACTCATCCTATTAGTCGGGGAGCCAATAAGGTCCACCTGCACCCCCCCGATGATTACAAATAACCTTATTTTTATTGTTCCCTATGGTATCCAGATAAAGAATCCGGATTTCACCGAAAAATAAAGGTGGCCCTACTAGGTGCTAGAGCCATTTGAATCCAAGATGGCCGCCATTTCCTCTAATTCCGACCAGCTCTATTTAATCGTTGTAATAGATCGGTTGTTAGCAAAAGACACAGACAAAATATATGATATTTGTTGGTGTGATGTCCTTCTTCAAAATGACGGCAAAAAATTTCGAAAAAAATTCAAAATGGCCGCCGAAAAATGACGTCATCTGCACGAAAATACGAAATTTAATTAATATTTCACCATATCTTCCATTTTTCCTCACATTAATCATTAGTAAATGGCAATGTTTTTGAGACAGTCATCAAGCGTGATATTATAGCGTCATTTTAAGACATTTGCCATTGACGAGGGTTCCGTAATAGATACAGAAAGAGGATTTGAAAAAGAGGGGTAAAATTTTCGATTTTTTGCAAGACGATTTTGATAGTCATTTTATCGACAAACCACACAGGCTGTTAATAGAATGTCAACAACTGTGTGCTTTATTTTATTGGACGGATGTTTTACTTCAATGGGAATGAAATTGGTGTAGAAAATTTCCAAAATGGCCGCCGAAAATATGAAAAATGGTAAATATTGCCCCAGGGTGTCCTGCAATGGCTTACAAGTTGTGGTTAATATATAAAATTGGCTAATCTGTATTATATACATTGCATACTAACATGTCTGATGCACCATGGATCATTGTTTCTATTGTCACCACTGACATCACCTGAAATATTGGATATTTCTCTCACAAACTTGACATAAATTTCGGCAAAAATTCACTTTTCAGGGTTGGACAATTGTTTTAAGTAAAATGCAACTATCATTGGTATCAAAGGTATTTATTGTTTTGGTCTATCTTAAATGTGTCACACTACGGTGTTTATAGACCAAATTGCTCAAGATGGCTTCCAAAATGGCAACCAAATTTGTAAAATGTTAATTATTTACATATATCCCGAACATTATTCTCTGCGTTATCCGACAAGGTAGTAAATTGTGACTCACTTGGTTATTGTACGTGTTAGTCAATTAACTGACAACTACGTTCTATTATGTTTGTCCCAGTTCCGTATGGGCATGACAAATTCATTTTAAAGTTGCAGTATGGAATTTTGCGGAGAACCTCTTTTGTGTTTCTTGCCATATTATTGAAAGGAAATGGGCAGAACTTTGAAACGGAACTGAGATGAACCATAATATGTGGCTATTCTGGTCCATTATGATAAAACATATCAACTGGATACACGGTGGATGTCAAGATGGTAGCCAGGGAGTTACTATATGATCATAGATGAGGTGAATAGGTATACAGGGAGTTATTGTATGGTCAACGGTGAGATGAGTACATGTATGTATACAATTAGTGACTGTATGATCATAAATGTAATGAATAGCTATACAGGGAGTGACTAAATGGTCATGTGTCAGGTGTATGAGTATACCCGGTGTTCCTGCTTGGTGACGTGTAGGTCATGTGTAGGTTATACGGGTATACACATGTGTTGCTATATGGTCATGGGCGAGGGGTATGTGTATATAGCGAGCGGCTATATGGGCATGGATGATGTGCATATGCATACATGGAGTGAACATACTGACATGGCTGGGGAGTATTAGTATATCTTGAGTGGCTATTCTGCTATGGTGTGACAATAGGGATACGGGGAGTGACATGGCCAAGGGTGAGGTGAATATATATACAGGGAGTTACTGTATGGGCATGAATGGTGTGAATATGTATACAAGGAGTGACTATATGGTTATGAGTGGGGTGTCCATGGTGAGATGCATAGGAATATAAGGAGTGGCTGTATGGGCATGTGTGAGGTGAATCGGTATACATGTAGTGACTGTACGGTGTATTGTTGTGTGTGGCCGATGTGACCGTATAGGCATTGCTGTGGTGTATAGATATAACGAGAGTAGCTACATGGTCATCTGTGAGTTGTTTATGTATATATGGAGTGACTGTAATGTTGTGGTGGGATGTATATGTGTACCGTGTGTGGCTGTATTGTGACATGTGGGTGTATATGTATATTTGTGCTGTCTGTATGATCATGGATGGAGTGCGTAGATAAATATGGAGTGATTTTATGGTTATGGGTAATGTGTATAGGTGCACCTGGTATGCCTGTACGGTCAAGATTGAAGTTATATGCATACCTGTGGCTATATAGGGAGTGCCCTTTTGGTAACGGGTGGGTCGTATATTGATATATGTTGTGGATGTATTATCATCGGTGGTGTATAGGGGGTAGATGAATGATCATGGATGGCGTGTATAAGTATACAGTGAGTTGCTGAATTGTCATGTGCGAGGTGTATATGCAAGTATGAAACTTATGAGTGGTCGTGTTTGCGGGTATTGGTATATTTGGAAGGGCTCACCATTGGTGAGGTGTATATGTATATCTGGATTGACTCTATGGTCATGGGTATGGCGAATAGATATACATGTAGTGGCTGTATGGTCCACGGTGAGGTGAATAGGTATACAATGAGTGACTTTATAATCGTGAATGTGGTGAATATGTATACACATAGTGACTATATGATCAGGTGTAGGAGTATACCTGGTGTTCATGCATGGTGACTCATGGCTGTATCGTCATTTGTGGCATGTACCAGTATAACCAAATATGGCTGTATGGTCAGGTGTACGTGTATAGAGTGGGTGACTATATTGTCATTTGTGTGGTGTTTATGTACATATGAGGTCATGGGTGGGTTGTACATGTGTAATTTGGGTGGCTATCGCTTTCCACAATAACTCAAGGATATGTTAATCAATAGAGAGGTCATATCAAAGAGTTCTCCACCATGATAGTGTTTGTGTACATGGGGGAACTTTAAACGTGAAAAGCGATAGCCACCCATTACCACACAGTCATTCCATATATACATAAACACTACAGACATAACAATATAGTGACCAACTGTATAAACGTACACCTGACCCATGACCATGGATGGCCATACAGCCATGAGTCACAATGCAGTCACACCGGGTATAATCCTAAACATGACCCATAACCATAAAGTCACTCCTTGTATACCCATTCACCTCACTATTGGCCATACGGTCATCCCATGTATACCTATTCTCCACACACACATGGTCAAATAGACATTCAATATATACATCAACACCACAACAATGACCATAGAGTCACCCCGGGTATACATATCCACCTCACCAATGGTCATATAGCCACTCGCTTCATACACATACCCTCACCCATGGCACCTGGTATAATCCTTCATCTGACCTATGGCCATATAGTCACAGTGTGTACCTATTCAAAACATTCGTACATGATCATGGTCAATCATTGTATATATATTCACCTCACCCTTGGCCATGTCACTCCCCGTATCCCTATTTGTCACACCATAGCAGAATAGCCACTCAAGATATACTAATATTCCCCAGCCATGTCAGTATATTCACTCCATGTATGCATATGCACATCATCCATGGCCATATAGCCGCTCGCTATATACACATACCCCTCGCCCATGACCATATAGCAACACATGAGTATACCCGTATAACCTACACGTCACCAAGCAGGAACACCGGGTTTACTCATACACCTGACACATGACCATTTAGTCACTCCCTGTATAGCTATTCATTACATTTATGATCATACAGTCACTAATTGTATACATACATGTACTCATCTCACCGTTGACCATACAATAACTCCCTGTATACCTATTCACCTCATCTATGATCATATAGTAACTCCCTGGCTACCATCTTGGCATCCACCGTGTATCCAGTTGATATGTTTTATCATAATGGACCAGAATAGCCACATATTATGGTTCATCTCAGTTCCGTTTCAAAGTTCTGCCCATTTCCTTTCAATAATATGGCAAGAAACACAAAAGAGGTTCTCCGCAAAATTCCATACTGCAACTTTAAAATGAATTTGTCATGCCCCATACGGAACTGGGACAAACATAATAGAACGTAGTTGTCAGTTAATTGACTAACACGTACAATAACCAAGTGAGTCACAATTTACTACCTTGTCGGATAACGCAGAGAATAATGTTCGGGATATATGTAAATAATTAACATTTTACAAATTTGGTTGCCATTTTGGAAGCCATCTTGAGCAATTTGGTCTATAAACACCGCAGTGTGACACATTTAAGATAGACCAAAACAATAAATACCTTTGATACCAATGATAGTTGCATTTTACTTAAAACAATTGTCCAACCCTGAAAAGTGAATTTTTGCCGAAATTTATGTCAAGTTTGTGAGAGAAAAATCCAATATTTCTGGTGATGTCAGTGGTGACAATAGTAACAATGATCCATGGTGCATCAGACATGTTAGTATGCAATGTATATAATACAGATTAGCCAATTTTATATATTAACCACAACTTGTAAGCCATTGCAGGACACCCTGGGGCAATATTTACCATTTTTCATATTTTCGGCGGCCATTTTGGAAATTTTCTACACCAATTTCATTCCCATTGAAGTAAAACATCCGTCCAATAAAATAAAGCACATAGTTGTTGACATTCTATAAACAGCCTGTGTGGTTTGTCGATAAAATGACTATCAAAATCGTCTTGCAAAAAATCGAAAATTTTACCCCTCTTTTTCAAATCCTCTTTCTGTATCTATTACGGAACCCTCGTCAATGGCAAATGTCTTAAAATGATGCTATAATATCACGCTTGATGACTGTCTCAAAACCAGTGCCATTTACTAATGATTAATGGGAAGAAAAATGGAAGATATGGTGAAATATTAATTAAATTTCCTATTTTCGTGCAGATGACGTCATTTTTCGGCGGCCATTTTGAATTCTTTTCGAAATTTTTTGTGGTCATTTTGAAGAAGGACATCATACCAACAAATGGCATATATTTTGTCTGTGTCTTTTGCTAACAACCGATCTATTACAACGATTAAATAGAGCTGGTCGGAATTAGAGGAAATGGCGGCCATCTTGGATTCAAATGGCTCTAGCACCTAGTAGGGCCACCTTTATTTTTCGGTGAATTCCGGATTCTTTATCTGGATATCATAGGGAACAATAAAAATAAGGTTATTTGTAATCATCGGGGGGGTGCAGGTGGACCTTATTGGCTCCCCGACTATATGGTGTATATTGAAAACTGTACACAAGAAAATTATCTATTAAAGCTATGTCTGGTTACACAATTCAGTCAATTCAGCTCAAATCAAAAAGATCTCAATTATTACCTGTCAAACTGTTGATGATTCTAAAAAATTGCTCAAATAAACTTGAGATCATTATAAAAATTGGCCTACACTTTTGTTTAATGATTCTTCAAGACGAGTTTGAAGGATAAATTACTATCAAAAGTTAACTGTAACTGAATTTGGAATTTCTGCCACTATATCACAGAATTAAGTTGTAAGAAATGTACATGCATACTTGTGAGTACTCCTCATTAAGAAGAACCCCATCAGTTTGAGAGCCTGAATTCTGATTCCTTCACTCGGCGATGCTAGAAGTTTGAAGGCAGTCCTGTAAGAAATGAGAAATAGTGAGATAAAGGCATGATCGAAGCAAATCGCTCTTTTGGTAAATCTTTTTTTTAAATAGTTTTGATGTTGGTAGTTTATATTCTATTATTATGTGTACCAAACGAACCGATTCTGATGTTTTATTGGGGTTTAAAACCATGAGGTGGTGAACTCGTTTGTTTACATTATGAATCCTGGATTTCTCATTATTGGCCTAATTTATACACAGAATTATGATTAGGGTACATTCTTTCGTTGAACCTTTGTGTATGGAGTGTAATTAATAATAACCACCTCTCGACATAAAGCTTATAAATGTAAATCTTATTTGATGGGAATCTATAAATTAATTTAGAATTTTTTTGTAAAAAGCCACAGATACATGCGAGTGGTTATACTTTGGTTCCTTAATTATCCTAGTGTATGGTCATATTAGGGGGCTGTGTACATTAATTAGGTACAAGAAACAAGTACATTCATCAAGCTTATGTTGTCTTATATAATAAAAATCTTGTTGTTAACCTTTTCGAAGTTGGCAATAAAAGCTCAATCACGTGATAAATTAATTGCACCTGCAGTCCGGATGCGTAATATCTCAGAGCCTGCCGAGATGGCTACACAGCTTTTTCTTAGAGTTGATTGTGATTATTGGGAGTGTGCAGGTAACAATTACTAGTGGTGGACCCACAAATTTACGGACCTACAAAAAAGTCATAATTTGCTAAACGACGAAAATTGATACTAACAAAATCATGTCGAGTTAACTGTGACTAAATCCAGAGCCATCTGAACCGCACTGGGTGATTGCATACCGCTGGCCGCTAGCGTTAGTTAATTAGACAGCGCTGTCTAATTAACTTATGCTGACGGCCGGTGCCGGTAATCACAGTGACAACACAGCTCGTATGTTTACCCTTTAAGGCTTGTTATACTAATTATTTTGCAGTCAGCTGCTTAGATATGTCTTCATAAGCAATGTATATCACGTTTCAAATTTCATTTTTTTTATTTTTAAAACTTAATTATAATTTATTTTTTTTTATACATTTTTAGATCCTCAGTCCAGCCTAATATACACCATAAAACTGTCTTTTTCATTGCAAGTTTATAATTTTAAATTCAAAATTTAACTTTAAAAATTTTTTAATTTAATTTTTATGATTTAAAAAAAAACCTGAATCTGAAATGATAAATAAACAAAATTAAAAGTTTTAAAACCTAACTTACATTTAAAAAAGAAGACAGGTAGCAAGACACTCTTTTTAGGTATGGTAACTGGTAGCAAACTAATCTTCCGAAAATTTTCTGAGTTTTCTCCGCCTAAACTCAGCTATAATATTTTGGTCGGCATCTATGAACCGACAAAATAGGAACCAAACAAATATACCGTGCCAGTATAAGAAGTATTAAATAGTTTGCTGATGACTGTGAATATCCGAACCGCACCCACACCCAGGTCTGGTAAATTGATAATAAATCAAAGTTCCCGTGGATATATTTTCGATTGGAAAACGGCTATATGTCGGGAGAATATAGCTCTATAATATCCAATAAATAGAATCATATGCTGTGACTTAATATTTCAAGATATAACGGTTTCAAAGTGAAACGTTCTGACAGCCACGCGAGCCTTGTGTATAAGAAGTATTAAATAGTTTGCCGTTGACTGAATATTCGAACCGCACCCACACCCAGGTCTGGTAAATTGAAAATAAATCAAAGTTCCCGTGCATATATTTTCGATTGGAAAACGGCTATATGTCGGGAGAATATAGCTCTATAATATCCAATAAATAGAATCATATGCTGTGACTTAATATTTCAAGATATAACGGTTTCAAAGTGAAACGTTCTGACAGCCACGCGAGCCTTGTGTATAAGTATTAAATAGTTTGCCGATGACTGTGAATATCCGAACCGCACCCACACCCAGGTCTGGTAAATTGAAAATAAATCAAAGTTCCCGTGGATATATTTTCGATTCGAAAAAGGCTATATGTCGGGAGAATATAGCTCTATAATATCCAATAAATAGAATCATATGCTGTGACTTAATATTTCAAGATATAACGGTTTCAAAGTGAAACGTTCTGACAGCCACGCGAGCCTTGTGTATAAGTATTAAATTGTTTGCCGATGACTGTGAATATCCGAACCGCACCCACACCCAGGTCTGGTAAATTGAAAATAAATCAAAGTTCCTGTGGATATATTTTTGATTGGAAAACGGCTATATGTCGGGAGAATATAGCTCTATAATATCCAATAAATAGAATCATATGCTGTGACCTAATATTTCAAGATATAACGGTTTCAAAGTGAAACGTTCTGACAGCCACGCGAGCCTTGTGTATAAGTATTAAATTGTTTGCCGATGACTGTGAATATCCGAACCGCACCCACACCCAGGTCTGGTAAATTGAAAATAAATCAAAGTTCCCGTGCATATATTTTCGATTGGAAAACGGCTATATGTCGGGAGAATATAGCTCTATAATATCCAATAAATAGAATCATATGCTGTGACTTAATATTTCAAGATATAACGGTTTCAAAGTGAAACGTTCTGACAGCCACGCGAGCCTTGTGTATAAGTATTAAATTGTTTGCCGATGACTGTGAATATCCGAACCGCACCCACACCCAGGTCTGGTAAATTGAAAATAAATCAAAGTTCCCGTGGATATATTTTCGATTCGAAAACGGCTATATGTCGGGAGAATATAGCTCTATAATATCCAATAAAGATATTCATATAGGTTGACTAAATATTTCACGATATAGCGGTTTCGGAGTGAAGCATTCTGGGCAGCCGCGCGAGCCTTTGGTATAATAAGTCTGTCCGCACCCACACCCAGCATTTCGTTCTGGCTCCATTAAAAAAGAAGTCCGTGTGACAGGCTAATTACCTTACGCCATGTTAAAAATAGCTTTACCAGGCCCAGTCCGTCGGCGGTAGATCAAAGGTTATGTCGCCGCAGTCTGCTGTCTGGCATGTGGGTAAGTTACGTAATCATGTGACACATCGAAAAATAAGCTGATACTATATATCGCATTTTTTTTATTTCATTAAACTTCAGCTTTTGACAAAAACGAAATGTACCAAGTGTATAATTGGAATCCGCGGTTGTGGTTTGAGACTTCAATGGCTCGAATCCGTTGATAAATACGGAAATTACCCATGTGCATGTATAAATAAAAATATAATCTACACCCGAAATTAGAAAGAACTGAATTCATACAATTAGCGATAAAAACATGTTCATGCACGATCGTTTTCGCATTGTTTATAGGAAATACATGGTTTTGGGTTCCGTTTGCATTGAACGAACTAAAGCGTTAAATTGTCGTTGTGTATAAGAAGTATTAAATAGTTTGCCGATGACTGTGAATATCCGAACCGCACCCACACCCAGGTCTGGTAAATTGAAAATAAATCAAAGTTCCCGTGGATATATTTTCGATTCGAAAATGGCTATATGTCGGGAGAATATAGCTCTATAATATCCAATAAATAGAATCATATGCTGTGACTTAATATTTCAAGATATAACGGTTTCAAAGTGAAACGTTCTGACAGCCATGCGAGCATTGTGTATAAGAAGTATTAAATAGTTTGCCGATGACTGTGAATATCCGAACCGGACCCACACCCAGGTCTGGTAAATTGATAATAAATCAAAGTTCCCGTGGATATATTTTCGATTCGAAAACGGCTATATGTCAGGAGAATATAGCTCTATAATATCCAATAAATATAATCATATGCTGTGACTTAATATTTCAAGATATAACGGTTTCAAAGTGAAACGTTCTGACAGCCACGCGAGCCTTGTGTATAAGAAGTATTAAATAGTTTGCCGATGACTGAATATCCGAACCGCACCCACACCCAGGTCTGGTAAATTGAAAATAAATCAAAGTTCCCGTGGATATATTTTCGATTCGAAAACGGCTATATGTCGGGAGAATATAGCTCTATAATATCCAATAAAGATATTCATATAGGTTGACTAAATATTTCACGATATAGCGGTTTCGGAGTGAAGCATTCTGGGCAGCCGCGCGAGCCTTTGGTATATAATAAGTCTGTCCGCACCCACACCCAGCATTTCGTTCTGGCTCCATTAAAAAAGAAGTCCGTGTGACAGGCTAATTACCTTACGCCATGTTAAAAATAGCTTTACCAGGCCCAGTCCGTCGGCGGTAGATCAAAGGTTATGTCGCCGCAGTCTGCTGTCTGGCATGTGGGTAAGTTACGTAATCATGTGACACATCGAAAAATAAGCTGATACTATATATCGCATTTTTTTTATTTCATTAAACTTTAGCTTTTGACAAAACGAAATGTACCAAGTGTATAATTGGAATCCGCGGTTGTGGTTTGAGACTTCAATGGCTCGAATCCGTTGATAAATACGGAAATTACCCATGTGCATGTATAAATAAAAATATAATCTACACCCGAAATTAGAAAGAACTGAATTCATACAATTAGCGATAAAACATGTTCATGCACGATCGTTTTCGCATTGTTTATAGGAAATTCATGGTTTTGGGTTCCGTTTGCATTGAACGAACTAAAGCGTTAAATTGTCGTTTTGGAAACTAATTCAATTATATTTTGCTGATTTTCTAAAAAATATAATTCGTATGATAACTTTGTTTTGCTGCGTCATAATTGTTTTTATCGTTTTATTGGCTAATTGCAATTCTGTTTTTCCTTTAAAAATAACAATACAATTTAACATTTTATACATCGAATAATAAACGGTGATTAATTTGCCAGGGTGCCCTGCCCATGCTCCCACAGGCTGAGATATGAAAGGAATATGCAGAGCTAATTAATTACTGGTTGTATGCAGGAGTCAGCGTATGGTATAAAGCCAGTGCGGTTCACACCCAGGCGCCGTGCATTAGAGCTGGGAGTATATTTTAGTCACAGATAACTCGACATGAATGAAAGCCATTCACAGTAATCCATAATTTGAAATAGCCTTAATAAAAAATTATATATGCCAAAATGTGAGAGGAGTTAGTGATATAACACTAAGTTGCAGACTTACTAGCATGTCAACCTGAGCAGCATCGTTAGTATCAACGAACACTTTTCATGTAAGTTTTTATTTGTCTCCGCTGGTTTGCCATGAGCACTTTGAATTGTTTTGAGTTCGGTAGGGAGAATTTTAAAAATAAATCTCGGAAAAAGTGAAGTTTTCGCTGTTTCATGACTATTTGAACCAGACTAAATGAAATCATAGGTTGACTAAACTGCATACTGTTTTCTGTACAATGCACAGGTCCTAGATTTTCTTAAAATCTGAAATATTGACATAATAGAAAGGGATAAAGTGTTCGTTGATACTTTGCCATCCTGAACACATGAACACATTGGTGATCATAGAGATTTGACTCACTTGATGCCTTGCTTCTTGTCATAGGCTGGTACCATAGACTGGGGATGCTCTGCCATTAGTGTGACCACCAGGTGGAGTACATCCATACAGTTAGCATCCTAAAAAGAACATAAAATAAAATTGCAATAGCCAGTTGCAATGAACCCTTTCTAGTGTTTAAATGATTAGTCGACTATCTAACAATAAGAGCTCAAAGACTATAATGTAGGTACATGGCTAGACCAAGTCCTCTCGGGTCCACAACAGCTTGGGATATCACTTGGGATCATCCCAAGCTGTTGTGGACAGAGAAGACTTGGTCTAGTACATGGCATGTTGATCAAACACTTGCCGCAGATGTGACAGTGTTAAAAACTCAACGTAGTCAGCATATTCAAAATATAGCATATAAGTCGTGCACCAATCATGAGATAACTGGGTCACCAGGTGTTCCAAATCCAAGTTCCAAGTTCGGGATTGGAACCAATATATCACCATCGTTTTAAATGTTGTCTAATGCACCTTCCCTAGTGAGCCACCAAAGGCCCCTCAGATGCAGAGAGGACTGTTCAATTAACCCTTTGAGTGCCAGGTCGATTTTTGTATCAACCCATATACCCTGTGCCAATGCATTCTCTTATATATGCGAGTCGACCATAGGTCGCCTCGCATATATAAGAGAATGCATTGGCCTAACAAATATATTATTATTTTTTTTTACAATTTTTTTTTACAATTTTTTACAATTTTAATAATTTATTCTTATATTCTTTAACAGACTTATTTTGTAGGTTTAGTGCCAGGGAATCTCACGTTTTTCATGGGCATCAAAATTATTACTATGAATACTTGGTGATAGTTTTGAGTTATAACATTCCCCTAAGGTTTTATCCAGTTTGTTTTTAAATTCGCTATAGCATGCTTAAGCATACCCAACAAAAATTCAACAACAACAAAATCTTTAAAAAAAAAAAAAAAAAAATTTATTTATTATTTTTTTTAGGGCTGATTTTACATACCATAAATTAGGGCCGATAAGATCGGCCCCTGGCACTGAAAGGGTTAAATGTTGTCTAATGAACCTTCCCTACTGAGCCAGCATAGGCCCCACAGATGCAGAGAATACTGTTTAATTAAACAGCATGATATATTTCAACAGACCTACCTCATGAACGGTAGTGAGGTAGTTAAGCATGCTCTGCAGCTCATCATCTAAGATACCCTGTCCTCTGAGTATAAGTTGTTTGATATATAGAAGCATGAACGACCGCAGCTGAATAATCTCATCCTGGGTCGGGCGTGGTCCATCTGAAATATCAAAAGTTTATGTTCAATTTCATAACCAAGCCTGCGAATAGTGTATGTTATTTACTGAATGAGTTCCCCAGAGTGTGAATTTAGTGACGCTATCCTAAAATCGGGCTAGCGTCATCAAATTCACCCTCTGGGAACCTCATTCTGCTTAAGCCTCAACTGATATGGGAGACCTAGGATAAGATTGAATTTCCCCAGTTGAAGTTGGTGATGTTCACCCATTATCACCTCGATTATGCATTTTATCTTCTGCAAATTAGGGGATATAGAAACTTCCCAGAAGGGAAAAAGTAACAATGTTAATTTGAGACTATAGATACTCACCAGAAGATAAGGCCTAAGCAGAATGTGGGTTAATTTGGTGATGCTAACAGACACACTATTTGCAGGCTTGTTCATTAACAGTTGAATGAAAATAATATGACACATTAAATCAATGATGTTCAGCTTGGAAAATTGCTAGCAAAAGTTATAGCGAACTATAATATTGGTTCATATTCTGGAAAAAAAATTATACTGTTTGTGCAATCTGGCACAGTGTATCGAAACACAACTTTCTGAATTTTAATATAAAACAATATTTCCTATTGAAAAACAAAATCTATTTCTCTAATAATAAACGAACGGTCGCACTGTATCAGAGCTTTCAGATGTTGTGTTTTACAATTTTGTTTAGGAATGTAATTCAACAGGCAGGCAGAGGGGCGTGCACTGCTTCCAACCCCCCTCACCTCCACCCCTGACACTGCATAATTTACTTTGGGATAAGTGCCCTTCAGCTTTGCCACCACCCCTGATTTTCAGGAAGTTTTTGAAGGCATTGGGAAGATTTTATTCCAATTCTAGAAGTTTTGACAAATCTCAAATGTCAGAACCCTAATTTGAAGTGCCAAAATCTCAATCAGAAATTAATTAATTATATTGATTTATTTCTCGATCAGCCACAACTAATCAAATACTAGTGACCCGCAGAACACAGCAAATAATTTGATATTGCCCTAAATATCCCCAGCAGAGTCTGTGAACAATAAACTACTTGAGCACCAACACAAAAAACAACATTTTTAACTGCAGGCAGGAGATAATTGGATTCGGAGCGTGCATGAACTATGGAGTCGGTGCATGATACTCTCCCCTGAATTATGATGTGAAATTTGCAGCAAACAATGTGACTCCAAACTGATTTGACAGTATGAGCCCGGGGAGATAAGCGATTAACCCTTTACCCAACAGAACGGCCCTGTGCCAATGCATTCTCTTATATATGCGAGTCGACCATAGGTTGCCTCGCATATATAAGAGAATGCATTGGCTTAACACATTAAAAATTATAAAATTGTTAAAGAATGTAAGAAAAAATGGTAAAAAGTGTTAAAAAAATATTTTTTTTAAGCCAATGCATTCTCTTATATATGCGAGGCGACCTATGGTCGACTCGCATATATAAGAGAATGCATTGGCACAGGGCATAACTGTAACTATCACAATGTGGTCAAGGAGCCGGTTCCAATGATATCCATATTTGTATGGTTCTATTGAGACAGACCGAAGATATTTTAGGCTGTTGAAGCTTTATTTGGCCGGTTTTGGCCGGTTTTGGCCGGTTTGTTGGGTAAAGGGTTAAATATCAGGCAATGCAATTTTCACCCCTTTCTTTACTAATATTCTCATTGAAGAGAAGTACCCTTAGAAAATGTTCAGATAATAAGAAAACAGCCGTATTGTTTGTTGAACTTATCTGAATATTTCCCACCAATTAATAGTAATCCTTGTGCACTAGTTAATATAATCTGTTTGTCTGTCTGTCGTCTGCTTATATTTCCTGAACATTCCTCCAGATGAAAAAAATCAACCATTCCAATATACACTGTTTTAACACATCCAATTAGTAAAAGAAGGGGTTAGCGGAACATATTGCTCGACCGATCGACTACATTTGGTATGTAGGACTACTTCGATCCCAGGCCTAAGCAGATTGAGGTCCCCAGATGGTGAATTTAGTGATGCAAGCCCTCTGGGGTCCTCATTCTGCAAATGACAGGAACACTAAACTCAGGCTTGATTCAAAACATGGTTGGAGTCTTGTACATATCTGATTGATAGTGATCTCAGCCACATGATGCCAGAGACAATATTGCACTCATTTTATCTTGTTTCGATGAGGCAAACTAGTCAGGAATTTATGGCTTCAGAAGCCTCATATCTTAGTTTGAAATATACTTTTGGTCCTATATTGATCCATGGAAGACCTATAATCACAGAGTGAAAAGCATTTTTATTTAGTTTGGAAAATAAGTTCATTGTGTTGAAGCCAAACTACAGAGTTTTTCGGCAAATAAATCAATACTTGAACAAATCAATGCTTTAACCAAGATTTGCAATGAAACAATTAGTTTTAAAATATATCTTGATTAATGGATGATACAGTTGGTTAAGAGCATGACAAAATACACCTATGGTAATAAATTCCAACAATGGGCCATGACTCTGGTGAAAATCCATTGAGTTCAGACTTACTAAAGTTATCATCTGGAAAACAAAATTGATTGCAAATTCAAACAAAAAGGGCCACAACTCTGCTGAAAATTGGCAGGTGGAACCCAAATTCAAACTTGACCTGAATTTTATGCTAGTAAACCCACATTACCAAATTTCATTCCACTCAGTTGAGACTATCTATAGTTATCATCTGGAAACCAAAAGCAAATGGATGGACAAAGTAATAACATAATATGTCATTTTATAACCCTTCCATGACTGGTGCTTCCTGAATTTTTGCGAAAACCCTGTGCCAATACGTTCTCTTATATATGCGAGTCGCCCATAGAGCGCCTCGCATATATAATAGAATGCATTAGCCTAACAGGATTTAGCTTGATCTTGTAAGCCAGTGCATTCTCTTATATATGTGAGGCTCCCTATGTCACAGGGTCTTTAATGCTGCACCAGCTCAGCTCCTATCATAAAATGGGTTAGAAACAGGCATATATATAAAATTGCCATGAATAAGTTAGTGACATCCTAAAGATATCACAGGGATAGAGATTGTTCTTACCTAACCCTTTTGGTGTGATTCCACTCCTGTCCTTTGGATTGACAACCCAGTAGTAGAACTTGAGTGAGTGCATGGCTTGTAGAATAGCACTCACTCTTCTGATGTTACTATATATTTGTGCATCATTTATGAACTCTGTTGCTAGGTAACAGAATAATTTGGTCTGAACCTACAAAGGAGAAGATTAGAGATGAGAGAGAAACCAAAACTTTAAGATACTTAAGGCCATTCAAAGTCAAATTTTTCTCAGGCCAAAAAATTTTGAAAAGCATATGGGCCCACGTATTTTTACCTTACTTGTATTTAAATTCGTGCAGTATTATTTTTCACTCAGTTTTGAATTTGCGCACTTTAAATTCGCGCACCATGCTGCACGAATTCAAAACTGACAAATATATTTTCGTGAAAGACTCGAATCTGGTGACAGTTTCAGTTCTTAATGGTTCCTGAGGGTATATATATACATATTCAAGACCAAGCATGACGAACATTGACTTCGAGTTGATTGTAACTGCGTTAACATTTTGTTGAAAAGATGGGTGGATATATGCTCCAAACAATAATTATAATATTCAAATGCATGGTTATGGACATTATTGAAATGATCTAGAAAGAAGTAAAATCACAACCCCGTATAGGTGGTTGACCTTGAGAAAATCATTATTTAGCTGAGTGTATTTCAAATAGTTGGCTTGGCAGACATGTATTTATATAACTCGGGTTGTATGACCACGGTGTCACTCCAGTGATGTGGATATGGAGATGTGGTTTCTTATCCCTTCATCACCCTTCATCATGGAATACGTACATTTCTTACAAGCATTGCAACATCGAATATGTTACCATGATTTACATATAAATAATGGTCTTGAGATTGCATATATATGCCCGCATGAAAATATAATGATCTATTCAGTCAAAACTTCCATAATGTATGCAACTCATATACACGTACAGCTCTCTGAGTTTCCATGTTTGGTATAAACTCAGGAGTCTTACTATTTTTCGCTCAGTTTTAAATTCGCACACCGATGGGTGCACAAAAAATTGTACTGCGCGAATTTAAATACGAGTAAGGTATATTTTATTATTTATTTCCGGGGCACATGCTAACAGAGCATTCAACCTTCGCATCGGGTAGCCGGGTCTAATTTCAGTTGCCCATGACAATTATTTCCTGAACAGATGTTTGTGAAAAGTTAGTTAATAGATTCCATGTGATTTATTTCATAAAAAAAAAATCACCAAATCATGTATGACCGACTGCAGTCGCAATCTATCAAAATCTATCACATGTGTTTAACAAATGTTTTATTATAGTTACCAATGAATCTGAAATATGATAAAAATTGTAATACAAAGTGTAAGAAAAAATGATAAAAATTGTTAAAGAATGTAAGAAAAATTTATAAAAAATTGTTAGGCCAATCCATTCTCTTATATATGCGAGGCGACCTATGGTATTTAAGTTGCGCCAGCGCAGCTCACGCCATGAAAGGGATTTCCCTGACAGATTGAACACGAATAAAAAGGTTGCACGAGAGGGGTTTGGGAACAATGTGTGTGGGCTTGAGAAACATAAAATTTATTTTGTGTGACAAAAACACAAGAGGTAAATATGTTGACGGTGGCGAAAGAAGCACATGAACTTGTATAACAGAACTTACCTCAACAGATGTATGTATCCATAGTGAGGGATTAAATAGAACATGGTCAAACAGGTGCTTTAGAAGAGCTCCACCATTTGACTGACTGACTAGGTATTGGGTAATCTTCAGGAATGATCCCAATACTGCAGGTGTAATATGGTCTTTTGAAGACTGGAATAAATCAGATTTAATCCCTTATGGATAAATAATATGACCATAGACTAAGTGCCGCGGGTTAAATATCTTCATATGGATAACAATTGTTAGATTGATTTATTAATCGGGGTATTATGTAGCTTTCAGCAACTAAGGCCATATCACGACATATCATGCCAGTTTTAGGTGGAGGAAATCCGCACAGTTACGGGTAATCTAACAGTGATTTCAATGGCTGATAAACTCATCGACTATGAGAGGCAAATGACCGGCCATCGGCGAGTAACTGGCAACTCTACAAGATAATGATTTTGAGTTATAAAGTCCACGATGGAAACATGTGGATTTGAATCCTCATTGCCAGCGCTGGAGGGCGAGACGGCTTGGAGTTGTACCTCTAACTGACTGAGCCCCCCATAACAATTGTTAGAAAATTGTATCATAACTAGTTGATCAATACAGATAATCAATATTTTAAAGATTTTAATAGTACTATGATCATATATGCTAGCATAATCAACGACCCACAGCTGAACCACATGAAAATCCTTACTATGGATTTAAGTTTTTAAATGTTTTGAAATTCTTATAAAAATTAATTCATATATATATATATATAGACACACAATGCCTTTCTTTTTAAAATTCTGGCTAATTTCCCAAGTATAAACAAAATTTAATCGCGATAGTTTAATTCTTGAAAGTTACAACACAAAACAGGAACGTTTTTTATTTCATCCATTCATGTATGCCCTGCGATCATTATCAGATTTATAGCTTATGTACGTCCTGTGATCGTTATGAAAAATTATGGAGTTTAAATGTACAAACCTTTTCTAGAAAATAACTTATCAGCAGAAATCCTCTGTTTTGAAGAAACTGTTGTTGGATTGTCGAAGAGCTTTCAATAAGATCGCTAAGTAGTCCGACTAAGTTGGTGCTAAAAACACAAAACAAAGCAATTTCATCAACAGCATGTATATGTTTGCAGGGACAAATGTTAAACTTCACACAAGTGAAGACCGGAAATAATGGAGTCTGAGATGGGAACATTTATTTTGAAAGTTTGTTGAAACTTCCAATAGACCGTTTTTCTGCAAATAAACACATTTGGACACAAGTTCTAACCAGTTGAAGGTGAGTGAATATTTCATCTGTAATATGTGGCTACCGACGATCAGTTGAAATCAGTTGTCAAGTCTTCTTTTGCGGAAAAATGCCTTTGAATCATTGAAGCAAGATGATTTCTTCAAGACAATGTAACTTTTCACAATCATCTCAGCCATTTTTTGTCACAACCAATCGAAAGGTGAAACATCATCCCACAAATGCCAATATTGAACATTGCCATGAAATTTCTCAGTATTCCATTTTCTATACAGGCGCCCACTACAAAATCACTGTCTGGTTAGTCCTGACTGTCCACCCCCAAATTTAGACACGATCAACAAGACCCGGTGGACAGTTACTGTTATTCACTCCAGAGTCAAAGAGGATTATTGGTCGGCTGTTTTCATCAATATTCGCACGTATACAGTCATACTGTTCCTCTAATGGAAGGCATATAGAGTTTTAGAATTGTTACCGAAGACATTTAGCAAACTTTTTCACACAGTATTCCTTACGATCGTTGACCAAAGAATATAATGGAAATAATTTCAAAACTAGCATGCTATAATATCATCCCTGATCAGGGACCTTGGGGTGGGGTATGTCACACCAACCTTGAATTTTTTTTTTTTTCAATATTTGTAAATTTCATGCCTTACGCAATATTAGTTAGAAGCCCAAGGGCAGGTTGAATTTTTTTTGACAGTTGAATATGCCAATCAGTATTTAGTGTGAAATTTGATACTTTTTGACAAAAATTCGAATAAATTTGTATTTACAGTCAAAGTTATGGAATGAAATGGGAATCAGTTGGAAATTTCAACAAAGTGGGAAAGTTAGAGGTAGTAGCTGGAAACCTTCAACTCAGTCGGAGGGGGGGGGGGGGTGTAAATGGAATTCTTTGGACCTTTCTCGAAAAACATTTCGGACTACTTAAAAGAGGACAGGGGGGGGGGGGGGGGGGGGGGGCAGAAGGAAATTCCAATGGGGACCTTCTAACCTCGTCTCTGCCATCAATACTTACACGTGTATATTCTGTAAAAAATGAAACCAAAAATAAAATAAAAATGAATAATTACGAAACTCTGTTTGAATACCTCTACGTAGGCAGAAATAATCTGACTATTTTCATGTGTTGACAAATATCAGCCCATTATCACACTGTTTTTGGAAAATTTGAAATTCCAATCTCAACATTAGATTTGATTATTTTATATCAATAGATGGAAAAACAAAGGGATTTTCCCTTTGGATATCACGTTAAACGTATACGCCATACGTTATAATGACACTTTGGAATAATAAACTTTCCTAATAATGAACCTTTGGAATAAAAACATGGTCCCCTAATCAATATCCGATATCGGTAATTGTAGGGCATAACTCCTTTTACTTACTGAAAATTTGATTGGAAAGTATAACACAGAAAACAGAATAGCAACTTTACCAAGTTTGGTAGAGATCAAGTAGTCGTAACTAGAGTTATTATCCAGTAACAAAACCCCAGAAATTTCTAAGTAGAAAATAGGTCATAGTTCCAGCAAAATTATTATTATCCACACCAGAGCTGTTAACTTTCACGGATTATCTGTGAGACTCCCAGATATCCATGGCAATTCCGCAAATACGGATAACCCCCAATTTCTCCCGATTTCAGCAAAACCCGGCATTCAAAATAAAAAAAAACAATGTTATTTTATTTTTCAAATATTCTGCTTTTGCGGCAGGGATTTCCTTATTTCCAGTACCGTAAATACCCACACATTAACATTCACAGAATGTACCATCGGTAACTTTTGATGTTCCCTCTGATTGAGGACTGATCAGTGGTGAACTGTGACTGATTTTAATTTATTTTCACACTCTGGTGAAGCCACACATATAAAGGGAGTTGCTATTGTATACAATAGGTATAATCACAAGTGTGCAGCTGTATTGTAAGGCCCCATTGATAAACATTCCTTAGTAACGGATTAGTGGTATGCATTGCTAATGCAATGTGTCCATTTTGTTTGCAGGTAAAACTGTAAGACGCGCCAATTTATACTTTCGGTTTCATATATACATGTCTGGTTGTAACCTGTGTAACTCAGGTTCATTTTTACTTATTTTAAATGCAGTTTCTGCTTCTTAAAATTTCTTAATAAATGGTGGAATGTGTCCATTTCTTTTGGGGGTTAAACCACTGGGGGTTAAACCGTAAGAGGAGTCCATTTTGTAGTTTATTCCGATTTTGTACATTCTGTTTCGCGCATATCCAGCTGTATCCGGTGGAATTCTGAGTAGATTTACTTAGTTTATATGAAGTGTCTTGTTTCTTTCTCTTCAATAAATGTGATGGTTTCCTAATCAACACAGGATGAATTTGTGTCTTGAACCAAAAATTAGGTGGTCGCGTTTAATAAGTGATCACCCATTGTAGGTGATATATAGAATAAACCAGTCTGTGAACAGGAAATGCAGTTGCAAATTGGAGGTGTTCCCTCCCACAAAAATCTCCCAGATTGCTATTTTCTAAACTTAACATGTCTGATCCACACCAATCCACAATTAAAAGTCAACATTTATTTTATTGTCATAAACACATACCCAAAATTTCATTTTGTTTTCATAGATAGAAACTGAAATTATCATTCAGAAATGATCTGGATGGTTAAACCATTTAGAAAAATATTTACAATGAAATGACTATGGCATGCACTACTGCACAAGGGAGCAACTAAGTTGTTGATTAGAAAAGCTTGGGATATATGTAATAATTTTACACTTACCATATTGAATAATCTACTGCTGATGTTTCATTTGGTCCCTTATCTACAGGTAAATCTAACTGCCCAAATAGTGGGAATAATATCTGAAAATAGAATGAAAGAATTAGAAAGAAGAAATGGAAAGTCACAGGCCGCAGCAGTGAGAACCATCCAGACCATGGTTTGATGTAATTTTTTAGACAAACTAGAAGCATATACAACTGTAATATCTAACTTAAGATCCATTTTTACATATACCTCATGGTCATCATTTCTAAAGTTTTTAATCCTGAGTTGGTGAAGCATTAAAGATCCTGTGCCATTGTATTCTATTATATATTCGAGTCTCCCGTAGGGAGCCTCGCATATATAGAGAATACACTGGCTTTCATGGTTAGGGTAAATATTGTTAGGCAAAGTATTCTCTTATATATGAGAGGCTCCCTATGGAGACTCACATAAATAAGAGAATACATTGGCACAGGGTTTTCACAAAATTTCAGAAATCTTCAGTCAAGAAAGGGTTAAAAATAATGAATTTGAAATAAAGAACGTCATAAATATGAACAGAATCAGATGACGTTTGCTCAAGTTATCGTAGTAACGGCCTTAAACTAGACAAACTAAGGGCCATAACTCATGTAAAAATAATCGGACAAACCTGGTTTTCAAACTCGATTGAGATATTGTTGTAACAGATCCATATAACAAATATGCATGGAATTGGTTTATGTTTGTTCAAGTTATCACGCTAACAGTCTTAAAATTGCTAAAAAAAATAGATAAAGGGGCCTAACTCAAGCAAATTAGTTAGGGTAGACCCAAATTTCTGTGTGAAACTGTCGCACATGGCTACAAACTCACATTCAAAGAATTTTTAAAATCCATCATTAAATGACTAAGTTATAGTGAAATAGGGACACCCAGGGTTTTTTATTAAAATTATTAAAAGCTTTGTGAACTCGGGCAGCATTTCTGACATCAGTGCCATGGCTGATCAACCCTAAGTCGGTCTAGTTCAAATTTCAGGGTTGTTTTCTTAGACTTAGGTATGGAGCAACTTTTTTGTTGACATAAAAAAGGTAGAACATTTAGCAAAATATATAAATTTCCAGACAAAATGTTCAAATTGAATTTGCCCAAGCCGTATGATTAGATACCCTATTCGAGGTATGATTTTGTCAATTCTGGTGTTAAAAGAGTTGGGTTACATAATGCAACATATGAAGAATTTTTTTTTTTTTTTATGTAAAGATACAAACCTGTACACCGCCTAAGGAATGTAGTGTGGAATGTATGGAATGTGTGATGACTGCCTTTACTTCCTGTAAGACAAAAAGCAGGTGAGTAATTAACCCTTTACCCAACAAACCGGCCAAAACCGGCCAAATAAAGCTTCAACAGCCTAAAATATCTTCGGTCTGTCTCAATAGAACCATATAAATATGGATATCATTGGAACCGGCTCCTGGACCACATTGTGATAGTTACAGTTATGCCCTGTGCCAATGCATTCTCTTATATATGCGAGTCGACCATAGGTCGCCTCGCATATATAAGAGAATGCATTGGCCTAAAAAAAATCTTTTTTTAACACTTTTTACCATTTTTTCTTACATTCTTTAACAATTTTATAATTTTTAATGTGTTAAGCCAATGCATTCTCTTATATATGCATAGGTCGCCTCGCATATATAAGAGAATGCATTGGCACAGGGCCCTTCTGTTGGGTAAAGGGTTAACTGAAGACATATTCATGGTTCCAGACTTCCAATGCCATATTATTTTCAAACAGTATTATTTTACACAAAAACTGTACAATGGAAAACATCATAAAAGACAGATGTGAGACAACAATTGTATAAAAACAACAACACCCTTTTGGAAAAAGTAGCATTCAACTATAATTGCCAAAAACTTACGTAAAACACGACATCAGAACTACGCAAACATATTAAGTCCTTTACCCTTTCATGACTGGAGCTTCCTAAAATTTCAGGAAGCTCTAGTCATGGAAGGGTTAATGGATCATAGAAGGCTCTTCTTGGATTGTAAATAGAACTTCCGCCGCTATGGCTTCTCCCTAATAGCAGTCCACTTCTCCCTAATAAACAGATAGGAAGAACTGCATGGCTTCTCCAAATTTGTAACAAGTCTGAGTTTAGTGAGCCTGTCATTTGCAGATGCGGGCTAGCATCACTAAATTCACCGTCTGGGGACCTCATTCTGCTTAGGCCTCAACTTCTCTGGAAAGTTTCTTTATTGTCAAATTTCTATAGAAACTTCTTCACATAGATTATATATTTTGTTTTTTTTAGTTTAGTTTCGAAATATCACCAAATTGGCAGACGACACATTGCATAATCGAGGTTCCCAATGGGTGTACATTACAATATTCACTATTTGGGAACTTCAATCTGAGTCTATATCTCCCATAGCAGATGAGGCCATGCAGAATGAGGTCCCCTGAGGGTGAATTTGGTGATGCTAGACCGCTATGCGGGATAGTGTCACTAACTTCACCCTCTGGGTACCTCATTATGCAAATAACAGACACACTAAACTCAGGCTTGATTTGAAACCTCTAGACTGGTCCCTGCACTGAATAATATTTTGCTTGCGCATTTGAACATCCAAGAGGAGTGTTTCTCATTTAACCCTTTACCCAACAGAACGGCCCTGTGCCAATGCATTCTCTAATATATGCGAGTCGACCATAGGTCGCCTCACATATATAAGAGAATGCATTGGCTTAACACATATTAAAAATGATAAAATTGTCAAAGAATGTAGAAAAATATTATAAAAATTGTTAAAAAATGTAAGAAAACATTATAAAATTGTTAAAGAATGTAAGAAAAAATGGTAAAAAGTGTTAAAAAAAAGAATTTTTCTAGGCCAATGGATTCACTTATATATGCAAGGCGACCTACGGTCGACTCGCATATATAAGAGAATGCATTGGCACAGGACATAACTGTAACCATCACAATGTGGCCAATGAACCGGTTCCAATGATATCCATATTTGTATGGTGTTATTGAGACAGACCGAAGATATTTTAGGCTGTTGAAGTTTTATTTGGGCGTTTTTATCCGGTTTGTTGGGTAAAGGGTTAATCATAAGCCAGGTAAACCTGGAAATCGTGTCTGACATTTGCAGAATGATGTCCCCAGAGTACGTCATCAGTACATTACTTGTAAATCATGATTGGCAAGCCTGAGTTTAACCCTTTACCCAACAGAAAGGCCCTGTGCCAATGCATTCTCTTATATATGCGAGTCGACCATAGGTCGCCTCGCATATATAAGAGAATGCATTGGCTTAACACATTAAAAATTATAAAATTGTTAAAGAATGTAAGAAAAAATGGTAAAAAAAGATTTTTTTAGGCCAATGCATTCTCTTATATATGCGAGGCGACCTATGGTCGACTCGCATATATAAGAGAATGCATTGGCACAGGGCATAACTGTAACTATCACAATGTGGTCAAGGAGCCGGTTCCAATGATATCCATATTTATATGGTTCTATTGAGACAGACCGAAGATATTTTAGGCTGTTGAAGCTTTATTTGGCCGGTTTTGGCCGATTTGTTGGGTAAAGGGTTAATGTGTCTGACATTTGTAGAATGAGGTCCCCAGAGGGTGAATTTAGTGACGCTATCCCACACACGCATCACCATTCTGCTTAAACATCATCTTCCAAGAGATATCTATAGTCTCAAATTAACATTGTTTTTAGTTACTTTTCCCTTCTGGGAAGTTTCAATATCCACTAATTTGCAGAAAATAAATTGCATAATTGAGGTGACTAATGGGTGAACATCACCAACTTCAATCTGATCCTAGGTCTCCCATAGCAGTAGATCATGTCATGAATCTCTAATCTGGCTAACGCCTGTATAGATCATATTCCACCATTACAGAACCTGGGAACTTTTTGAAGTTTTGATAGCGAACCTTATAAAGTCGAAAAAATAACTCAAAGAATATATTTCTTAGTTATTGTCTGTTATGTAATAATATACTTCACTGTAAGTGAAAGTCCCAACTCGAAATTGAATGTTTTCTGTGACTTTTGTGAGCTGATATCGCAATAAACATTGAATTAATTACCCAGGAGAAAATCCATGATTGTAAATTACGCAAAACAAAATTGCTCACAAAGTCACTTAAATCGTGAAATTCCGAGTTGGGACCTTCACCTACAGTGAAGTACCGGTACATTATCAAGGAACAGTTCATAACAAAGAAATATATTCCTCATGTTTTTTCAACTTTGTAAGGTTGGTTCCCTGTCAAAACTTCAAAAAGTTCTAAGGTTTTATACTGGTGGAATATGATCTCTACATGCGTAGCTAAGAGTAGAGATTTATGACTATGACCTACAATAGCAGTTGAGGCCTAAGCAGAATGAGGTTCACAGAAGGTGAATTTTGTGATGCTAATCTGTCGTGATGGAAAGAGTCACTAAATTCACCCTCTGGGAAGCTCATTCTGCAAATGACAAACACACTATAATCAGGCTTGATGATTGGCGAAGTAATCACCATGTATCCAGACATAATCAAATGCATACATGGCTTTTAGCAGCATTGACTTTGATATGTTCCAGATAGTTTTGTAGAATTTAATTGCATGTGTGTATCCTTGAAGAGAATTATTTCTCAGGAACAAGCCTGAGTTTAGTGTGACTGTCATTTGCAGATGAGGTCCCCAGAGGGTGAATTTACTGATGCTATCCCGCACAGCAGGCTAGCATAACCAAATTCACCCTCTTGGGACCTCATTATGCATGGCCTCATCTGCTATGGGAGACATAGACTCAGAATGAAGTTCCCAAATAGTGAATATTGTGATGTATCCCCATTTGGGAACCTTGATTGTGCAATGTGTCATCTGCCAATTTGACGATATAGAGAAACTAAACTAAAAAAGAAATATAATCAAAGTGAAGAAGTTTCTATAGACATTTGATAATAAAGAAACTTTCCAGAGAAGATGAGGCCTAAGCAGAATGAGGATCCCAGAGGGTGAATTTAGTGATGCAAGCCCGCTATGTTGGATAGCGTCACTAAATTCACACTCTGGGGACCTCATTCTGCAAATGACAGGCACACTATAATCAGGCTTGCTCAAGAATCGAGTGAAATGGTTTAAACCTTTGAGTGCCAGGTCCGATTTTTGTATCAACCCATATACCCTGTGCCATATGGTCGCCTCGCATATATAAGAGAATGCATTGGCCTAACAATTTTTCATCATTTGTTATTATTTTTTACAATTTTTTACAATTTTAATAATTTGTTCTTATATTCTTTTACAGACTTATTTTGTAGGTTTAGTGCCAGGGAATCTTACGTTTTTCATGGGCGTCAAAATTGTTACTATGAATACTTGGTGATAGTTTTGAGTTATAACATGCCCCTCAGGTTTTATCCAGTTTGTTTTTAAATTTGCTATAGCATGCTTAAGCATACCCAAAAACAAACTCAACCCCAAAAAAATAGAAATATATATATTTTTTTATTTTTTTTTTTTAGAGCCGATTTTACAGACCGTAAATTAGGGCCGATGAGATCGGCCCCTGGCACTGAAAGGGTTAATAGTGCTCAGCATTAGTTGGAATTGCAAATAGAATTATCTTGGTTTGTCACCTAAATGGTATTATTTATTGGGAGATACAGTCGGTGTAGACATTATTCATGGGTTCATGGATTTTGCAGGGAAATAGGTCTCAGGGGAAATATTGGCTGGGAGAAAGAGACCATAAATGGGATGTCTGCCCCACTGGCGGAAAGCATGGATGTTCTTAAATTATCAAAGTTTACCTGCGACATGAGAGCATGTGGAGTGTGAACGAAGTGTGAGACGTTTCCTTTCGGTGATGATTCCAGACACAGCTGGCTGTCGCATGCTATGGGGTTATACATGAACACGATAGATAAAGTAAGTTTTCCTTCATATAATGCCTGAAATAAAATAAAGGAAAGCAAAATTAGATAATTATCTATTTCTATACTAAATACTCAAAGACAGCAATTTCTCCCAATACAGTAATGCCCTACATAATCGACTCCTTAACCACAGCAGAATTATGGGTAATTTTTCAGGATTTAGTCAGAAATATGGCTTGTTGCCATTCATCGGAAAGCTCTCAGTAAGAGGGCATTACTGTACTTATGCACAAACAATATAATTGTTAGGCCAAAATAAACATCAATGTTGGTCTGCTTTCAGGGTATATGTCGCCACTAATCGATTATATTGATAAATATACCACCACTTTCAACACCCGGTGTCTCTCAGCACCACAGAAATCATGAATAATGCACAATGGCATCAAATTACATGTTGTTGTTGTCATTTCTTGATGTATCAAAATACAAAACACAGAACATGCAACACCTAACCCAAATAAAACCAAGTGCTTCCAGTTGGATACCAGAAATGATAACTCAACGTTTGATGCACAGTGTTTCGTGATTGGAAAATCAGCAAAGCAACAAAACACTTGGAGATGTCCTTATAAACTATAGTTAAAATAAACTCACAAAGGGAGTAAAATGATACAATTTTTATTAGTATGGAGCAGTCGGAACAGAGAGTAATTATATCCCCCATACCTAATACAATGGAAGAAGGTCGGCAGGTTTTGGACAGTTATAAGTCGTACTGAAAAATCAGCTCATCTCTAAGATCATACTGGAGTTATCTTCACTATTCTTTCATTGGAATTTTGCAGTCCTTTGTTATATTCAACAGATTGGTTGCCATTGACAACACCCTCATAGAGAAATGACCATCCATGCTTTTAATTTGTTAAGAGAAAACATTCCAAAGAAATTAAATTATATACATTCTGTGGACTGAACATAGATAATACAGTAGTATACAGTCAAATGTAATAATATTGCCCGAGATTAAAATTATAAATTTGATATGAGAGAGGGGAAGCAATTTATAGATTGTATAACATACCCTAATCTGTGTTTCATTCAGAATGGATGAAGCCTCATTCTCAAAACGAAATTGACTCTGAAAAGTAAAATGGATCAATTATATTAATTAATTTGATGATTGTAGAATCAGTACAAATCATCTAAATGATGGATGCTTGTGACTTTTTAGAACAGCGGAAAATCATATAATACATAAATAGAAGGACACCTTTGTGATGATATGAAGACATTGCATAAGCTTGTTATGATGGAAAGGTAGAGTGAGTTGTGGCTAACAGCATGGCAAACATATGTGGTAATGCCAATCGGTCCACAACTGTGTTTTTCTATGTTTAATATAAAGCATGATGACTGTAGCTTTCACACTCCTTGCATGCGGCTTGTGCATTGCGGTGGCCCTATGTATAGCGGCTCACTGGCGGGAAAACAATCTTCACCATCCCTCACAGTTAGCATAAGTTTTTCTTCCATAAACAAGTTGTTTTTGAGAAAGCTGTCTTGTTCTAAGTTAACACCGATGATAGGCACAACAAAGTGAAGCAATCCTTAACACAATGAATGTCATAAATTTCTTTGAAAAACGTATATTCTTCGAAAATTCTGATGCGAAAAGCAGGCTTGTCCCAAATATTATAAAATTTAAACAAGTTCCACATATTCAATGCATGCAAGTTTGATTGTTGTCAAAGTTCGACATTCAAGCTCTCTCACCGCTGTGAAATGTATGTGATATGTTTGGATTAAGTGTTCGAAAATTTTAATTCCATCAATGTACTCGACTGTATTTTGGGTACACTTATAGCACTCTTTGAACTTGTTATGAGATGCTCGCTCATAGCGAATTTCTGCATAGACATGCACGTTGGGAATATTGAACTGGGATAGGGTGCCAATGTATAAACGAGATAAACACAAATTCGGAAAAGTGACTACAGCATAGATTTTCTGGATCGTTATCACACATTTGCCAGATTTGTACAATAAATAGATTTTTGCACATTGGCCGCAATTTCCAATAAATAGAACAGTATTCTATATTCAAATTCCAAGCTAATCGTTGTACATATAAACAAATTTTTGGATAAACATACAGATGGATAATAAAAATGTCATTATACAATGTTGTGTACAGTATGTGTTTTCTTGTACTCATTCAGGTTGTGCTGAAAAGTCATATTGGACTTGATGCTACTTTTCACCACAACCCGCACTTGTACAAGATAAACACATACTGTAATAACTTTATAATGCATTATAGATACGATCACTGGGCTGTATCATAATACATACAGCTATGCTCTCAGTAAGCGACCTGTTTAACGAGGTTATGGGCCGGTACTTACCGCGGTGATACCACCAAACTACCGCGGTTATCATTCTGTACTGCGACGGAGGGCGGTTGACTCGCGGTATTGGTACGGTATTTTTACCGTTGGTTACCGCATGTCACCGCGTTATTGGTGTTCGTTACCGCCATACACCGCGTTATTTTTTTTTGTAACCGCGTTCAAATTACCGCTAACGGCCCTCCACCGCGGAGAGAACACAACTGAAACAAGGCGTCACACGGTAGGTAAATGATTATGAATAACTTTTGTATTGAATGAATACCTGTAAGCTGCACGTAATTATGTATACGTAATGAATATAAATGAATAATAATGCAATCGGATTACATATGAACATGTCGGGTTTACATGTAACATATTACAAATGTACACGTACATCACGTTTAATCACGTCGGCGGTTTTTGAACTTGGCTATAGTTGCTTACGGCGCAACTGGATTACGCAAAACACCGTGGAGTAATAGTTTTGTTGTTAGCATCTATCTTACATATCGTCAAATGTTTACACACCCGATTCCTATATCGGTTTCCACTCATGCAGAATTTTTTTTTTTTTTGTGTTTCCGAAATCTAAATTTCTTATAAAATGGGAAAAGTAAATCCTCCATTTATCTGAATTTGGTCGAAAACAGCGGGGGCGGTGCATTAGTAACACTAGGTCCGATTTTAGTCTTTGAGGCCAGGACGGCGATCATTGCAGAAATATTCATATTCGTTCAAATCTATAGTATTGTTCATATGCCAAACATAATCGGCGTGTAAATACTATATTGTCGCCAAGACGTACGATTGTACGCATGCGTGAAATAGTAAAGCAATTTACAAACATTTGCGCCTGAAGATTTATTGTCGGTGGGAATAAAATGTATAACTAAGAAAGCGTGGCACATGTCATGCAGCAAAGTAAAGTTGTTATCATCACCAATGTGCGCGACAAAAGACACACGCAAAACACCAAACTGACATTGAAATACAGTAGACACAACGTTGTCAAATCAGTCTTTGATTTTGTTACGTGAACATTGATTGAGCTCACGAGTGCGCGTCGGGCGGCATCGTTTGATGTGAAATTGCATCTTTTGGCGAGGGCGTGCACTTGGAGTTCTCGGTGGGTCGCAGTATAAATTATATCACATATTCCTATCTAATCGTGATTCCGAAGAAAAACATGCATGGTGTTGGAAAGTTTACATCTAGATATGTTTGTTTGATTATATACCGGTACCGAGGTTAACATAATTATTTTAAGTGATCGAATTCGGTGTGTTTTAGTCCTTGTTAGTTTACTCCCGATATGGTAGCAATAAAGAGCGTTTGTCTCAGTTTTGTGCGACAAATATTTATAAATAGCTATTACGTGCACAACATTTTATAGATCCACTTGTCTGTCTAAAGCCACGTGGCCGTTCGCACATAATATTATTCGCAATACCAAAATAGATCGATAAATATCTGAACTACCTTCTACCAGCATTATGTAAGCCAAAACGGACGCATTGGAGTAATGAAAATACAAGTGTCACGTGTGTAATTTTACTAATAGCACCATCAACAAAACACAAATATTTATTTCAACAATTGAGACCAGTTATAAAAAGACATGACGTCATCTTGAGTGCCCCGTGTCCTATATTAACAAAGTCTGCCAGTTGCAGTATGACGTAATGAGTGACACGTGCTTTTGCACAGAATGTATTTGTTTTTCCTGGATATACGGGAGTTCCACGTTGTGTATTGTATTGCTAAGACAATAATTCCTGTTAAACGAACAAATGGTGTTTGTGATTTGCAGTTAATGAATGTCAAAGAAGTAACGATATTTATTCTGGCGACTTTCTGGGGACTATTTAAATAGTATCGTTATCATTCAACTTGGGGATCACGTACATCTTAACGTTTATATAAACTATAGATACAGGATTTACCGAGCTCTCTAAAATAGCCGAAATAATTTGTTCCCTTCCCGATAACCCACACTGCTCACAAATAGTGTCATTTATGGGAATGTTAGGCAATAAAACGAGACTAGAAATGTTATTATAATATTTTAATATTCACATTAATTGAAAACTTACTTTTCAAAGTAACTTATACTTACCTTTACTTAATCTGGAAGCCCGGTATATTTCCCGATACTCGGCTTTCATCTATTTCAAAAAGTTAATAATACATTTCAAGGTACACAATCATGGACGGAGATCGTGAGAACGGCCGTCCTATTTTGGAAGATTAACAGTCAGACATCGAATCCCGTCGTTAACCTCGTCTCAAAATCGCTACCGCGTAGCGGTAATGTCACCGCGTTTGTGCGGTTCATTACCGCGTGCCACCGTGGTACCAATATTCGTTACCGCTGGTAGTGCGGTGGTACCGTTAACGTCGCGGTGGTACCGCGGTACGCGCGTGGTAGTACAACCGCGAATCGGCGGTATGTCGCGGTATTGCACCGCGGTATTAACGCATGTACACCTCGTTAAAACAGGTCGCTTAATTTGAGCAGTGCTGTATGATGAAGAACCTTATCATTGCAGACCAGTATAATACCTTGTACCCTGGACCTAGACTGTGAATAGCTGCAATTTGATGTGGAGTTAACCCTTCACTGAATAGGTATGCTGTTGACATCTGGCCACAAAACATGTGGTCTGCATCACCTTCTGAGCTTGCTCCGAGAAAACATTTGTCGAAAGGCTGCAAAAAAATATAATAAGAATTGACTGTCTTTAACCCTTTCATGGCGGGAGCTGTGCTGATGCATCATTAAAGATCTTGTGCCAGCCATTCTCTTATATATTCAAGTATCCAATAGGGAGCCTCGCATATATAAGAGAATGCAATGGCTTACAATGTCAAGGTAAATATTATTAGGCCAATGTATTCTCTTATATATGTGAGGCTCCCTATGGGAGACTCGCTTATATAATAGAATGCATTGGCACAGGGTTTTCAATAAATTTCAGGAAGCTCCAGTGATGGAAGGCTTAACAGTATTATGTATACATGTATATGATAGATCATCATAGTTGTTGTTTCTGCAATATTTATACAATTTTTTATTTTATACTTTTTAAAAGTTTGCTTCAGAGTGATCCCGGATTCACTATGGATACACACGACATAAGTGATGGTGTTAAAGCTAACGTAACCAGGATTTAAGAAAGTTACGAAGAGAAGATCCTTGCAAAAATATTGAATGTCAATCAGAAGAACTCTGAATAGTATCTCTTTTGTTTGTTTTTGGAGAATGTAATAAAAAAGATGCAAACTCATGTTGGTTTGTGTTATCAATTACCGCAATTGAGCAATTAGGCAATTAGGCACTCGTGTTATCCTTATGCTCACCACTCTCTGGTGACAATCACTATCTTAATATATAAATGCAAATATGTGTGTCTCTCTCTCTCTATGTATGTTCCATATTGGCATCCACATTTCTGCACCGATTACTATGAAATTTGGCATAGGTATGTATTTCGGCTCTCCGGTTAACATGGGCTGGGGCCTGACTCTGTCCGACATCACGTCTAGGTATCCACACAGTCACATCACCGAACAGAAATGACATAAAAGCTCGTCATCTTTTACCTTATCGGGACAGAGAATGACACTGCATTATCTACCTTATGAACCAAACTAGTGTATGCACTCAGTCTACAATAAGAAGTTATTACTGTCTGCCAGAAAATAAATAAAACATTTTTCATTGCATATTTTAGTATTTTTGGTAGCCATTTGCATAACTATTTTTTGGAGGAAAAATCACATTAAAACAACATAATTTCTAATAGATGAATAAGTATTGAGTGTTTATTTCTGTCAGATTATTGCAAACGTGGTTGAACAATATTTATGTTGTTTTGGTCCTTCACACCATAGATCTACTGGTTCAATTATTATCAGACAGCTGATTAAAAAGTTGAACTGACACCAACAAATCTGTCAAAAATTAAAAGAAACAAAACACCTATTTTCAGCGCTATATAGACAGAGATACCTCTTACCAACTCATGTATACATAAATTTGGGGTTCCAACAAGCCATGTCCGATTAAATATGGTAAAATACCATTGTCATATATTATTGAACATTGTCGAAATTTCAAGGTTATTCAATGTTCCAGCAGAAATTCAAGTACTAGCTTTCTTGGTCTTGAATAGCCATTTGTCAAATTATATTCCCAGTTTTCAAGTAGGAACCTTATAATGCGCTCAAAAATTTCATTGCTTCAAACAAATGGAAGAGTTTTGATAAAACAGGCAATGGCTGTATATATATATAAGCATCTGATGCTTGTGGTAAAATCCTCTTCCCCCTTCTAGTCTTCTATACATACAATTGTCATGTTTCGAAATTATATGTTTTTGGGAAGAAATAAATGTTGTTTAACCCTTTACCCAACAGAAGGGCCCTGTGCCAATGCATTCTCTTATATATGCGAGTCGACCATAGGTCGCCTCGCATATATAAGAGAATGCATTGGCTTAACACATTACAAATTATAAAATTGTTAAAGAATGTAAGAAAAAATGGTAAAAAGTGTTAAAAAAAGATTTTTTTTAGGCCAATGCATTCTCTTATATATGCGAGGCGACCTATGGTCGACTCGCATATATAAGAGAATGCATTGGCACAGGGCATAACTGTAACTATCACAATGTGGTCAAGGAGCCGGTTCCAATGATATCCATATTTGTATGGTTCTATTGAGACAGACCGAAGATATTTTAGGCTGTTGAAGCTTTATTTGGCCGGTTTTGGCCGGTTTGTTGGGTAAAGGGTTAAACCATAAAACATCCACAAAAAAAAATCATAACTCACATCAGATGTGCTGACTAGCCATGACATATCGGTGAATGAGACCATATGACCATCAACATAGCATCGTAACTCTGACTTGCTCCATCTGTTGTAGACATGGACCACAGTTACCATGTACCACTGTGAATAAATAAATAGTTCATTAAATGATGTTTCTGCAAAATGATATTAGAAAAAATATCTAGAATTTTTAAACGGTTCAAAATTCAGCTTCCAGTAGCAACTAATTCACTAAAAGAAATGTAAATATATTTCTGGCTTTCTAGTGACCATTTGGAGTGTCTAGATAGCTTTCATATGAGATATCATGTTTGAATATCTGATATATTTTTCCCCGCCTAGATTTGTGCAGATCTGCTTCCC
Source organism: Siphonodentalium dalli (assembly GCA_032622095.1). NCBI lineage: Eukaryota > Metazoa > Mollusca > Scaphopoda > Gadilida > Siphonodentaliidae > Siphonodentalium > Siphonodentalium dalli. The sequence continues at coordinate 48,444,627 of CP136065.1, read as the reverse complement.
AGTTCGATCTGAATTGGCTAATCAGACTACATTTCACGTACTTGATAAGTTGGTCTACATTTGTCGCAATGTCGCTATCACATATATGAGCTTGGGAGCACTCATAAAAGTATACATTGGAACACTCTATTATTCATTTTGAGGGGTGTTCAGGTAATAAATGCAGACGACAGACAGAAAAAAATTAATACCAGAGCAAAAGTTATCATATTCACAGGTGGAAATGTTCAGACAAAACATGGACATTTTGTCGTAAGAGAAAAATATATCCATTCTAGTAGCCTAATATGAAAGTGATTTAAAATGTTGTATGATTAACAAAATTAAAAAGTTCCAGTTTCTGGAAGTTGTGGACCACTCCCCCTCCTCCTTGCTCTTGGTTGCTATCGCTCAAATGACTAACACCTCTTCTTAATTATTCAGAAAGTTATCAACGAAGAAAATTGATAATGTAAACATCAGTGGCAAGGCGACTCACCTTTCGAGGCTGGAACTCATATTTCACGCAATGCTGGAAACCTTTACCCTTGATCTTCATTGAAGTAAGAACCAAGGTGCTGCCAAGAAAATGTGCCGAGTAACCAACTCCCTTACTGGTTCTGAAGCTGTAATGAAGATATCGATTGATTGATTGGGGTTTAATGTCGCTTTCAGCAACAAGGCCATATCACATATTGCCAGTTTTAGTGGTTATGTAGCGCACTTACAGCTAATCTAGCAGTGATTTCAATGGCTGATAAACTTGTCGACCATGTGTGGCAAACCACCAGCTGAGTAACTGGCAACTCTACCAGATAACGATTTCAAGTTACAAAGTCCATGATGGAAACATATGGGATTTGAACCCCATCTCCTGCACTGGAGGGCGAGACGGTTAGGAGTTGTACCCCTTACCGACTGAGCCACAGAGGCCCCCATAATGAAGATATCAAATTTACTCATTCTAGTAAAGTTTCTTTTATCAGTATAATTTTGATCGGTATATTTCTAATAAAAAATTTACAGAAATCATAAATTTTACTTTTACTGTCTTTTGGCAAGAATGAAATTTAAATTTTGAGTGCACTTGAAATACCTTTCCTAATAATATGTAACATTTAATATTATCTTCTAAATTGAGTTGATAACATTATATGTCTTAAAGTATTTCAATGAATCATGTAAATCTAACTGAATTTGTCAAATTCGCATCTTTCCATTAATTAGAGCAAGCCTTGAAATAGTGTGTCTGTCATTTGCAGAATGAGGTTCCCAGAGGCTGAATTTAGTGATGCTACCCCGCATAGCGGGCTAGCATCACCAAATTCACCCTCTGGGGACCTCATTCTGCTTACATCTCAGCAGAATGAGGTTCCCAGAGGGTGAATTTGGTGATGCTAGCACACTATGCGGGGTAGCATCACTAAATTCACCCTCTGGGGACCTCATTCTGCAAATGACAGACACACTATTTCAAGGCTATTTACCCAGCTGTCTCACTAAAGCTAGACAAAGATCTCATTTCAATCAACTGGGTCTAGATTCTCCCATGGAATAAATTATTTCAAACAGGAGGAATCGTGCCATTGAAATTACTCGCAGAGAGCCATTACATCGAAGAATGTGATGCTTCGACAAATCAATAGCTACCTGCAAAAGGCAAATAATATTCACACTTTTTCGCTTATTCACACAAGCCACACCTGCAGTGTTTGACTACTGTCTCACCTATTTATTGCAAACCACATGTTACGTCACACTTGTTAACTGATTAAACAAAACTGATCTTCGACAAAACCGGCTTGACAGAGGTTTGTCACTGTCACCAACACATGTGGGCATTGTCGAACGTCAATCAAAACAGTGAACAGTGCATTATTTGGAAACTTGAAAATTAATGGGCTGTCGCAAGCTGGGGATTCCCCATTCATCTCCAAAATCATTGTAAGTATCAGAGTCTCTAAACCCAGTTGATTATAATGAGATCTTGCCGAGTACCCAGGATCTCCAAAACATTTATTAGAGTATCAGGATATCCAAATCTCGTCTGCTATAAATATGTGAATATATATCTATTATATATTTTGGAAGATCTGTCTGTCTGTGTGTGTGTCTGTGTGTCTGTCTGTTCGCGATGGACTCGAAAACGACCAAACCGATTTCGATGAAACTTGGTACGTGGGGGTACTTTCGGCCGTGGAGTGACATGGGCCTGTTAATTTGCCTGTGCGACGTGACCTTGACATCGGTCATTTCAAGGTCAAACGCCGGAGTATCACAGGATTTCGATGAAACTTGGTATGTGGGGGTACTTTCGGCCGTGGAGTGGCATGGGCCTGTTAATTTGCCTGTGCGACGTGACCTTGACCTTGAAATCGGGTCATTTCAAGGTCAAACGCCCAAATATCACGGGATTTCGATGAAAATTAGTGTCTAGGGATACTTTCGTATGGGCAGTCTCATAAGCCTATTCATTTGCCCGTGCGACGTGACCTTGACCTTGAAATCGGGTCAATTCAAGGTCAAATCGCGAATTTTGATGGGATTTCGACGATATTTGATACGTGGGGTAACTTTTGTCCACTGGGTGTTTTGGACGGGTCGAGTCGTGAGCCCGACCTGACCTTGATCTTCAAAATCATCAATTCAAGGTCAAATCGGGTAAAACCGGATGGATTTCGACGGGTACTTTTGTCCGGGCAGTGTTTTTGGACGGGTCAAATCGTGACCCCCACCTGACCTTGACCTTCAAAATGGTCAATTCAAGGTCAAAGCCCGGACGAAGTCGGGTCACCTTCTAGTATATATATATATATGAATTTTGAAAGTTATCAATAATGGGTTTTTGTCTATCATTGAATATATTTCAACATTATTCTCCAACTGAACCAAACAATTAAGGTACAAATGTTTTGAAGATCTTCAGGGCCCATATCAACATTTTTTGATCCAGTGTACCATAATCAATGAATCAATGAAAACATGATCAATTCAGCTCAACTTAACATTTTCATGATGGGAGCTTCCTGAAATTTTGCGAAAACCCTGTGCCAATGCATTCTCTTATATATGCGAGTCTCCCATAGACAGCCTCATGTATATAAGAGAATACATTACATTGGTCTAACAATATTTACCTTGACCTTGTAAGCCAGTGCATTATCTTAAATATGAGAGGCTCCAAATGGGAGATTCGCATATATAAGAGAATGCACTGGCACAGGATCTTTAAAGCTGCACCAGCGCAGCTACAATCATGAAAGGGTTAGCCACTGCATGGTTTCTTACCAGTATAGGTATGGTCTTTCTTGCTCTACATTGACGCCTGTAACAGGATCAAGCCTAAACCAGCAGGAAAAGGTCCATCCATTCTGATATGGCCATGTCTTTATTGGTGGCAGAGCGATGTGCTGCAAAGAAAATAATGAAGGTGTCAGTTACACGGTAGCTCGACTTAGAAATGGGATAATGTCATACATTACAGTCAATGGAGTGATAAGGAATCGAGAAAGTTAAAATGTTTGAGTATTAATACCAGAGGTAAACCCGAAGAGCCATATGAAGTTAGGCATCAATTGGATGAAAAATGTTGTATGTAGTGCATGCCTAAGTGTTTAGTCATGCAAAGAAAAAATTCAAGATAGCTGCCGGCAGCCATGTTTTTGATGGAAAAACATTCAAATTTGATAACTCCCATCTAGAGGTGATCCTAAACATGCCTGTAAATTTTCAAAACATATCTCCAAAATAAATGTGGGCTGCAGAGTGTGCTGATGAATTCAAATTTGAAATCCAAGATGACTGATGGTAGCCATGTTTTTCAACGAATTTTGTAAAATATCAATGTTTCCCATCTAGAGATCACAATGATGACCAATACAAAGTTTAGTGACAATCGGATGAGGGATGTGGCCATAAGGGTGTGCCAAAGGAATAAGTCATGCAAGGAATAATATCAAAGATGGCTGCCAGCGGCCATGTTTTTAATCGTAAAACGTTTAAGTTCAAAACACCCATCTAGAAGTAATACCAAACATGCCTGTAAATTTTCAGCAAATTTCACCAATAATTATTGGCTCCAGTGCGTTGCCGATGGATTCAAATGTGAAATCCAAGATGGCCATCTGGCGGCCATGTTGTCTAACAGAATTCGGAAAAAATGGTAATAGCGAAATACAACAAATTTTATAATGCAGAATACAGGCGACATTTTCATAATTCATTATGCTCATCGTAATCTATATATTTATCATTCAACGCTATTTATTACTGATTATTCGTTCGCATCCTGTTGTTTTTATAACTGCTACGTACTGCATACTAAGATTCTTACAACATTTACTACACCAAGCATCGCTCTATATTTGGAAACGATATATTACATCATCTTGTGAAAGCCCCGTAGTCATAGAAATCACATATGAGTCGAAGTACTTAGCATAGAAATCACATATGAGCGGGAGTATTTAGCACATAAATCACATATGAGTGGAGTATTTAGCATAGAAATCACATATGAGTGGGAGTATTTAGCATAGAAATCACATATGAGTGGGAGTATTTAGCATAGAAATCACATATGAATGGGAGTATTTAGTAGCATAGAAATCACATATGAGTCGAAGTAATTAGCATAGAAATCACATATGAGTGGGAGTATTTAGCATATAAATCACATATGAGTGGGAGTATTTAGCATAGAAATCACATATGAGTGGGAGTATTTAGCATAGAAATCATATGAGTGGGAGTATTTAGCATAGAAATCACATATGAGTGGGAGTATTTAGCATAGAAATCACATATGAATGGGAGTATTTAGTAGCATAGAAATCACATATGAGTCGAAGTAATTAGCATAGAAATCACATATGAGTGGGAGTATTTAGCATATAAATCACATATGAGTGGGAGTATTTAGCATAGAAATCACATATGAGTGGGAGTATTTAGCATAGAAATCACATATGAGTCAAAGTAATTAGCATATAAATCACATATGAGTGGGAGTATTTAGCATATAAATCAAATCACATATGAGTGGGAGTATTTAGCATAGAAATCACATATGAGTGGGAGTATTTAGCATAGAAATCACATATGAGTGGGAGTATTTAGTATAGAAATCACATATGTGTGGGAGTATTTAGCAGTCCTTCCTAGGAGACGGGAGTGATTGCTCTCGCACCCGTACGCACTCGTAATTTTCAATTCACGGGTGCTGAAATTCGCACCCGTCCCTCTTCGCAAAATACTAATGGAGACTATAATTATTGGTTCAATATTGAATTATTTTAAGGTTTATTTAGATCCTTTACCATCTCAGTTCAACTGTGGCATATTAAGGTGTAACTCTACATACCGGTAGGTCTATTCCACAATGACTTTTTGTTTGAGCAAAAACCCAACTTTCAATTATAGTATGGGTGCCATATTACACCCGTCTTCTGCATTACGGGAGCAAATAAATGCTCTCGCTGTGTTTTCCTCATGGAAAGGACTGATTTAGCATAGAAATCACATATGAGTGGGAGAATTTATCATAGAAATCACATATGAGTGGGAGTATTTAGCATAGAAATCATATGAGTGGGAGTATTTAGCATAGAAATCACATATGAGTGGGAGTATTTAGCATAGAAATCACATATGAGTGGGAGTATTTAGCATATAAATCATATATGAGTGGGAGTATTTAGCATAGAAATCACATATGAGTGGGAGTATTTAGCATAAAAAGGGTTAACCCATTCATGACGGGAGCTGCGCTGGTGCAGCACAAGACCCTTCGCCAGTGCATTCTCTTACATATGCAAGTCTCCCATAGGGAAACTCTCAAATATAAAAGAATGGACTGGCTTACAAGATCAAGGTAAATTTTGTTAAGCCAATGCATTCTCTTATATATTCATTGGCACATGGTTTTCGCAGAATTTCAGGAAGCTCCAGTCATGAGAGGGTTAAAGAATAACTGATTGAGCAGCAATACTCACTGATCCTTTCTTCCCTGGAAAACTGAAGAATTCATCTGGACCATGTCGTTGTGGCATCTGGCGTAAAACGGCAAGCAACTTCACTGAATGTATAGGCTGCAAGATAAATAATTTTAATACTGATCTGGGCTATTTTGGATATGAATATGTCACACTTGACACTTTAAGGATAGAAAGGTGGACTATAGCAAGTGATTCACTGGGAAGAATGAAATAGAAAAGTTTTCAATTTTATATGTGGCTGCTTGAGTTTATACGAATTATATGTACAATGTGGCAGGTATGAAATGCAGGTCAATCTTACGGCTGGAAGTAGATAACAATGTGGATTTAGAAGAATTTAAATAATGAATTTCGCCATTCGATTGACCAATCATTTGTTTTCAATATAACAAAACACTTCAAAACAAGTATTTCAAGCAAATATGGATGGCTGTCACGGTGGGTATTGTTGTTAAAATAGTCACATTAGTGAAAACCGCCATAAACAGAAAGAATATTAAAATATAGACAGACCTTGTTCTTATACCAATCAGAAATATCGCGTAAATAGTTAACATGGGCCAAAAATGTTACAGATCATGGCTTTTATTTACATAACAAAGCATACAAACTTGACAATAACATACTATTTACACGATAACTATGATTGGTATAGGAACAAGATATGTCTATATTGTAATATTCTTTCTGTTTATGGCAGTTTTAACAGGTTGTTACTATTTCAACAGCATACCCACTGCGAAGGCCATCCATGCCTTTAAATAAATAAAATTTTAAATATGAAAGTGTCAATGACACTGTAGCTCAACTTAGGTAAGGGAATAATTTAATGGTTGACAGTAAATGGAGGAATACGAAAGGTGCTAATTGAAATGTCTAACCTATATGTAGCTGTGCCAAAGGATTTAGTCATGCAAAGAGTAAAATCCAAGATAGCTGCTGGCGGCCATGTTTTTTGGCTGAATGACCTCAAAATGACTCGTTCCCATCTACATTTCAATATTAACATCCATGACAAATTTCATGATTATCAGTCGAATAGTACGACCTGTAGCCCGCACCAATGGATTTAATTTTGAAATCCAAGATGGCCTCCAGCGGCCATGTTTTTTGGCTGAATAACCTCAAAAGGACTCGTTCCCGTCTACATGTCATTGTTAACATCCATGACAAATTTCATGAAGATCCGACTAAAGCTACGACCTGTAGCCCGCGCCAAAGGATTTAGTCATGTAAAGAGTAAAATCCAAGATGGCTGCTGGCGGCCATGTTTTTTGGCCGAATGACCCCAAAATCACTCGTTCCCATCTACATGTCAATATTAACATCCATGACAAGTTTCATGATGATTAGACGAACAGTACGACCTGTAGCCCGCGCCAATGAATTGAATTTTAAAATCCAAGATGGCTGCCAGCGGCCATATTTTTTGGCCGAATGACCCCAAAATGACTCGTTCCCATCTACATGTCATTGTTAACATCCATGACAAATTTCATAAAGATCAGACCAAAGCTACGACCTGTAGACCACGCCAAAGGATTTAGTGATGCAAAGAGTAAAATCCAAGATGGCTGCTGGCGGCCATGTTTTTTGGCCGAGAGACCCCAAAATGACTCGTTCCCATCTACATGTCATTGTTAACATCCATGACAAATTTCATGAAGATCCGACTAAAGCTACGACCTTCAGCCCGCACCAAAGGATTTAGTCATGCGAAGAGTAAAATCCAAAATGGCTGCTGGCGGCCATGTTTTTTGACAGAACGACCCCAAAATGACTCGTTCCCATCTACATGTCAATATTAACATCCATGACAAATTTCATGATGATCAGACGAACAGTACTACCTGTAGACCGCGCCAATGGATTTAATTTTGAAATCCAAGATGGCCACCAGCGGCCATGTTTATTGGCTGAATGACCCCAAAATGACTCGTTCCCATCTACATATCAATGTCAACATTCATGACAAATTTCATAAAGATCAGACCAAAGGTACGACCTGTAGCCCGCGCCAAAGGAAATTGTTGACGGACACACGGACGACGGATGCCAACCCATGGCAATAGCTCAAACTTACAAAGTAAGTTGAGCTAACAATGATGTAATGCTGATACTGTCCATATTGAACAATCATTTAACTTATTTGAACATAAAAGGAAAAAACCCACAAAACAATCATTCCAATCGAGCCTCGAGGACAAGTGCATGTGCATGTCAGTTGCAGATTGATCGTTTGATGTCTTTGAAGTATAGAAATATACATTGTATACCCCCCTCAACATTGATTCAGCTGCAGTTACTGTCGGGGCCATGTGAATCATGACTGTTGATCAGTCAGCCAGCGATTGGTCATTTGTAATTGTCTTTTTTATGTATAGATCACAGTATGTGTATGTTTCTATACTCATAGAAGTGTCGCTAATTGGTCACTTTGGGTTGAGGCTACAGTGGCACACGATGATATACGATGATATACGCAGACGATGTGTGTAAATTAAATTATCCAACTTGGCAACAAATTAATAACTTTTTGCCTTCCATTTTGGTTGGGTGAAAGTTGCAAATCGGGTTTGCTGCTATGCGAATATTGTCACCATACAAGCACCATTTATTTAGCATTAACAAACTGTGGTTAAAATTTGGTTTGTTAACACAGCAAATAACATCTAAATCAAGTATTCCATCACTTATACAAATCTATATATACTACTAATTCGAGTACTGCCCAGTACCATGTACCAGTACTCAGTACCGGTACCATGAAAATTGTCCAAGTACGGACGGTTCCGATATTGGTACTGGTACCATTGAGAAGCGTACGTGATTTCCGATCGCCAAAGCCACCCTAACCACAAACCTGCATGACCTCCCAAACTCTTGTTACGGCATCCACACATCACTGTGTAATATTTCTGGTGGATTTTTTTCTAGGCTGACAACAATTCAAGGTGGAGAAAATAAATAGATTTCAAAAATGGAAATCTAATAGCTCTGAGCTTTGAAGGGTGAGTTCCTTGACTCATATAAAATATTATTCATCCCCGACAGCCGAAGATATTTTAATTTAGGGATGTTAAAACTGACAGGGTATCTTTAAAACTTAATGCTAAATTTCAGTTTTGTTGAAAATTTTCAACTGGGCTCATATAATTTATGGCATTTTCTTCCGCATATATAAATCTAAAACATTTTTGACAATAAAGAGAGTTTAAGCTATGGATTTTATTTTGAAAATATTGGAAATATAACAAATGAATATTGATTTTGTGTGTTGTTATGGCATATGCGATGATGCATCATGGGAATAATAGCAATAGACTCGCAAATTACATTGTAACACACAATATAAACATTCATTTCATCAGTCTGAGTGAACTCATACTAAACAACAACTATGAGTGCAAGCTTTGAAATAGTGTGTCTAGTCACAGAATGAGGTCCCCAGAGGGTGAATTTAGTGGTGCTACCATGCACAGCAGGCTTGCATTACTATATCCATCCTATGGGGACCTCATTCTGCTTAGGACTCGTCTTTTTTTAGTTTTTAGTAACTTTTTCCCTTCTGTTCAGTTTCTATATCGCCTAATTGCGAAAGATAAAATGCTTAATCGAGGTGACTAATGGGTGAACATCACCAACTTCAAAGTTCTGTGGAACTTCAATATGATGCTAGGTCTCCCATAGCAGTTGAGACCTAATCAGAATGAGGTTCCAAGAGGGTGAATTTTGGGATGCTGCAGCCCTCTGTGCATGTCTGGGGACCTCATTCTGCAAATGTCAATCCCATTACTTCCAAAATAGTATCACATCAGAATCAAACAAACACAAACCACAGAAATTTGTGAAAGGATTCATCCACAGATAAGATAATGGCATGGATTTTATAATTTGAAGCAAGGGTGGAGTCATACTGCAGGGAATGTCCTGTATAGCGGAGATAGTTCAAAAGATGTCAAAATTATTCAGACTGCTCAATAGTGTGGGTTCACTCAAGTCTGTCATTCTTCAGGATATTATCCTTTAATTAAAAAAATCTCATTCTTGGCTTCAAACTTCATGTTCAATGTAACCCTTTCAAAACAGGAGCTGTGCTGGTGCAGCATTAAAGATTCTGTGCCAGTGCATTCTCTTTTGAACTCTATCTAAGCTAAGCTCCATAGGAAGCCTTGCATATACAGTAATGCCCTAAATAATCAACTCAGTGAGAGCTTTCCGATGAATGGCAACAAGACATATTTCCGACTAAATCCTGAAAAGTTACCTATAATTCTGTTGTGGTTAAAGAGTCGATTATTTAGGGCCATTATTGTATAAGAGAATGCACTGGCTTACAAGGTCAAGGTAAATATTGTTAGGCCAATGTATTCTCTGATATAAGCGAGGTTCCCTATGGGAGATTCGCATATATAAGAGAATGCATTGGCACAGTGTTTTGGAAAAATTTCAGGAAGCTCCAGACATGGAAGGTTTAATCTTTAGAACGAACATGCAAAATATAATCACCCATTGTCCTTCTCTGGCTTTGAGTAATGTGAACACTTTCTTCAGCTCTTTAACTGTAATACTGTATCCAGCTAGTGTTGCCAACATATCAATCAGGAGATCTGAAATATAACATAAATAATATTTTAAAGACACAATCTTCATTAAGAATCAATGATGTGTTTTTTTTCTAAGACAAGCCTTACATGTATACCAACGTAAATTCTAATGGACATTTGTTTTAATGGCACGCTTGTATTTTTATCAGCAGACTGAATCTATATTCGAACACGACCTGTATTTAGAATGACACACAGAAAAAATTTGTTTACAACGCAACATCGATAACTCAAGTTATTACAAGGAAACTTAAAATTGGCAAAAAGTCAAGAAAAGAAAGATCCAATATTCTTAAATAATATATATTTATATTATATACATAAGGTAACACGTTTAATCATATGCATTTTTAAATCTGTTTACATAGTGAACGTTGGTAAAAACAATAAAATATACAAATTTATTCATCCTAGTACCAGGGCTGCAATGATACACTTGGTCACAATAAGATATGAATCACGATACATAATCAACGATACGATACATATCACAATACACTAAATTAGTGTTTCCAAATGAATACTGCCTGAATTATCAGAAACAACAAGTTTATAGCTGGAGGTAGAGTTAATTTTAAACTAAAATGGAGTTTAATTGTTGGCTAGATGAATCCAATATACATAGTATACATTGAGGAGAAATGACTCGTTATTTCTCGTAGTTAGGGGATTCTCAAATGTAAATTTTAGAGATAATTGCAATTTTTGCTTTTTGACACAAGCCCATCTCCAGACATTACTGAAAAGTTACCCATAATTCTGCTGTGGTTAAGGAGTCGATTACTTAGGGCATTACTGTAAATGACTCATTAAACCGGGTGGCACCCCCCCCCCCCCCCAGTTAAACCACATTTGGTTAATTTTAAATGTGAATATAAACTGTAAGTCAACCAGAGGATCATGTGGTTAAAACGCATGTAATCATCAACTGGTATAAAATGGTAAATTCCAAAACAATTGCGGCTCCAGCAAATATATACATGTATATGTCACATAAATGAAATTTGCTGACAGTCAGCAGTTAGCTACAGTGTATCAGCAGTCAAGGAATATAACCAGGGTTTCTTTAGCGTATTTATTCGCTCTGCAGTGCAGTTATGGTTTAACCGCAGTTATAAACACGTAATAACCAAGGTTACAGGGTCAATTACTTAAGCCATTTCACTGGTGCAGCATTAAAGATCTTTTTCCAGTGCATTCTCTTATATATGCGAGTCTCCCATAGGGAGCCTCACATATATAAGAGAATGCACTGGCTTACAAGGTCAAGGTAAATTTTGTTAGGCCAATGCATTCTCTTTTATATGTGAGGCTCCCTGTGGGAGACTTGCATATATAAGAGAATGCATTGGCACAGGGTTTTCACAAAATTTCATGAAGCTCCAGTCATGGAAGGGTAAAGTATGAGTCATGTAATGGGGAAAGACACACCACAAATGTCACAAATCAACTCAATCGTTTTTCAGTTATGACTATGGATGAATTGACCTTTCCACAGCTGTCAACCAAATAATTATTGACAGATATTTTCTGCCAATCAGCGACAGAGCTTGCTGCATTGAAAAATCTTTGATCACCCTAATTTAGATTTCCGTGTATTCTTTCAGTGCAAAATTTCCTATTTTCAAACATCTTTTTTTTGGTCAAATCATAATATATACATAGCCAGTCTGTGTTACACTAAATCCTGTTCTGTGAATGGTCAACTGCCAATTAGGTTACCCGTTTCATCGCCCCACGATGTCATAAATTGCTGATCTAATCTGACCTTATCACTAAAAGTGGTCAGCAGAATAATTGGGCGTGCTTTTCAAAGTTCACCCGATTTGCATCTGAAGTCAGTTATTTAATCGATCACGTTATCATTGCTAAGTGCTTGAAAATCTTATATTGGGATATTGGACTGACTTAATGTGCTGCATGGGCTAGTCTCAAATTCTCTGCAGATTTTGTGAAAATAAATACACTCTGCTTTTTTATGGGAATAAATGGGGGCACATTTAGTAAGTACTGCTTCGAGGTTCACAAAATGTGTCCCAATGATCACAGCACCATATCCTGCAATAACACACACACAACCAGTACATTCATTTCATAAATGTACTGAAATTTTTATTTGTGCAATGACGTTGGAAATTCATCCATGACTTGTCTCAAAGCAACCAAGGCAATCCACTATATCCCCCTATAATTTAGCGGGGGGGGGGGGGGGGGGGTATAAGAAAGGCAAGTGTATACAAGGATATGCTATTTCAGGAGCCCTGTCAACTGAACTAAAATGGAAATGGCACTGTCTGATGATGGAATTAGGATAGGTGTTATCTCAATCTATGAGTGGGCCGTATAAGAATGTGTGAATGCGAGCGTAATATCCAATGAGTCTAAGTTATCCAATCTAAGTAATAGAAACCTATCACACAAAATTGTTTCTTCTATTGAAAATCAATTTTCATAAGATAGGGAAATTGAATTGTTGTTGTTAAAGATAACAATTACGGAGGGTTTACTGAACAACAGAAAGCAATTTGGTGAGAGGATTCGACAATGGGTTTCGTTCTCACTGCCGCCCGATCACCAATATAAAGTGAGCATTTCAGACCAATCAACCACAGAATTTAATGTACTGTTGTCTCAGGCTCATTGGACACGAGAATGCTTTATGGGCGTGAATCCAATTCATATGTTTTCTGCTCTCGTCTACGAAGAGATTGTCAAAGATATCAAGCAATTATCTTCTCTCATTTGTTTTCAGCGAGACCGACCATCATGAAGCCACTGCATCGCAAATGAAATTAAACCTGGAAAAAACGACTGCGTAAAGACTCAATTTGGAACTGGCAGATATAACAAGGCTTCTAATCAACTGCGTATGCTGCAATTGGCTCTGATTACGTTACTATCAATCTTCATTGCTCTCTATGGAAATGTCATTTCATGGCGACATGTATTCATGGGTTAACCCTTTACCCAACAAACCGGCCAAAAACGGCCAAATAAAGCTGCAACAGCCTAAATTATCTTGGGTCTGTCTCAATAAAACCATACAAATATGGATATCATTGGAACCGGCTCATTGACCACGTTGTGATGGTTACAGTTATGCCCTGTGCCAATGCATTCTCTTATATATGCGAGTCGACCATAGGTCGCCTCGCATATATAAGAGAATGCATTGGCCTAAACAAAATCTTTTTTTAACACTTTTTACCATTTTTTCTTACATTCTTTAACAATTTTATAATTTTTAATGTGTTAAGCCAATGCATTCTCTTATATATGCGAGGCGACCTATGGTCGACTCGCATATATAAGAGAATGCATTGGCACAGGGCCCTTCTGTTGGGTAAAGGGTTAATATGTAAGTGTTTGATAGTCTGCAACAAATATCAGGGAAAGCAAGTCTGAAAATAGTGCGTCTGTCATTTGCAGAATGAGGAATGAGGTCCCCGAGGATGAATTTAGTGACATTATACCGCTCGGCAAGCTAGCGTCACCAAATTCACCCTCTGTGAACCTCATTCTGCTCAGGCATCAACTGCTATGGGAGACCTAGGATCAGATTGAAGTACCCCAGTTGATGTTGGTGTTCACCCATTAGTCATCTCAATTATGCATTTTATCTTCTGCAAATTAGAGGATATAGAATTTTCCCAGAAGGGAATAAGAGCATTGATCACTAGGGCGTGACAAAATACACCTGTTGTAATTTCAACAAAGGGCCATAACGAATAATCCATATGCAAAATTTTAAAACAAACAGATAACTATAACTAAAGCTATCTCACCCGGAAACCAAAATAATCAGTAAATTCTTAAGTCGAAAAGAACCATAACTGGCAAAGAGGGCGGACCAAATCCTAATTTGATCTTGACCTGTATTTTGGGCTAGTAAACTCACATACGAACAAACTTATCATCCGGAAACGAAAATTGAGTACAAATTCCAACAAAAAGGGTTGTAACTCTGGTGACAAATGGTGAGCGGAATCCAAATTTGAACTTGACCTGTATTTTGTGCTAGTAAACCCACATATCAAATCTCATTCAGTTCAGACTTACTAAAGTTATCATCTTGGAAATGAAAAATGTGAATGGACAGACAGATAGATGGACAGATGGACGGCTCGACGAACCGAACCAATAACATAATACGTTCCATAAAAAGTAACTAAAAACAATGTTAATTTGAGACTATAGATACTTCCCAGAAAATGAGACATAAGCAGAATGAGGTCCCCAGAGGGTGAATTTGGTAATGCTTGCCCACTGCAAATTCTACAGATGACAGACACATGATTTGCAGACTTGCCAACCACAAATCTCGGTAGGACTCAGGTTTAACTCAAGACTAGCTGTTCCAGAACTAACCAGATGCTTCTTAAAATTAGAACCTTACTAAGGCTTAGAGATTACTGAGTCCGCTCTTGCAGGGTTTTCAACAAGACAGGCTGCCATGAAGGCACTGCATGACAAATCAAACTAATCCTGGAAAAAATGACTGCGTGAAAACTCAATTTAGAATTGGCAGAAAACAAGGTAGCTAATCAACTTGGTTCTGATTACCTTACTAGCTGTCAATCTTCATTGTTCTCTATGGTAAGGAAATTTGATGGCATCATGTATTCATGGGTTAACTCTTTATTATAGTTACAGAACAAACCAGATGGCACCTACACTAGAGTGTTGCAATTATTCGCGATTATATTCTCCATTTGAGTTGATATCATCTGAGTTATTTAATGATGACACCAATTAACACACACACACCCTTACCCCACCCCCAATTTGGAATAATATTCAATATTTATTATTTTTCAAATCATTATGATTTATTTTAGTGTTTAATTATAATGTGAAGCATGAATCTGTTATAACCATTTTGATGCATGTCAATACTTTGTGCCTCTCGATGATCAGTTAACATACTTATTCAGTCTTATTAATCCTGTTGCTGATTTTGCACTGTTGAAAGATACGGGCGGAGTTGGCGGTGGGTATGCTGTTAAAATATTCACCTCCGCCAAAAACCGCCATAAACAAAGAATAGTAAAATATAAACATACTTTGTTCTTATACCAATCAGAAATATGGCATAAACAGTATGTTATTGTCAATTATTTTTCCTTTGTTATGTAATAAACTTTTATTTTAAAGGCACGTGCGGCGTTCGTTACATAAATATTCATATTTCTTCAAATCCCCATCAACGGAAAGAATATTAAAATATATATAGTTTTGTTCATATACCAAACATAATCAGCGTGTAAATAGTATATTGTCGTCAAGACATACGATGGTGTATGTAAACAAGAGCCTGCTTGTGTTACAGCAGTTTTGCTTCTGTTTACATAACACAGCGAAATTATATTGGTTAATCACACACAAATGATATAAACGCTCTTTATTATTTCCATATCAGGAAAACAGTAACAAAGGGGAAAAATTTTACAATAACATACTGCTTATGCCATATTTCTGATTGGCATAAGAACAAAGTCTGTCTATATCTTACTATTCCTTCTGTTTATGGCGGTTTTTGACGGAGGTGAATATTTTAACAGCATACACACTGCCAACGCCGCCTGTATCTTTAATGAATAGACATCACAATGGAGTCTGCTTAGTCTTGGTTGTCTTCGGCATTGCTAAGTAACATACAGTAGCAACTACTGAAGTGATCCAGGTGTCATGAGATGCTGTCACATGGTCTCATTATGTGGATCAAGTCTGA
The DNA here is from genome assembly GCA_032622095.1 of Siphonodentalium dalli. NCBI lineage: Eukaryota > Metazoa > Mollusca > Scaphopoda > Gadilida > Siphonodentaliidae > Siphonodentalium > Siphonodentalium dalli. The sequence continues at coordinate 48,428,314 of CP136065.1, read as the reverse complement.
GCTTAGTGTGCCTGTCATTTGCAGAATGAGGTCCCCAGAGGGTGAATTTAGTGTCGCTATTCCTAGCATCACTAAATTCATACACTGTAAAGTTACAGCAATTCCACATGGAAATGATTAGTTTATTACCAAAAAATACCCTGAATGAATCCTTTTGGGAATGTTCATATATAGAGGATATGAAATGAGTGTTTCTCTCATATGATATTCATGAAACGAGTCTAAGAATTTTCAGTTTTCTCGAGCCTCCGGCGAGAGAAAACTGAAAATTCGTGACGAGTTTCATAAATATCATATGAGCGAAACACGAATTACATATTCTATTTATCATATGACACCTATAAATTGATTATGATGTCCAAAACGCACACAAATCACTAAATAGCTATATGACATCGGCAGCAAAAGGTTAATGTGACATCACTTCATTGCACCGGAAGCCCAATTACACCTGGTGAACTAGCAGAAATAATATGCACGCGAAGATATAGTGTGCTATTCTGTTCTCAGTTTGTGACATTATATCGTATGTTTATTAGATAAATACGAATTACATATTCTATTTATCGTTTAACAATGTCTAAAACTATATATTTCAAGATTATAATTGCGAGAATTTCGGCATCGCGTTGATTGACGCGCACGAATTTGACCTGCATTTAGTTGGAGATGCGGCTCGGCCCCGGCTGCCATTCAGCCAATCAGAACACACTTTTTGTCAACAAACCAATCAAATTATCGGAAGGTGATATGAACTAGTAATTGATATGAAATTGATTTATGACATACTTTCCAATGTAAATAATGATTGAGTAATATGATAAAATAAGTTGGGTCGTTTGTTGAACTTATTATCTGAACATGCCCTCCAATAAATAGGACTCCTTCTGCACTTTTATCATCTGTCATCGGCTTATTTTTTGTTGAACATCCCTCCAAATGAATAATAGACCAGTCCAACATATACATTTATAACTGAGTGGGAGAATCCATTTAGTATAGAAAAGGTTAAAGGCACGGGCGGCGTTCGTTGCAGAAATATTCATATTTCTTCAAATCGCTATCAACAGAAGGAATATTAAAATATATATAGTTTTGTTCATATGTAAAACATAATCAGCGCGTAAATAGTATATTGTCGTCAAACCGTACGATGGTGTATGTAAACAAGAGCCTGCTCGTGTTACAGAAGTTTTGCTTCTGTTTACATAACACAGCGAAATTCTATTGGTTAATCACACACAAATGATATAAACGCTCTTTATTATTTCCATATCAGGAAAACAGTAACAAATAACGCTCTTTATGTTTACCATATCCGGATCTAAACAAAGCCAGGAAACGTAACGTTTTTTGCTTTTGTTTACATAACAAATGAAAAACATTTGATGATAACATACTGTTTATGCCATATTTCTGATTGGTATAAGAACAAGGTCTGACTATATTGTACTATTCTTTCTGTTTATGGCGGTTTTTAATGTAGGTGAATATTTTAACAGCATACACACCGTCAACGCCGCCCGTATCTTTAACATGTTAGTTACTGATATCATACTTTACACACATGCTGAATTTAATCAACTACATATAGGGACGATCAATTGTTTGGTGACATTTTTTGCAATATACCCCCACAAAAAGTCACCAATTAATGTGATTGTGGGAAATTCTAAACGGCTCTTAGCCTCTCGCTTAGTCTCTATATGTTCGCTGCTTCAATTCGATAATGACATCCAAGTACTGCTTTGATGTTAACTTTCGAATCAATACAAAATTGTTGACTCACAGAATCCTATCTACAATATGGCTGTCAGAATTCCAGGGTTATCACGATTCAATCGATTAATTGGTTAACCATTATATTATACCTCATTACTAATCAATCTATGCAAAAAATGTATGGTGGATCAACATTCTGCAAGAAATGAACTCCTTCAATTGATCTATGAGGTCCCCAGAATTGTTTTGTTTTTTTAATTTTATTTTTGTAGAACAAAGAATAACAATGAAGGAAAAGACAAAATACACTCACACATTCATGGCTCTCAATCCAAGACATGGAAGAGTTACGCTCTTCCGTGCCCTGGCTTACTTTCTTACCTGTGACAAGCAATTAGAAAATATTTAAAGGCACACAGAACAAAAATTTACCACACCCCCAATAATACTTAGTCCTAAGGAATAAATGTTTTTAAAAAATGGAAGAAAAAAAAAGAAAAAGATTTTTCCAAGTCCACAAACTGGTTCAAAATATACAAAAATAATATTTGTTACATAAATGCCTCATAAAAAGGTAGAAAGATATATTATTACTCAATTTGATGTATCCTGTGTAAAAATTTGTTCAGAAGAACTCCGGTTATGAGCACAGGTCTGATGAAGACTTGCTGTTTTTTTTACCTGTTCGACGTGATGACCAATCCAGCTTAGCTTGGTCAATGACTCGGTTTTTATACAGACTCGCGTCTCAAATACGCTATTGACGGTAAGTATCATGTACTGTATATATTATTGTTTATACTGACCCACTCAAAGCAATCACATCACATAACGACCCATTACCTCTCGTATTTATTGAAAATATCACTTTCAAAACCCGGATGTGTAAATTATATGTTCACCAGTTTTATATAAGGAGAGGTGAGAGGTTAATATCCAGGGAAGATCACCATCAACGAAGAATCCTTTGCTAGAAATGGTCGACTAGTTTCAGATTGTTATTATCCTTCTTCAGGACCTGTGGGTGTGAGAAAAGTAGCTTGCTGACTCCGTTTATATAGCCCTTGGTGCGGCATCCTTCCATATGATTGGTTGAAACCTTTAAGGTCAAGGGGTTGGGTGTATGGTTCACTAATGTGGTTCACTGAGTTGGGATTAATTGTGGTTCACTGCTATTTTACGCCCTGGGGGAACCCTAATTTCATCTATTTTATCGATCTTGTCAGAAGATATCCAAAAATACTATCAGTATGATTATATAGGGAGAGCTTTGAGTAGGCCTAGCCATCGTGGAGAAATTGTTAATTCAGGCAGTTGACTCAGACATGTTATTTAATAAGTATGTTACCAGATTCATTTCATAGACAGACAAGGGTGTTATAACACTGTTTCGCGTAACATGAATATTCAATTCAAGAAGCAATATTCTCTTATTAAGAATACAAGTCATTGACCTTTGTTTACACTGGGGATCCCAGGATGTGATAAATAATAAATAGATTTATACTGGCTAATTGTATTGGATGTGAGACCTTCAACTGTAAAAGATATTTATGGAAACCTACTGTTCATTCATGCATAAATGTTCTTGTAATTATCTAATCTTTTAATGGTAGAAGAGCTATACACATGTACTCTTACATACACTAATTTTTTTCATCCTGCATACTGTTTTAAGAAACACACTTATGATTTCACAACAGCAAAAATGAACCTCATCCCCAACACTGTCAAAATCTAGATGGTCGTTCATTGATGCAGTGAAATAGTTAGTTGGATTTAAACTTGTTTCTGAAGAAAAGGGTTTGTTTGTCGATCGACAATTTAAAAAAAAAATCCCGAAATTATTTCATTCATGTAAACTTTTTGACAAAATATCTACAGTAATGCCCTAAATAATTGACTCCTTAACCACAGCAGAATTATGGGTAATTTTTCAGGATTTAGTCGGAAATATGGTCTCAGTGAGAGCTTTCCGATGAATGGCAACAAGCCATATTTCCGACTAAATCCTGAAAAATTTCCCATAATTCTGCTGTGGTTAGGGAGTCGATTATTTAGGGCATTACTGTAAGCCTAGCCAACAAGTGTGTACATTGGATTGGCCAAAAAAAGTAGTAGGCATGCATGGATTTATTTTTACCCGTTTTCGGCTTCCCGGTTGGAATATTTATGGCTGAGTAACTTATAATTGGGAATATATAGAGAATATACATGTACATGTAGGAACAAGCAGCTTCATCATGAAACACAGAGAAGTCAAACAATTTAATATTTTTCTTATCTTGTTTATTCTTATTTTGTCCACAAATGGAGTGCCGGAGGGGTTGAAAATCGTCATATCTTTTGTTCAGAAAACAACATCCTTTCAGAGAATTGGGAATTTGGGGATCAGAAATTGAGAATAAACCTGACTGTTACCTATTGGGACTAAGGACCATTTTCAGCCTTTTTGTTGCCTAATTAAAAGGTCAGCCGACCAGTGTCCCCTGACAACGTGGCAAGTCGATGCCACTTTGTTAAAGAAATTTAAAAAAATGTTGAAAACTTCTAAGTCGAAAAGGGTTAATAACTCCATAAAAAAAAATATTTTTCCGTCATCTTTATACATGTTGCACATCTCCAATAGGTGGGTAACAATACTTTGAAGTTTCAAATATCTACGAACAAAACTGTAGGAGGAGTTGATTACACCATGAAGGTACCCTCATACAGAAAATTATAAAAAATGTTGGAATTTTCTAAGTGGAAAAGGGTTAATAACTCTGTCAAAAAATAATTTTTCTGTCATCTATATAAATGTTGCACATCTTCAATATATGGGCAACAATATTCTGAAGTTTCAAATCTCTAGGATGAAATCTGTAGGAGGAGATGATTACACCATGAAGGTACTCAAAAGTGTGACGAACGGACAGATGAACATACGGAACAACGGATGGACGGAGCCCGTTTCTATAGTCCGCCTTTTCTTTCAGAATGTCGGGGACAGAAAATATCTTGTACACATACCTGCTATGATATCATCTGCATCATTAAGCATGTCCAGAACGCTGCTGATGAGGCCCACTTCTGTGCATGCCTCCAAGTTTCGTCGACTCTTCTTTAAGATTGCGGTATACACACTCCATATCTCAGCCTGTAATGAAGACAACATGCCTGGATAACTAAAAATCAAAACATTTAAAGATTATTTTAACCCTTTCATGACGGGAGCTGTGCTGGTGCAGCATTAAAGACCATGTGCTAGTTCATTATCTTATATATGTGAGTCTCCCATAGGGAGCCTATCATATATAAGAGAATGCACTGGCTTACAAGGTCAAGGTAAATATTGTTAGTCCAATGTATTCTTTTAATATGTGAGGCTCCCGCATAAGAGAATGCATTTGCAAAGGGTTTTCGCAAAATTATTTCAAGATAATAGTACATGTGTACATAAAGTGGGAATCTGAAAACATATTCGTACTATTTTAATGCTGTTTGTGTACTCATGATTTGGCACTTTATCTTGCAAACTTGTATTCATCCATTTTACTCAGATTTGGTATTTTTTGCCAGTAAACATTTTTTTGTATAGCATCATTGATACTTTAGTTAATAGATAAGATATAAGTGGTCACAATACTTTTCATTGACAATCTCTTGATCTTGGGTCATATTATCTGCATACATACATAAATATTTTTTTAATTTCTTTATTTTTATAATTTTACTAGCTAGTTCATTGGATTCATTATGTCTATTAGAATGAAAGATACTGTACATGTAACTTTATAAAATTAAATGAAAAGGAAAAATAAAATTAACAAGACAGTCAATGACTGTGGAGTCGCTCACGTGAAAAAAAATTGTGCTAAATTGAGCGAATAGTTCAATCTAAAAAAAAACTTATTTTCTTTTTGTTAAATTGAGCAAGGAGTTCAATCTAAAATCTATTTTTTTTAAAGAGTTATGTCCCTGGCATATTTGACCCAGTGACCAAATTTGAACAAATCTGAATCCCAGTCACCCAAGTACCCTCCATACCAAGCTAAATAGGTATGATGGTTCTGGAGAAAAAGTCGTTTTAAGAATTACCATGGACGGAAAGAGTTATGGCCCTGAATTTGCAACTATTTGACCTAGTGACCTCATTTGAACAAATCTGAATAGGAGTCACCTGGGGAAACATCCACACCAAATATGAACCCATTCTGTCTTATGGTTCTGGAGAAGAAGTCATTTTAAGAATTATCATGGTGGGAAAGAGTTTTGGCTCTGGATTCGCAACTATTTGACCTAGTGACCTCATTTCAACAAATCTGGGGAACATCCACACCAAATATGAACCCATTCAGTCTTATGGTTCTGGAGAAGATGTTTAAAGAATTGTTGACAGAAGGGTGGATGGACGGATGGATGTCGGACGAGGAGTGATGACTAGCGCTCCACCGGAGACTGCATCTCAGGTGAGCTAAAAAGTGCACACATTACCAGAATCAATAATCAATTTTATTTTGGCCTTAACAGCTCAGTTCTGGAGAGTGTCGTGTTAAAATGCATTGTCTCCTTGACATTATAGACCACCTGTGTAATATAATCTGTGAAAACAGTCCAGCCTCTTCTGACATGATGGATCGTGCTTCAAAATGATTGCAGGGAAGATTGCAGATCAGAGTTGATCAATACTCAATGTCTAAATGAAGAACCAGCAAACAGCCCATCACTGTTGGTTTTTCTTTGACATTAGTTTTGTAGGGTCTGGCTAGTGCATTGTCTACTTGACATTATTCCTTTCATGGCAGGAGCAGCAATGGTGCTACATTAAAGATCCTGTGCCAGTGCATTTTCTTCTATATGCGAGTCTCCCATAGGGAACCTCGCATATATAAGAGAATGCACTGGCTTATGAGGTCAATGTAAATATTGTTAGGCCAATATATGCTCTTATATACATGTATGCGAGGCTCCCTATTGGAGACTCGCATCTATAAGATAATTCATTGGAACATGGTTTTCGAAAAATTTCAGGAACCTCCAGCCATGAGAGAGTTATAGACAACCTGTGTAACTTAATCTGTGGGAAAAGTCCAGCCTCTTTCTATTGGTCTAACAATATTTACCATGACCTTGTAAGCCAGTGCATTTTCACAAAATTTCAGAATGCTCCAGTCATGGAAGGGTTAACATTGAAACTCTTACTAAGACATGAGTGATTCACTTATGGGCAATGATTCCTTATGATCTGTCTGAAGTATTGACAAAAGAGATGAGGAAAAGCTGTGAAAGCTTAATGATAGTTATCTGACGTCATTCTTATGTCTCAACGAGGTCACACTTTAATCTTTCGCGCCCCCGTAAAGGGAAATACAGAAATACAACGACATCATTAAGTTGGCGCTGAGGTGATTTTCGACCCATACACAAATGTAGTACGTTTTAATTTCGAACGTTTAGTCTTCAGTTGCCTTATTGATAGGTGTTTGTAGACGCCCGTTGCCCGTTGCCACAGTTCTTATATTGTGAATCTATTTTAAGGTGCCCTCCAAAAATGGTTCCTGCCTCATAAGGAGTGAGAAATGACTGTAATTGAGTTTCCAGACAGACAATCCATTAATTCAATTTATCAAGGACTCAGTTTTCTCTATCTTAATTATCTGAAGCTCCACGCTAACAAGACCAGATTGTCAATTGAATGCTGGTTACTTTTAAGGGAGAGACATCTATATATCAGCCCTCAAAATTATGGCTAGGGCAAAAGGCGATACCATGGGACAATTCTCAAGCAATTAATGCCGTAAAAGAAAAATTCCAATTTCAAGGTTTGCTAGTTATAAAGCAATATCTCATGCAGGCAGGGATGTCATGATAGAGGGAAGGCATACGTATCACTGCACCATCCATCCCAGATTACATGCATAACACAACATTCTAGAGAAACTTTAAAATTATGTCATGAAGAAATCCTTGTTTAATTTTATAACTGCAAGTTATAAGCGGAATCCGAAACAGAAAGCAGAATTATGATTAACAAGTTTTTTATGTCATTGTTTGATGAAAAGTTGAGCTTCATATACCACAATGTCAACATGTTTAGTGAGAATGAGGTTGGACACTAATGCCCTGTGACCTCATATACTCCCGGGGAGATAATATACAGTAATGCTCTAATTAATCGACTTCTTAACCACAGCAGAATTATGGGTAACTATTCAGGATTTAGTCGGAAATATGGCTTGTTGCCATTCATCGGAAAGCTCTCCGACTAAATCCTGAAAAGTTACCCATAATTCTGCTGTGGTTAAGAAGTCGATTAATTAGAGCATTACTGTAAGTATCAATACCGGACACATTCCTTCCAATTTTCACCGATAACCAGGAAAACATTGCTAAAAATAATTTAAGATATTTGCTAGATATTCGGCGCCAATTCTCAAATAAAATACTGTTGTCGAATCGAATATCATTACGAATACCGAATATTCGCTGGACCCTACATGTGGAATAATTGCCAATTGGTAAGTCAAGACCAAAATCAATTTTCATTAGTTATTTTTAGTGCAGGCAAATTTCAGAAGCTGCCGATGTTTTTTTGCAAAATTGAGACAAATTGTCAGTGATGTACATAGTTCATGTCTGCTTGTACGAAAACCAGCTAAGATATTGGGATAGCGAAATGCTAGAATATTTTCGCCAGAATATATGTGATGTCACTTCGTGAGGTCAATTGAGTTCGCATACTTTTATAATATGTAAACACTGCGGAAATGTCTGGTTCTCAGAACAAATATCATGTCTTCTACGAAATAAACCTGTATATTGTTGCAATTGTGATATTTGATTACATTTACATGTATTTGTGGTTTTATGCGAGCAGGTCACTAACTCGTAACTCATGTCATAAAAATCCCAATAACTTAGCTGGTTTTCGTACGAGCAGACTTGGACTATGGCGTACAGTATTGTGGAAGTCTGCACACAGAAAAATGGATTCTTGAATGGCAAGTGCTAGTTGTTACACCGAGGACAACCAAGATATCAAGGACCCAGCAATTTTATGAGACCTAAAGTCTGTCATGGTAATGGCCCAAATTCCAAATATAAACATTGGGCGATTCCATTCATTATGATGGGTATGAGTGGGCAATAAAATTGGAATGGGCAATGAATGGAATAATCAGGCATACCGTAATTATATGCTACATGTAGGCTACGTTCACTGGTGTAATGGGCGTAATGTGATGTCATCCCATGAAAAAGTCAGTTCACTGTCCTGGGGGTCTCCATCAAGAAAACACATGAAATATTTATGTTATGGATTCAATGAATTTTATTTTTTATATTTGTCAAGATTATATCATATACGATTCAGGAAATTGAAAGAAAATTCCAAATTATTTACATGTATCAAAAGACTTTGATACTAAGAATCAAGGTTGTTCTAACAATATGTAGTTTTGCTTATAATCTACATGTATTATATATTTTGGAACTTCTGTATGTATGTGTGTGTGTTAGACTCGAAAACTGCTTGACCGCGATCCGACTCAAATTTGGTATGTAGGCCTACTTTGATCCCGGGAACAATATGGGCAGGTCCAATGACTCCAATTCACGTGCGATCTTGTCCTTGACCTCACTCATATACGCTCATATAGGCATATTTCTGGACCTCCACCGATCCGACTCAAATTTGGTATGTAGGATCCCAGGAACAATATGGGTGGGTCCAATTTCATGTGCGACCGTGTCCTTGACCTTGACTATATACGCTCATATAGGCATGTTTCTGGACCAATGGAAAAATAGTTTGTCCAGACGCTGTATATTCTGCACGGAGGCGATCACAAAGATGTCAATAATTTTCACACATTGGTCATTATCGTGACTCCATCAACACACCACCTGACTTTGAGTTCCCTTCAATTTTAATATTTAAAGTACACTTTTGTCTTATGGGCATTGTTTTATCAACAGTCACATGCTCAGTTACTATTAAAGCTGGGAAACATATTCCATTCATTTTTGCACCGGGTAATTTGCCAATTAGCCCATCGTAATTAGGGTAATTAGCCCATAATAATGATAGGAATGGCCCCACGAATATGTGCAGAGTATGAAACTACAAGTAAATGTACATATATGCAGATACTAGGCACATAGCTGAGGACAAATTTCTAGCCAAGGCAATCAATTGTTCATCGCAGTCAAATTTTCCAAATTAACAGGACTGGAAACTTACTGAGTTGTGTTTTGGAAAATCAGTGGTGGACACCCAACCCCCATGGCCCATATGCCACTCTGGTCCTGACAATATTTTAGCCATCATTTCAGCGATGTACACAGATAGTTAAACATAGATGCCATGAGCAAGGTGGTCCAAATGAGACCATCTCATATTATACAATTATCAATTTGTTTAGAGGTTGACATAAGGAATTGTCAGGCCGAGAACGTCAATATTCACCAAGGCCGTAGGCCGAGGTGAATATTGTCTTCCAAGGGCTGACAATTCCTCATGTCAACCAAGAAACAATGCGATAACTGTTTTATTATATGAAACGAACTTTGATTGGACAAGACGTTGTGATGTTGTGACATTGAACGTCGCTGGGAAAACCTGATCTATTTTCAGGTCTGATAATAAGTTATGTTAACCCCTGAAGTATATGATGTCACTCAGAACTGTTATTAACCTGTCGTTTCATTAAAGAGGTGACCAGTGTTAGATATCTAGATTTTTTCGTTATGTTTTAACATAGGAAGTGGTGACAGAAACATATGATCATATAATAATACTTATTGTCTTCTCATGATTTCCCCAAACTATGGCTAGGCTTCATTTCAGCCATGTACATGTACACACAAATGTACATATACGTCCATATAAAGAAGTCATGAGTAATGAGGTATGTGGGAATAAATGATCCATCTCATATGACTTCTTCGTCATAAATTCCCCATGCAAAAGGTGTCATTTCAGCCATGTACATACCGGTACAGTAATGCCCTAAATAATCGACTCCTTAACCACAGCAGAATTATGGGTAATTTTTCAGGATTTAGTGGGAAATATGGCTTGTTGCCATTCATCGGAAAGCTCTCAACAAGCCATATTTCTGTGTCAATCCTGAAAAGTTACCCATAATTCTGATGTGGTTAAGGAGTCGATTATTTAGGGCATTACTCTATAAGTACATATATAGAAGTCTTGCGCAAGGGGGTGTAAATGAGACCGTTGACCATCTCGGATTACTTCTCCATCATGATTACCCATGTTATGGGTCTCATTACAGTTAACTGGAGAGGCCTGTTCATGACATGTCATTATGATGCTCCCCAGTGTCATCTTCCTATGACTAATTCAATCACGTAGATAACCCTTCTCTCACCAGACATATCATATTAACCCTTTACCCAACAAACCGGCCAAATAAAAATATCTTCGGTCTGTCTCAATAGAACCATACAGATATGGATATCATTCGAACCGGCTCCTTGACCACATTGTGATAGTTACAGTTATGCCCTGTGCCAATGCATTCTCTGATATATGCGAGTCGACCATAGGTCGCCTCGCATATATAAGAGAATGCATTGCCTAAAAAAAATCTTTTTTTAACACTTTTTACAATTTTTTCTTACATTCTTTAACAATTTTATAATTTTTAATGTGTTAAGCCAATGCATTCTCTTATATATGCGAGGCGACCTATGGTCGACTCGCATATATAAGAGAATGCATTGGCACAGGGCCCTTCTGTTGGGTAAAGGGTTAACTTTCAGTGAAGATTATAGGTTTGTATGATGACAACGGTGGGTGAAGTCCAATTTCGTCCAGAATCATTTGTCAGCTCGTGGCAAACTGAACCACAGACAAGCCAGAATTTTGTGTGTCTGATCTCTGCGTGGTAAAATTTCAATCATAAATTTAACTGTAACGTCAAATATGACATCACGATTAACCCTTCAAGACGGGAGATTCTTCAAATTTCGCGAAAACCTTGTGCCAATACAATCTCTTATACATGTATATGTGAATATCCTATAGGGAGCCTCGCATATATAAGAGAATACATTGGCCTAACAATATTTACCTTGACCTTGTAAGCCAGTTCATTTTGTAATATACATGTATGCGAGGCTATTGGAGACTCGCATATATAACTTAATGCTCTGGCACAGGATCTTTAATGCTGCACCAGCGCAGCTCCCATCATGAACCTCATGAAAGGGTTAAGACATCTACTACTCTTGGTCTCTTCTGCAAGATTTTAAGTTTTCTACAGCTTATTTCAGTTATACATAGATGTACATGAATCTCTAATGAATTCAGTACTAGCATGTGTAGCCGACCAATTCATGTTTCTTTCTCACTGGACGAACGGACGGATGAACAGACGGTACGACGAACGGACAGACGGATGGACAAGACCCGTTTCTATAGTCCCCCGAAAATTAAATTTTCGGGGACAATGAAATCAGTACTATAGTACATGTGTAGCTGACCAATTCATGTTTCTTTCTTCAGTCAAGCATGATTTTAACCAATTCACCTGTGATTTGAATTTTGAAGGCTCAGACATTTTGCATTGAAAAATGTGGTAAAAATAAAACATTGTACCACAAAAATGTGCCGACATATCCATAGGAATACACGTACAGGCTACTGGTGAGCCATGTAAGCAGTTGGTCATATTACAATAATTCTTATGAACTCACCTGAAGTGTCGGAGCACAAGTCTGGAGCAAATCCACCATACGAGTGACATTCTGTGAATCTTGAATCACAAAGTTGTTCTCTATGTCAAATTCACCACCAACCAACTGAAATAACAAAAAGAAGAAACATCAAACTCTGTAACATTTCACGAATATCAGGCTGAAAGTTTGAGAAACTAATTGTTTAATAATTCACTTACTTGACCAAAAAAAATTCTACGCACCTCAATGAGCACCTCACATCAATTTCCTAGGATTGTGTCACAAACCTAACTGGTCAGCCCTCAAAGTGTAATTTCAGTTAAGTATTAGCCGAACAATATTTACCTTCACCTTGTAAGCCAGTGCATTCTCTGATATATGCGAGACTGGGAGACTGGCATATATAAGAGAATGCACTTGCACAGTATCTCTAACCCTTCCTAGACTGGAGCTTCCTGAAATTTTGGGAAAACCCTGTGCCAATGCATTCTCATATATATGTGTGTCTCCCACAGAGAGCCTCGCGTATATAAGAGAATACATTGGCCTAACAATATTTACATTGACCTTGTAAGCCAGTGCATTCTCTTATATATGTGAGGCTCCCTATGGGAGACACAATTATACATGTATAAGAGAATGCACTGGCACAGTGGAACCAGCGAACTGAGCACAGATCCCGTCATGAAAGTTTAATGCTGCACCAGCACGGCTTCAGTTATGAACCTCTGTTATGAAAGATTTATTTATTATGCGGTGCATGTTGGTGTCAAATTAAATGTTTTAGCCCAATACTGAGTCTTTAATCTCGTTGATTTGGTGACCCGCCATATCAAATCCAGTCGTAAGTCGGGATTTTTTTACCCTGTGCCAATGCATTCTCTTATATATGCGAGTCGACCATAGGTCGCCTCGCATATATAAGAGAATGCATTGGCCTAACAATTTTAATAATTTTTTCTTGTATTCTTTAACAATTTTATAATTTCACCCATACAGAGCCCCAGACAAACATGAGCAGACGACACTCTTCTATATGCTTCTATATATGTGTGGGGCTCCCTGCAGGGTGATGGATGTTTTTTATTTTATGTCCTAAAAATTGTCAGAAACATTTAAAAAAAATGATAAAAAATTGTTAGGCCAATGCATTCTCTTATATATGCGAGGCGACCTATACTCGCATATATAAGAGAATGCATTGGCACAGGGTAAAAAAATCCCGACTTCCGACTGGATTTGATATGGCGGGTCACAATTGGATGATCTAACAGACAATACAAACACTTTGATGGACACAAAAACAGGAAGCAAAGAAAACCAATTATCTCTTTTAAATTGCATTACAAAGCACATTCGATCTTCGAAGAATAAGGTTACTGGTTCCGCACTATAAATAAAGTTGGTTACTGGGACACCCACACCCAAACTCAGACAGTGCCCCCAAGAAGGGATAAATCATCTCATTATACGGAACCGCAGGCCGATCGCCTGGAGTACTGCAGACACAGCAGTACAGTGCATTTTTTCCTGCATTATTCAAGAACATACTTTTTTTTTTGTTGGTAATTTGATTTGGGAAATAAATGACTGTCTTTTAAATATCGGAAATGTTTCATGTCACTCTACAAGCCTGAGTTTAGTATGCCTGTCATTTCCAGAATGAGGTCCCCACAGGGTTAGTTAGTGACGCTATCATTCGGTAATCGTGCGAGCTATTTTTACAGAAATGGCTATTGATGTTGTGGCTTTAAGAACGTATTCGGGGTGGTGTAACCGTGTGTTTCATTGTGGTCTGGGTCATAACAAACTGGTATAGAAGATATAATAAACACAACAGTCAACTGTTCTGAGTAGGCTACGAGGAAAACATAGAAAATATATATTATAAGTCGTCACCAACAGAAAATGATAATCAAGTCAATATAAACCAAGTGAAGATGAGGCAAAGAAAACCAATTATCTATTTTAAATTGCACGAGAAACGACATTCGATCCTCGAAGAATAAGGTTACTGGTTCTGATATATCAATATAATTGGTTACTAGGACGCCCAAACTCAGACAGTGCCCCCAAGGGCAGAGGAGTGATCTCATCATCTGCAAACCGCAGGCCGATCGCCCACAGAACTCCAGACACAAAAGGCCAATTTAATCTCATGGAGAAGATTAATAAAATCAGACTCGGTTTGGAGACAGTCAATGCTGCAAATAGTGCGTCTGTCATTTGCAGAATGAGGTCACCAGAGGGTGAATTTAGTGATTCTATCCCACACAGCAGGCTAGCATTACCAAATTCACCCTCTGGGTAACTCTTCAGCCTCAACTGTTATGGGAGACCTACGATGAGATTGAAGTTCCCCAGTTGAAGTTGGTGATGTTCATCCAGTAGTCACTTCAATTATGCGTGTTATCTTCTGCAAATTAGGGGAAATAGAAACTGAAGAGAAGGGAAAAAGTAACTAAAAAACAATGTTAATTTGAGAATATAGAAACTTCCCGGAAGATGAGGCCTAAGCAGAATGAGGTCCCCAGAGGGTGAATTTGGTGATGCTAGCCTGCTGTGCAGGATAAGATAACTAAATTCACCCTCTGGGTTCCTCATTTTGCAAATGACAGACACACTATATCGGAGAATAGATGTTCTATGTAATGCTTCTGACACATGGATAGAACTTAATTCAATAATTTCTAATCAAGTTGTTGAATAACATTCAACAACCATTGTGAGGCACAAGCCTTGAAATAGTGTGTCTGTCATTTGCAGAATGAGGTCCCCAGAGGGTGAATTTAGTGATGCTACCCCGCATAGCGGGCTAGCATCACCAAATTCACCTTCTGGGAACCGCATTCTGCAAATGACAGACCAGTGATCGCGCTGGACTGAAAAAAACTTTAGCCAAAAGTTTACCCAAATGAAAATTTTATTAGCCAAATGAAAAAAACTTTAGCCAAATGTTTTTTGGCCAAATTAAAAAAAAACGTTGGCCAAATTAAATCATCGTTTTCTGGTCGGTTCACAATTAATGACTAAAATATTTGTTATAAACTTTATTTGTTATACTCAGAATGAAAACCTGAAACGAAATTCGCAAACATGAAACTAACATTCTATATAATTATAATCACATAAATCCGCTAAACTAATTGTAATAACTCTATGTCGTTGACACTATTAACACCATTGCATGACGGCCGCTAACTATGGCTTATTATAGTAAGGTGTTAAAGGTGTTGAATATCTATTGTATTGAAATCTTTTACGATGTGAAGACATGTTAATAGCCATGATGCACTTTATGACATTACGTAACCATTGCGTTAAGAACTGTTCTTCTATAACGAACAAAGCATTTATGTATTTCATCTTACAGACGGCTTAATCAATTACATAACCAGTATACAACTTATACGTTTTGACGATTAGGCTAGTTAAATGTTGAATGTCTGATCCTCATTTCCATACATTATCTCTTCTATTTTGTATATTTGTATCATCTGTATATTATGTTAGATTTGGAAATAAAAATATGTTTACACTAAATGTTAGAGCTTACATTTCGCTGTTACGGAACGATATTTCACAAGTACGAAAATAATGAAATACTTTCATCACCTAACTTCGTCTTGAATGTCGATCTATACTGAGTGCTTTATTAATTAGCTTTCTGACTCCATGCTTTCCGTCTCCATTCGGGGTAACAAAAAGTTTAGCCAAATGAAATTTTTATTAGCCAAATGCGAAAAATATTAGCCATTGGCTAATTTGGCTACCGACAGCGCGAACACTGTAAACAGACACACTATTTCAAGGCTTGGAGAGGCAAGGCATACTGTCTATTGAAAGGACGGACTTGCATTTGAGACCATTGATTCTACACACACACAATGTCTAGGGACTGTATCACATAACCTGTAGGCTCTCTATCATGTCAGATGATCATGAAATATTGACAACTTGTACAGACAGTAATTCCCTGCACTGCACAAATATATTTTCTTTTATTATTCTACATTTTATTGTTGACAGTTCTTTCTCTCATATATCTGAATGAAATATCAATAAACTATTATGCGCAGGTATCAAAGCTCAAATAAACAGTAATGTTATCCCTTACAGGCCTCAGCTTGCAGGTTGAGAATAGGGAGAAGTGACTTCTCCCTCTGGCAGAAATAGGGAGAAGTGAGAGCAAAATAGGGAGACATGAGAGACTGGAGAATAATTTCATCTGATAAGCTCTTTAGGTATGCGGCTTATACGGACCCTGGCTCTTACGGACCCTGGCTCTTACAGACCCTGGCTTTTACGGACCACAGGCTGATACGGACCCTGGCTTATACGGACCCCGGCTCATACGGACCTCAATTAAATTATGCAATTTGCAAACTTATATTTATGAATTTAATATATTATTATGATTGTCTTTTCACACATCTATCTGTATTAATTGAGAATTTATGTGATTTTTTTGGTGATTTTCAAACTTATATTTATGAATTTAACCGATTTTTTCGGTGATTTTCAAACTTATATTTATGAATTTAATATATAATTATGATTGTCTTTTCACACATATATCTGTATTAATTGAGAATTTATGTGATGTTCTGACTTGAAAAAGCATTTATTGAATCGTGTTGATTAATCTCTTCGCCGTTGTATAAACACGCGTGCGTGATCCCTTTATGTCGTTGTATAAACAGATATGCGGTGATAAATGGTCAGTGAATGGTAATCAGGATGAATCCACTGAGTTTGATTTGTTACGAAAACATGTTAGTAAAAACACATCTTGTTTCAACTGATTCATTGTCCGTTATATAAACACTAGTATGTGATCCCTTTATATTGTTTTATAAACAGACATGCGAGGATGAATGGTCAGTGAATGGTGATCAGGATGAATTCACTGAGTTTGATTTGCTATGAAAACATGTTAGTAAAAACACAACTGGTATATATTCAACTGATTTATTGTTGACTGGCATAATTCCACAATGTCTAACTGTGCTTCATGTGGAGATACCATTCGGCATCGTCAGGAGGTTATTGGCTGCAAACTACTAAAAGAAGCCGCCAAGCTGTACGCCCCAGTTTAAATAATGTTCGTCTGATGTAACTTTGTTCCATTTTTGTTATCATCATATTTTTGTTATCTCTGTATGTATGTTGTCATAATTTAAATTTATTTAAATAAACATAAAACATAAAAAATAAAATTGTGTATTTTAATTGAGGTCCGTATGAGCCAAGGTCCGTATAAGCCGGGGGTCCGTATAAGCCAGGGTCCGTATCAGCCGGAGGTCCGTATGAGCCAGGGTCCGTATGAGCCAGGGTCCGTAAGAGCCAGGGTCCGTATCAGCCGGCATTCAGCTCTTTATTTAAAGGAATTAGTCTGTCAAAAAAATATTTTTTTTATCGTCATAATACTAATAATATATGTCTAACAGACCCATTTCGCCAAGAAAATTCAAAATCGAGCAGATAGTATTTTTATTATTATGATATTAACAAAATCGCGGAAATATCCGAAGTGACAGCGGTGGGTGAAGCTTGAAATAATTCAGCCAATCGCGTAACGAGTTGATAAATTACGTATAAAATATTGCAGTCGCCGGTTAATTACCTAGGCCTTTACGATAAATAGCGATCATGGAATAAAACTGTTTGAATGTGCTGAATTATGAACTGGATTTGCTAGAATGTTGGATTATATCTGATTATATAACGAATAATGATGGCTAAAATGCACTTTGAGGCGATAAAAGTTGTGTGAAATGAGATTAATTTATGCAGAAATGCAATGAGCGAGCGGAATTTCGTGCGAAACTAATTTAACTGTTTCTGAAAGAATACAAGTTAGGCCATATACAGTAATGCTCTAATTAATCAACTCCTTAAACACAGAAGAATTATGGGTAACTTTTCAGGATTTAGTCGGAAATATGGCTTGTTGCCATTCATCGTAAAGCTCTCGGGGAGAGCTTTCCGATGAATGGCAACAAGCCATATTTCCGACTAAATCCTGAAAAGTTACCCATAATTCTGCTGTGTTTAAGGAGTTGATTAATTAGAGCATTACTGTAGCTTCTTCTTCGTTGGTACTAATTTCGGAAGTTTACACACTAGTGTCATCCCGTTGTGCGCTATAGGAGTACAATTAAACACAAATGGGGTGTGATTAAAAAGGTGGTGGTTATTATACTAGTACATGTATCATAATGGCTTATATTCGTCATAATAATGTTCCTGTCTGTTTATTCACACGAAACATATTGTGTGGAAAAGTGCACGACTGTGAACAACTTGCTAAAATCCTTCCAGTCAAGATCGATAAGTGCGTAAACAAAATAATTCACTCGAATACACAACAGACTGTCGAAACTACAATAATTATTAATTAGGCTGCAGTTTGGCATAACGATATTTTTTTAATTGAAGGCTAGCCTGGCATTGTTTTTCAGTTTGTGTTTGTTGTTCGTTTTGTTTTTTTCGTTTTATTTTATGTTTTGATGGCAGATATTGACTTTCTAGAGAGGATTTTATTTTAAATGTTAGCCTAGAAAAAATCCAAGGATTGTCTCTAATAAAGGGCGTCCATGTTTTCATCGCGGTATAGACAATAAAGAGCGTTCTCAATTATGAACGAGCTCTATTTCGATATGTCATGGGTGATTTTGTATGTGGTGTTGTGACATTTAGATATAAAGAGCGCCCATGCTTCTGTCTCCCAAAAGCGGTAGACAATAAAGAGCGTTCTAAATTACGCACTGTGTTGTCTTTTTGGAGGTACTTAATAATGGATTGTTAGCCCGCCCACAACCGAACACAATACATCTACTAGGCATCTATTTATATCGAAAGTAAAACAACAAAAAAACACAAAACAAAAAACAAAAACAAAAGCGCCTAAATAGAGTTTTTTGTTTGGGACCCAAACATCTTGTTCATATTTGCATTTTCATTACTTCAATGAGTCTTTTTGGGTTACATAATGCTCGTAGAAAGGTAGTTAAGATATTTATTAACCTATTTCGATAACGGGAAAAATTCAAAAGTGAATAATATTATTCATATTTTGGAGCACAAACCACCATGTGGCTTTAAATAATTATAAATATAAACTGAAGAAATCTTAATATATCAGCGATAATCAATGTCAATGACAAGTTTGTTATTCAATGGAGATTGTCATAAATAAAGTTATTTTTAACAAATTTGCTTAAAGACATATTGTGTACTTATTCGGGTGCGTGAAACTGATAAGTTAGCATTAATGTGCTATGCCAACTGGAGGGATGTAGCATTCTACTAACATAACCGAAACTTCAAGCAAATCAACCGTACCGCTCCATAGAAAACATTGTCAGAACTACGCTAAATTGTAAATATTTACTACTCGATTCGGGACGCATCTATCGGCGATAAACTAACGAAAATGATTTTGTCGTCGACAGTCACTGCATTTAATTAATATATAAGAATGACGATATGTGTTGTCAATATACATATAATATTTGTAAACATAACTACTTTGAACAAGATTGTTCTCCATTTCTATTTTATCACCCTACCGGAGTGTTTCATATCACTTTAACCCTTTCATGCCGGAGATGCACTGGTGCAGTATTAAAGATCCTGTGCCAGTGAATATTCTCTTATATATGTGCGTCTCCCATAGGGAGCCTCGCATATATATGAGAATGCACTGGCTTACAAGGTCAAGGCCAATGTATTCTCCTATAGGGAGCCTCGCATATCTAAGAGAATGCATTAGCACAGGGTTTTCAACTTTTCACAAAATTTCAGGAAGCACTCCAGTCATGGAAGGGTTAATTCAGGCAGTTTTGATGAAATATAGTAATGCTCTAAACAATCGACTCCGTAACCACAGAAGAATTATGGGTAATTTTTCAGGATTTAGTCGGAAATATGGCTTGTTACCATTCATCGGAAAGCTCTCACTGAGAGCTTTCCGATGAATGGCAACAAGCCATATTTCCGACTAAATCCTGAAAAATATATTACCCATAATTCTGCTGTGGTTAAGGAGTCGATTATTTAGGGCATTACTGTATATGTAAACAGAAAATCAAGAACCTTTCATTTGCATGTGAAACGTGTCTGGAACATGATGGGTTGGGAGAATTTCAGAAAGAAATTCTTCAAAGAGAGAAAGAGCATCCAATTAAACACTGAGAAATCAGAGCCATCACTTTGATGAAATAACGGCATACAATTTACAATAGTTATCAGCAATTTTGTCGTCAACTTCATACCATTTGATCACAGTAACAACCTAACCGCCCGAAGGTCAGTCCAATTTATTAGTGTGAGACCTTGGGCAGTACTTTATGATTTGTGTTACTAGTCCAAATAATAATCGACACCATTTTCAATCAATAATCCATGTCGTGTCAGGGTCTGCAGAGTGCCGTGTCATCTCCGTAATGTATCATATGTCATGCTAGGTTAGGCTCAAACTCATAGCAACATGGTCATGTCATTGGTTACTTGGTAAATGGCTTTAACCTCTTCGCTACTATATCCATACTGATTATGGAGATGAAATGTCTAATTGTTTGCTACATGTGTACAATGTATGTCTGTATTGATCACCGATAAGCATAGAAGATATTAACCGATTCACCAGAGAATCGGATGCAGAATGCTGAAATATATGCAAGTCTGCATATAGCGTGTCTGTCATTTGCAGAATGAGGTCCCCAGAGTGTGAATTTAGTGACGTTATCCCACACAGCAGGCTACAGTGTCACCCTCTGGGGACCTCATTCTGCTCATGCCTCAACTGCTCTGGGAGACCTGAGATCAGATTGATGTTCACCCATTAGTCACCTCGATTATGCAATTTATCTTCTACAAACTAGGGGCTATAGAAACTGAACAGAAAGGAAAAAGTAACTAAAACAATGTTAATTTAAGACTATAGATACTTCCCAGAAGATGAGGCCTAAGCAGAATGAGGTACCCAGACAGTGAATTTGGTGATACCACTATGCAGGATAGCATCACTAAATTCACCTTTTGTATAACAATCAATATAAAATACTACGTATACCATGTATAACAATCAGTTTTAACCCTTTACCCAACAAACCGGCCAAATAAAGCTTCGACAGCCTAAAATATCTTCGGTCTGTCTCAATAGAACCATACAAATATGGATATCATTGGAACCGTCTCCTTGACCACATTGTGATAGTTACAGTTATGCCCTATGCCAATGCATTCTCTTATATATGCGAGTCGACCATAGGTCGCCTCGCATATATAAGAGAATGCATTGGCCTAAAAAAAATCTTTTTTTAACACTTTTTACCATTTTTTCTTACATTCATTCTTTAACAATTATATAATTTTTAATGTGTTAAGCCAATGCATTCTCTTATATATGCGAGGTGACCTATGGTCGACTCGCATATATAAGAGAATGCATTGGCACAGGGCCGTTCTGTTGGGTAAAGGGTTAAATACTAATCTGCTTTTCATAGATCATTTTTATCTTTGTGACATAAAAAACTTAATTAGCTCTGAGAGACTTCCTACTTCTCCTAGAGGATGCCAATCTGCTGAGAGGAAGATTTTATTTTATGCAGTGTGATTGTGTTTCTGTGATTTAAGATTCTGAGAATTCTCCATTTTTGACCTACTCGACTTCATAATGACCTACCCAGTCATAAGTGTGCAGGCCATTTTGAGTCATAAACCTTTCAAAAAATTATGAAATAATTTACCCAAAATAGTAAACCAGTAAATCAAATTGTTCAGCCCAATCAGGCCTAATATGACAATCTTTCTCCATGATCAAACACTGCTAGTATGACTTTCTCATGAATTATAGAGACAACTGTTATTGAAGGATAAAATAAGAGCAAAATATGAACATAGCTTAACCCTTTGAGTGCCAGGTCCGATTTTTTGTATCAACCCATATACCCTGTGCCAATGCATTCTCTTATATATGCGAGTCGACCATAGGTCGCCTCGCATATATAAGAGAATGGATTGGCCTAACAATTTTTCATCATTTGTTATTATTTTTTACAATTTTTTACAATTTTAATAATTGTTTCTTATATTCTTTAACAGGCTTATTTTGTAGGTTTAGTGCCAGGGAATCTTACGTTTTTCATGTGCATCAAAATGATTACTATGAATAGTTGGTGATAGTTTTGAGTTATAAGATGCCCTATAGCATGCTTAAGCATACTCAAAAAAAATTCAATAAAAAAAAAACTTTTTTTTTATTTTTAGAGCCGATTTTACAGAACGTAAATTAGGGCCGATGAGATCGGCCCGTGGCACTCAAAGGGTTAAAGGTACTCAATCCGATTCGATGGTCCCCATATAATCATATTACAACAACAGCAGCAACATTTTTAGAAATGCCGCTTCAGTTATCAGAATCGATTAATTGCCCAAAACTAATGCTAACCACTGTCAACTATAGTATAAAATTGCCCGAAACATGTTATTTATCAACAGGTTGTTCGACGAAATTTAAATTTATTATCAACATAAATCCTCTTGATTTTAGAGTTATCCATCTTCATCTGCAATTTGGTCCGATACCGTCAGCTCGTTGACTTTTTACTGCATGGGCCACTAATTGGTCTCGATGTTGAAAAATAATAGATTTCAAAAATCGATATCTAATAACTCTGAGCTTTGATAGGTGGGTTCCTCAATTCGAATCAAATATTTTTTTTACTCCGAATCCAAATAAATAGTAATTGAGGAGAGCTTAATCGGATTATGCATCTTTAATTTTTCCAAGCTCTGAGCATTTTGATAGTAATACTCTGCAGTTATTTAGTTACTAGTACGGTAGCTAGTTGGGGTCTGATGTCAATTTCAACAGCTATGGTTATATTAGGGGTTGGCGCTGCATGGACCCAAATTTGCTCGTACCAAAAGTTTTGCCAAATGGAATTTCTTTTTGCCAAATTTAAAAATGATCTGTCAAATTTAGTTGAGGGCATATAATTGGTGAAATCGAAGGAAATTCTAATTTTTTATCTTTGTTATATAATGTGAAATCTAACCACATACACAGGTAAAATGTAGTAAAGTAAGCTAGTATCTATCTATCTATATATATAAAGCCCGTCATCTGTGTATGTGTGTGTGTATGTGATACTATGTGTGTGTGTAGCTCAGTCACGCTGTTGCATGGTGCGTTTATAACTTTTCAACCATGCATCCAGTGTAGCCCAGATTTGGAACGGCCTACAGTGTGTCATAGAAGGCGACTCATCAACTTTCATGCCGCTTGGTCAAAGAAAACATGAGATCAAACATGGTCCACAAATGCCATATTTGCACTCATGTAGACACTATTTGTTATGACGTTTGTCCAAACCCACACTTGCGTTGCTATTGTATTGACAAAATTTCCATGCGCTCAACCAAGGCATTGTTGGAAATGAGCAATTAATTTTCTGTTCAGGTTGAGTGTGAATATACTAGTAAGTAATGCATGTTGATTTTGTCATAGAAGTGCATGGGGTGTAGCGTCTAGACTTGAACGTTCTATCTTTGGAAATGGGTGCTAAAAGGTCTTTTAATTTGCCACTTCAGAGTGAATATAGGTAATGGATGTTGTCTTTGTTATGAAAGTTGTGCATTGTGTGTAGAATCGAAGGAGTATATATCCGGAAGACAGCAAATTGATATGTATAAAATAATGTTTATACAATATAAAAATGGGCGTGAAGTGCAGAAATGAGCTGCAGTGCAGGGGCCAGTGGCCCTATATATATATACGCTGCTGAATAAAAGCTCCCAAAGGGATCCTGCTCAAGATTATAATGCATGTGCGTGAAGTGCCATATAGTGGCTGCAAGCCACTCCATCGCTGAATAAAGGCTGTTTCAGTTACTGTAGTATATATAGTAACTAGAAGGTGACCCGACTTCGTCCGGGCTTTGACCTTGAATTGTCCATTTTGAAGGTCAAGGTCAAGTGGGGTCACGATTTGACCCGTCCAAAACACAGTGCCCGAACAAAAGTACCCGACAAAAGTACCTGACCCGACTTCGTCCGGGCTTTGACCTTGAATTGTCTATTTTGAAGGCCAAGGTCAAGTGGGGTCACGATTTGACCCGTCCAAAACGCAGTGCCCGAACAAAAGTACCCGTCGAAATCCATCCGGTTTTACCCGATTTGACCTTGAATTGACCATTTTGAAGGTCAAGGTCAGGTGGGGTCAAACACCAACACCCCAAAAATGGTGGAAATCGGCCCAGCGGATACCGAGATACCCTATGCATCAAATTTCGTCCGTAAAAATCCGCCAGTTTAACCCGATTTGATTTCCACTGAAGTATATAAACGCGCCTCATATACACACGCTCATTAATTATCAAGTTTCAACGTAAAGATAAATTACCATCGGTGCCCGAGATATCGCCAAGACGTCTGAAACAGTCAAATGCATCGGCCTGTTAAGAGTTAACGTGATCTAACTTTATGACCTCTAACGACGTCATAGAAGTTACGCATTGTTTTTACCCTGATAGAAGATAGTACCACTTCTTCTTAATAATTGAGGCAGATAACTATAACGGATACATACATATTATATATCGTTGGAAAGAGGAAACACGAAAGATTCTCATAGTGTCATTATTATGACTGGCATGTTATTATTCGCGCTGTTTCGAATCGATTTGTAAGCACCGAACTGAAATATATTAGCGCAAAACGGCGTAAAAACAGATTTGACCTCGGCACGTGAAAAGTTGACCTCGCACGGACAAATTAATAGGCCTATGTTAGTCCTGACCCGAAAATACCCCCACATACCAAGTTTCATCGAAATCGGCTTGGCCATTTTCGAGTCCATCGATTACTGACAGACACACACACACACACACAGATCTTCCAAAATATATAATAGACTAGCCGATGAGCCCGACGTTGTCCGGGCTATTCAAAAACCAAATTTCAAGTCGATAGCTCAACCCAGTCCGACGTTGTCCGGGCTATTCAAGAAAACCAAATTTCAAGTCGATAGCTCTACCCGTTTCCGAGTTCTCGTCTGCGCATGCGCGAAGCTGGCGTCGCACGGGCTCGTCGACCCGATAAAATTTGTATCCGGGGCAAGATACATTCACATACCAAATTTCAAGTCGATAGCTCCACCCGTTTCCGAGATCTCGTCTGCGCATGCGCGAAGCGGGCGCCGCACGGGCTCGCCAATACGACAACGTTCACCGCCTGGTCAAACTACACACACGTACCAAGTTTCGTCCCGATCGGTCGAGAATCGTAGATTTGTATAAATGACAGACAGACAAACAAACAAACAAACAGAGGTCTTCAAAATATATATGAGATAAAGTAATATATGTTGATTTTGTTGCATTCCATATATGGGTATGCATATACCGGTATGTGGGTGGTGGTAGAAAATACAGTTTTAAGTGTAATAAAGTGTTCGAGCCATAGGCTCATAGCGCACAAAGGTGCGCAGGCCCCTCCGCCGCTGAATAAACGCTCCCAAATGGAGTCTGTTTCAGTTAGTAAATATAATAATAAAGCAATATGCTGATTTTGTTGTGTTCCATATGTGCATGCATAACTGTGGGGTAGGGTGGTGGGAGTACACAAGACAGTTTTAGTTCAATAAAGTGTTCCCACACGCCTCCAGTGAAAGAGAAGCTTGACCAGCCATTGCTATATAATATAGAAATGAGATTGTGTTCATGACCGCCGAGACCAGAAAGTAACGAAGAACATTTACAGTAATGCTCTAAGTAATCGACTCCTTAACCACAGCAGAATTATGGGTAACTTTTCAGGATTTAGGAAATATGACTTGTTGCCATTCATCGGAAAGCTCTCGGGAGAGCTTTCCGATGAATGGCAACAAGCCATATTTCTGACTAAATCCTGAAAAGTTACCCATAATTCTGCTGTGGTTAAGGAGTCGAATACTTAGAGCATTACTGTATATACATGTACCCATCATTTTGAAGGGCAATCCCCTAGTTATTAATATATATCAAAGTAGCAATAAATATCTAAGCAACATTGTGAAATTACATACATATTATTTCGTCCTGTATCTTAGTTGGCAACAAAGACAGGCCATCAATTAATCCATGGCTAGCTATTCACCTTTGACTGATTAACCTCAGAGATAAACCTCTATTGTCTTCTATTCGCTGGTCATAAAACACGGATATCATACAGTAATGCCCTAAGTAATTGACTCCTTAACCACAGCAGAATTATGGGTAACTTTTCAGGATTTAGTCGGAAATATGGCTTGTTTCCTATAATATGCATACGAAGGGGATTAACTTTAAAAACAATTGTATAATTATCCTTTGCTGTTTCGTGTAAAGTGACGTAATCTAGAGAGCCTATTACAAACAAATTACTTGTAAAAGCCTCAATGAATAATTTACAGAACATCTATTTTTTCTGACTGTCATATTTTAACCACGGTTGATTAACTGTTTGATAACAGTTTGATATAGGCAGAAAGAAGGTATTACCATTTTGTGAAAACTGATGAAGATTACATACATGTATCATTTTCGACATTTAACTGCTGACTGATAGGTTGAGAGATTTGTTGATTTGGGTTTCCCCATTGCATTGTATGTAAGTCGGCACACTTAACGAATAATCTAAAATAATTTGACGGAACCCATATTCGAATTTGGTCTGTATCTTTAACTGGGAAATACACATACCAACTTTGGTTCAGATAAAATAATCCAAACTGGAGTTATTGGTCGGAAACCAAAAATGTTAACAGACAGTTTATAAAATTCTAAGTCGAATAAGGGCCGTAACTCATGTAAAAATAATTGGACGGAACCCATATTCGAACTTCGTCTGTATTTTTAGCTGGGAAATACACATACCAACTTTGGTTCAGATAAAAAAAATTGAAACTAGAGTTATCGATCGGATACAAAAAATGTTAACTGACAGATGAACGGACAGATGGCTAGACAAATGGGCAGATGGACAGACGGACGGACAGACCGATTACATAATACCACCTTCTTTTCAAAAGGGCGTATAAAAACGCACTTGCCAAAATGTTTGCTAAATGAAGGGGTAGAGCAAACATTAAACCTCCCACTTTAACCCCTTCAAGATGGGATCTGCTGCTACATTACCCAAAATTGAAGTAATGCACATAAGGCTGATATTATGGCAGTTTTAACAAACTAAACTACACCATGTAGCATTTTTATGGTGAAAACATGTATAATAGTTGTTGTTTGTGTGGGAATAAATCCAAAATTAACATATTTCTTACTTACAGGGGTGATAACGGTTGCTAGGGACAAACACAAAATATTTATTTTTACATATGACTGATATTATGGAATCGTAACAAACTAAACTGCACAGTGTAGCATTTAGTTGAAGAAAACAATTATAATAGTTGTTGTTAGGGTTGGCATTACTGGAAAATTAACTTTAAATTAACTTACTTAACTTTCATACTTATAGGGGTGGTAACGGTTGCTAGGGACATACCCACCATTGAAAAACTAATGCATCACTAAATGCTGTTGTGTGGTATACTGACGCAATATATTACCCTGTTTCAGGTTGATATTGCAGTTGAAAGTGTTGCTAGGCAACCACCTGCCATTGACAAAAGTACATTTAAGTTATTACCATTTAGTTAAATTTGATTAGAATGACATATACAATGTACATGTACATGTATGAAGTTTATGATTGTATCTGCCATAAATCGACTGGTGGAATGCATTTTAATGAGTCATGAGACAGGCATGTAATAACATTGATGCACATTCATGTGGGCACCTGCCCCTGGAATCCGACCTCCACACTAAATTTGTCCATGTCATTCATGTTTGTCCTACCTATTCATGCCATAACTGTATGTCGATACTTTGCCATGGGTCTTTTCCATACTTACGGGGGAGGGGTGGATGGTGTAGCCTACACTTATCTATTTCAGACAGATCCCATGACCTAGCTACCTTTAGAAACCAGCATTCATTTCCTATTTTTATACTATACCTATATAGACATCCATGGGTCTACATCCTCCAGGATCATGTCCAATACCTATGCATTGGGTCAATGACATTGGGTGAATGACATACCTGTAGGGATTTTGATCCATGACGTGTCCTAACTACTGTGTCCATGTCATAGATAGGGGTCTGGATCGATGATATGCTACCGGTATTAGGCCATGGTTCCATATATTTATGTAGGGACATGGGTACATGTAATAACAATATAAGGCTCCTGGTATTAGGTCTACATAAAGGGGCCTGCATGGGTCCATGGCGTATTCTTGGCTGGGTTTATGGCCTAGATATAGCCTGTATAAGGGGCTGGGGCCAAGTCCTGCATATAGATGGCTGGTGATCATGTCTGGATAACGTCTTAACTAAATCGGATTGGATCCATGGCCTAACTATAGTAACCTGCATACATTTCTACCTATATGAGCCTGGGTCCATGGCCAAGTTATAGTGGTTTCACATGCCCTATTTATGTGGACCTCCATCATATTGGTCCATTATCTATATATACCGGTATGCGCATACATAGTGTGTCTGTCATTTGCAGAATGAGGTCCCAAGAGGGTGAATTTAGTGACGCACAGTGGGCCATATAAGGTTAGCATCACCAAATTCACCCTCTGGGGACCTCATTCTGCTTATCCCCTAATTTCAGAAGATAAAATGCTTAATCGAGATGACTAATGGGTGAACATCACCAAATTCAACTGGGGAACTTCAATCTAATCCTAGGTCTCCCATAGTAGTTGAGGCCTAAGCAGAATGAGGTTATAATACCAGAGGGTGAATTTGGTAAAACTACCCCGCCGTTCTGGGTAGCGTTACTAAATTATCCCTCTGGGGACCTCATTCTGCAAATGACAGACACACTATTTGCAGACTTGCGCAGTGTGCACTTCTACAATTTCGGTGGCTACAGCAGTCAAGTGGTCAATAGGGTATATGACATGTCCCATTCATCAAATGAAGATTAATACCTTAAAACCCTCCCCTCCAAAATGTGTGTATATACGGTATATATACATATTTAACTTGGAAGTTTCACTATTCATAAAGTTGATAACATCTTGCCTTATAGTGGTACTGAATAAAAAAAAGCTAATAAGAGAGAATTAACTCCAGGCATGTCTTAAGCAGGATAACTGGGCTTAATATACAGTTTCTGATATGAATAAACTGATGCAAATGCAGTAAGTACATTGTACCTGTATGATTTAAATCACACACTAAATGGATAGAGATTGGTGTCCTGAAGGTAGATGTGAGAAAAGTCAAGTGAGAGTTAATGGGATATAAAGAGTGCAAGGTATTAATCACCCAACTCTGATAGGAACATACATCAATGACATTGATATCTACATCATGTCTTATATGTTTTCATGTACTCGTATGTACACAAGTCTGAATATAGTGACATCATCTACAGACTCCCATAGTATCTTATGCGCCACAGGCGCTGGAGACTAATACTACTGCCCACATAAATAATATGTATAAGGTGGCCAGCCCACCACCCCATCCCGCCATCCATAGTATCTTATGCGCCACAGGCGCTGGAGACTAATACTACTGCCCACATAAATAATATGTATAAGGTGGCCAGCCCACCACCCATCCCGCCATCCATAGTATATTATGCGCCACAGGCGCTGGAGACTAATACTACTGCCCACATAAATAATATGTATAAGGTGGCCAGCCCACCACCCCATCCCGCCATCCATAGTATCTTATGCGCCACAGGCGCTGGAGACTAATACTACTGCCCACATAAATAATATGTATAAGGTGGCCAGCCCACCACCCCATCCCGCCATCCATAGTATCTTATGCGCCACAGGCGCTGGAGACTAATACTACTGCCCACATAAATAATATGTATAAGGTGGCCAGCCCACCACCCCATCCCGCCATCCATAGTATCTTATGCGCCACAGGCGCTGGAGACTAATACTACTGCCCACATAAATAATATGTATAAGGTGGCCAGCCCACCACCCCATCCCGCCATCCATAGTATCTTATGCGCCACAGGCGCTGGAGACTAATACTACTGCCCACATAAATAATATGTATAAGGTGGCCAGCCCACCACCCCATCCCGCCATCCATAGTATCTTATGCGCCACAGGCGCTGGAGACTAATACTACTGCCCACATAAATAATATGTATAAGGTGGCCAGCCCACCACCCCATCCCGCCATCCATAGTATCTTATGCGCCACAGGCGCTGGAGACTAATACTACTGCCCACATAAATAATATGTATAAGGTGGCCAGCCCACCACCCCATCCCGCCATCCATAGTATCTTATGCGCCACAGGCGCTGGAGACTAATACTACTGCCCACATAAATAATATGTATAAGGTGGCCAGCCCACCACCCCATCCCGCCATCCATAGTATCTTATGCGCCACAGGCGCTGGAGACTAATACTACTGCCCACATAAATAATATGTATAAGGTGGCCAGCCCACCACCCCATCCCGCCATCCATAGTATCTTATGCGTCACAGGCGCTGGAGACTAATACTACTGCCCACATAAATAATATGTATAAGGTGGCCTGCCCACCACCCCATCCCATCACCCATAGTATCTTATGCGCCACAGGCGCTGGAGACTAATACTACTGCCCACATAAATAATATGTATAAGGTGGCCAGCCCACCACCCCATCCCGCCATCCATAGTATCTTATGCGCCACAGGCGCTGGAGACTAATACTACTGCCCACATAAATAATATGTATAAGGTGGCCTGCCCACCACCCCATCCCATCACCCATAGTATCTTATGCGCCACAGGCGCTGGAGACTAATACTACTGCCCACATAAATAATATGTATAAGGTGGCCAGCCCACCACCCCATCCCGCCACAGGCGCCCCTAGATCATTAGAGTATTTACTCGAGGAAGCAGACTGAACCCACCTCCCATAGTATCTTATGCGCCACATACTATGGGTGGTGGGATGGGGTGGTGGGCGGGCCACCTTATACATATTATTTATGTGGGCAGTAGCATTAGTCTCCAGCGCATGTGGCGCATAATATACTATGGGAGGTGGGTTCAGTCTGCTTCCTCGGTGGACAAATCTGCGGCGCATAATATACTATGGGTGGCGGGATGGGGTGATGGGTGGGCCACCTTATACATATTATTTATGTGGGCAGTAGCATTAGTCTCCAGCGCATGTGGCGCATAATATACTATGGGAGGTGGGTTCAGTCTGCTTCCTCGGTGGACAAATCTGCGGCGCATAATATACTATGGGTGGCGGGATGGGGTGATGGGCGGGCAACCTCATACATATTATAAAGAGTGCAAGGTATTAAACACCCAACTCTGATAGGAACATACAACAATTACATTGATATCTACATCATGTCTTATATGTTTTCATGTACCTACATGTACACAAGCCTGAATATAGTGTGTCTCACATCTGCAGACTGAGGTCCCCAGAGGGTGAATTAGTGACGCTATCTCGCGCAGTGGGCTAGCATGCGCATCACCAATTTCACCCACTGGGAACCTCATTCTGCTTAGGCCCCAACTTCTGGGAAGTATCTATAATCTCTTCTGCAAATTAGGGAATATAGAAACTGAACAGAAGGAAAAACTACATGTAACTATTAACAATATTAATTTAGTCTCAAATTAACATTGTTTTTAATAGTTACTTTTTCCCTTCTGTTCAGTTGCTATATCCCCTAATTTACAGAAGATAAAACGCATAATCAAGGTGACTATTGGATCAACATCACCAACTTCCAGGGGCGCTGGAAGCATCCAAGGGCAGGGGGCAGAGCCTACAAAAAGGGCACTTTTCCGCAAAAAAGGGCATTTTCTCCGCAAACTCGGGAAAATAACCATAAATTCATTGTGGCAAAAATCCCTATTTTAATGATATTTGTCAGTTTTTATGGCCGTTTTGTGATAAAATTGACAAAAAATTAATATTCCTTGTGAAATTGGTGGTATTTGGACCAAAAAAGTCACATGCTATAAAAACACAAGATTAAACACACAAAAAGAATTTTCTATCTCCAGAAAAAGGGCAAGTCCTGCAGGGGGGTCAGCTGCCCCCTCTGCCCCCCCCCCCTCTTCCGGCGCCCCTGCCAGCTTCATGTTGGGGAACTTCAAGCTGATCCTAGGTCACCCATAGCAGTTGAGGCTAAAGCAGAAGAAGAGCTCCAGTGGGTGAATTTGGTGATGATAGCCACGCTGCGTGTTAGCATCAATAAATTCATCCTCTGGGGAATGTTTAAAACCAACAAGAGGTGTGCACTCGAGTGCTAGCATACCCCCACCGTGGCAAATTCAACCCGCATTATCCGTAAACTCAACAAAAAAGATTTTTAACTTTAAAGAAAAATTCGGACTAATAATATCGATATGGTGTCACAAGAAGCTTGTACAGAAAAAATTATTCAAATCGGTTTATATTTGTTAAAGTTATTAAGTCAGAAAGAATTTTCTAAGTCAAAATAAGTCGAAAATGAAGTGTAATATTACGAAAAACAATCCCTAGCCGCATCATGTAGAGAGGGTATTGTGAGAAGCATGCATACTAAAAATTATTGAAATCGGTTCATATTTGTTAAAGTTATTAAGTCAGACAGAATTTTCTAAGTCAAAATAAGTCGAAAAAGAGGCGTAACTTGAAAAAAAAAGTCGGACCGAACCGCAATTAGCATCATGCGGAGAGACCGTCCTAAGGAGATTGCATACAAAAAATTATTGAAATCGGTTCATAGTTGTTTGAGTTATGAGGTCGGACGGACGGACGGACGGATGGACACACGGAGGGAGAAAGCGTGACGGACGGACGGACGCAGTCAATCCAGTATACCCCCCATTTTCTTCGAAAGTGGGGTTATAATAAATAAAGGTTAATAGTGAACTTAGTGCATATATCTGCTAAACTTGACACCACTGTTAAATTTATGTAGGCCTATACCCACTATCAAGACCAAGTCAGCTTTGGTTTGGTTGATGTGGTTTTGGACCAAGTCTCATCCCATTACTCATCTATAACAGACTTTCATTGAACAGACATACTGCATATACATGTTGAACCCAGACAGTCACATGAACCCATGAATGTGATTAATCATCTGACATGTCCGCGATTAATGTTTTCAAAATGATATACCATTTACCATGATAGTAAAAAGGTAAAGTGATGATATGAGCATTTAAATTTTAATATATTGTTTATTTGTTTACATACATTTCCTGATAGTGCGACAAATTAAAATTCTCTGGAAAACAGTTAAGCTTTGTTTACTTATATATCTTGTTGCTTTGATTTTCAATGGACCTCTGACATATGCATGTTTTATATCATAAAGCCAGGTGGGGGGTCGAAAACAAAATTCAGGCACGTATGGCATTTTTTCCCTTTCGATCATTTTTTGTACCCACCCACCCCCACGCCAAATTTTTTGCCGTTTTCGGCAGTTTTTTCCGACCATTTTTTGACACCCACCCCCCTTTTAACACTAAAACAGAGATTTGCGGGGGGAATTCACTGTAAACAGCTGTATATGAATTTCTGTGCATACTATTTATCATGGATGTTAACATGGACATGTAAATAGGAATGAGTCATTTTGAGGTCATTCGGCCAAAAAAACATGGCTGCCAGCGGCCATCTTGGATTTCAAAGTCAGTTTACCAGTTAGAATTACATTATTTCTCTCATTCAAAGTGGTTTTGAAGCCCAACTCATTGCCAAAACCCTAAAAACAAGCAGGAATTTTTTTTTTCAGTTGCGGAAAAAATTGCTTGTTGGTGGCTTTGACCACCCACCCACCCCGGCATACGTGCCGGAAAAAACATTTCACCCACCCCCTGATAAAGCATGCAAAAGGCTGCCCTCTACGGTCATATACACAAATCATCCATGTTACCTAATCCCAAGACATACAAGCAAGATAATTTCTGCCAACAATGTTGGGCGTAAAGTCAGTTATAGAAGAGAAACATGACGGGACTCGGTCCAAAAAAGCATCAACCCAACCGATATCCCAAGCTGTTGTGGACCGAGAAGACTTGGTCTATACCCACTATCATACTACACATACATGCCATATACCCATCACACACATAGGGAGCATCACATACATGTATATAAGAGAACGCACTGGCTTACATGTTCAAGTTAAATATTGTTAAACCAATGTATTCTCTTATATATGCAATTACCGTATATATATACATAAGAGAATACATTGGTACATGGTTTTCATACAATTTCAGGAAGCTCCCCGTTATGGAAGGGTTAATTTTTTAACAGCCACCGCCAATCATATCAACAAGCACCTTCATCAGCACACCAAGAAGTGTGAAAGAACCTTCATCAGCACACCAAGAAGTGTGAAAGGAACCACAAATTGCATTCCGAACATCCAGCTGGGCCTTCAGCCAGAAACATCCTAATGTAGCTTTATTGCAACTTGGCAAGTCTCTGATGAAGTCCCACTCAATCTGGGTGAAATCAAGATACATATGTTCAGTAATGCTCTAAATAATCGAACCACGGCAGAATTATGGGTAATTTTTCAGGATTTAGTCGGAAATATGGCTTGTTGCCATTCATCAGAAAGCTCTCAGTGATAGCTTTCCGATGAATGGCAACAAGCCATATTTCCGACTAAATCTTGAAAAATTACCCATAATTCTGCTGTGGTTAAGGAGTCGATTATTTAGAGCATTACTGTAAGACATGATATAGAGGGTCAGTATAACTGACATTGTATCCTCTGGGAACCTTCCAGGTTCCGTTTTTGCTCCCTTAATTGCAATCTGGTCAGAACAGGAAGGACTTTTATAGTCGTTCTTCCTTTTTAGTGCCACATAAACTGATCCATAAGTCCACACAAGTTTTCTCCTTAGTATGTTTTAGATACCGGTACAAGGGTAATTGAATTTTCAGAAGATATACCATGACATATTCTCCCTACATGAGTCCCAGTTAACTAGCTATGGAAAGGCATCTCTCACATAGACACTTAACAGGATTTGTGTGGAATCGTTGTGCCCAGAATGACAATGAAGTTTGTGTTCAAGCCTTGAAATAGTGTGTCTGTCATTATCAGAATGAGGTCCCCAGAGGGCGAATTTAGTGATGCTACCCCGCATAGCGGGCTAGCATCACCAAATTAACCCTCTGGGGACCTCATTCTGCTTACACCTCAGCAGAATGAGGTTCCCAGAGGGTGAATTTGGTGATGCTAGCCCGCTATGTGGAGTAGCATCACTAAATTCACCCTCTGGGGACCTCATTCTGCAAATGACAGACACACTATTTCAAGGCTTGTTTGTGTTATCAGTTACAACACAAACAGAATAGATTTTCCCTGCAGGCATTCAACATAGTCTATTAGGTTCCAGTTCGGATATTGGCTTTATAGAAAACATTCACTCCATCAATGCTCCAGGGGTTCATTAGAGCTTGGACCATTTTGATGATATTACAAACAAAGCTGTCAAACTAATTTTTATATTAAAATAAATTGCTCCCCAGTATAGTATAGTAAGCATGTGATAACAAAACATAGTCGTATAAGAGCGACGTATTTTATCCCAAAGGGTTAAACAGATGCGGAGATTTAAACCAGAAACTTTTAGAAACGCAAACATGTTTGGTAGCGAAATATTTCACCGATAGATCGATAACTATGCTATCAATACACCATACCGCATGGAATTCCAAAAAAGTAAGCAATAAAATAAAGCGACAAAGCATTTGGACAATTTTACAACATAATCATGAATTGCGAGAATTTTGGTAAAATTGTTAATTAGGCTACGAAGCGATTGGGATAACTCTTGAGCAGGAATTGGGAGAACTATATTGTTACACGTAGGGGTGAGCGGCGCGGTCGGTGTCAACTTTTTTCCCAACTTATCGATCGAAGAAGACGGTCAACAATTTTTGAAAACCCTCCCTCCCTCCCATTTTCGGTTGTTGTTGGAGAGCACACAGGATTGATGTCTTTGCCCCCCCCCCCCCTTTTCGGGGTTTGTTTTTGCTTGCGGCGGTTATTGCGCCTCAAAAATTGCTTTTATTATTATTCATGTATCGGCTTCCTGTAATTGTTTTTTGCTAAACAGGTATCTAAAACCGCATTTTCCATTGTTTGTCTTTATTTTAACCCTGTGGGATAAATATTTTTACTGCAATATTGCTAATTTTATTATTAAACCTTCCATGACAAGATCTTCCTGAAATTATTTGAAAACCCTGTGCCAATGCATTCTCTTATATACGCAGGTCTCCCAAAGGGAGCCTCGAATATATAAGAGAATACATTGGACTAACAATATTTACCTTGACCTTGTAAGTCAGTGCATTCTCTTATATATGCAAGGCTCCGTAGGGAGTTCTTTGTCAACTCGTGTCTCCAAATCCACTACTAGTAAGAGTGATTTATGCCGCTGCCGCTTAGTCTTTAATAGCACTGGCAGACACATTGTGCTTAGCTGACGAAGTATCAGAGGCAGAATTTCCACTATGGTCCGACATAATGTTTGAGTAAGAGAAAACAATTTTGTTCATGTAATATTTCTACTTAACAATGATATGAAGTACTATGTTGATAATTGTTTACCGGTACTGTCGCAAAGTCGATCAAGCTCAACCCATCTGACATAAATATCCATACAGCATACAAAAGCTAACGACATTCCGTTATCTCAATACCAAGAGCATTAATTCCCATGAAGTTCAATGTAGGTGCCAATTCCCATGATTAAGAGATCTTGTTCCAATAACTATCAAGATCTGTGAAGAGCAAGGAAAGGCCAGACAGCAGAACGACATATGTGTATTGATTGCATGCAAAGAACACTTGAATCGTGGCTAAGCAATGAGCATGAAAGAAATGACTTCCTCCCATATTTAGTGCTATGCCCAGCAGTGACATAATGCTAATGGTATTTGTGATGTTTCTTGGAGAATTAGCTTTTAGAGCTCATATCTCCACACTGCCTGAAGGTATATTGGAAAAGATCTGTGACCTCTTATGGATGGAATGGATCAGACAGACAGAATTATTGGCAGAAATCATGAGTTTAGTGGCTTTCTTACAAATTGAATTCTCGGGTATAATTCTGTTCTAATAAGTCTTCTTAAAGTCGTTGATGACCTTAATTCCATCGAAGCTATAGCTTCCAGGATCTTGTTTTGCAGAGTAGAAGAAAGAAGGCCAATAAAGGCAGAGAGAAACCATGGCAATACTTCTTTCTAAATTAAACATCTGGAGGATTTTATTGTCATGAGCCATTTGAGCCGTGGCCGAATTTTTAGTTGGTATCTCCAGCTCATTTCTTCTTTAAAGGTACTTAATCTGATTCAATGGTCCCCATATAATCAGATTCAAACAAAAAACATTATTTAAATGCTGCTTCAGCTATCAGAATCTATTAATTGCCCGAAAATAATGTTAACCACAGTCAACTATAGTATAAAATTGACCGAAATGTGTTATTTATCAACATCCATTTTAGGGTCCTTTTCCACTAGCCAAAGTTTCTCTGATATTGGCCCATTTCCCTACCCGATCAACAGATCAGTACCTATACTTCTCCTGTGTATCTCACACTAAATGAGAGGCCGATCACGATTGGCAGATGTTTAACCCATCATCCCTTGGCGATAGTAAATTGCTATGATCGGAATCATAATCTAGAGTTTTAGCAGCTTGGTGCTTCGCAAGAATGTTTAAATGAGTTTCAGTAATTTCAGAAAAAGGTTTTTTTTTATTTATTTTTTTTTTATTAAAAAAATGTGAAAAAGACAAAATTTTAATAATTTTGTTTGTTAAATTGAGCAAGGAGTTCAATCTAAAACAAAATTCAAAATTATCTTTAATTTTTTTTTTTTATTAAGGACCATAACTTTAAAACAAAATAGGATCAAACCCATATTTGAACTTGATCCTTATTTTGGGCTAAGAAACTCACATTGATACCAAATTTGGTTCCATTTGATTTATCGCAACATGCATGAATTCTACGTTGAAACGAGAGGCCGATAAAAATCGGCAGATGTTTAACCCATCCCTTGGCGAAAGTAAATTGTTATGAGCAGAATCATAATCTTTTAATGTGGAATTATAGAGTACATGTATACTGTTATGATGTAAAGTAGTATAGACACATGTACATAATAGCCAGTAATAACACAAATTATTGGAATGTATGGGTCAAAATAGAAGGGTTAATATAACATCTAAACTACAGGAATAGAGCCTGTGCCACTATCATAGTGTAGGCAGTTCTATTCATGTTGTTGCAAATTGCCATGTGAGATATAAAAATAATATAGTTACTTAATTAATGGAAAAGGTTAAAAGAAATGGAATGGGTAAAAGTCCCCTCCCTCCCCTCCCCTCTCCTCTCCTCACCTCTCTCTCTCTCTCTCTCTCACACACAGAGAAAAAGGTATTAATTATATGTAATTGCTTGGGTTAATATCTGGATAATTCTTAGTTGAAAAAGGGTCATAACTCCAGAATAAAAAAAATAAAATAAAATAAAAAGCATTAAAATTGTAAAATATTTTTTTAAATAAATAACAAATGATGAAAAATTGTTAAGCCAATGCATTCTCTTATATATGCGAGGCGACCTATGGTCGACTCGCATATATAAGAGAATGCATTGGCACAGGGTATATGGGTTGATACAAAAATCAGACCTGGCACTCAAAGGGTTAAAAGCCATGTTTGACTCTGTCTGGTTACACTGTCAAATAACACATGTTCAAATTCAAATGTTTACTTATTAGTGATTATCTGGACTGGTGAAAGTTGATCAGAAATATTTCATGATTTCATGGTGTGAAAATATTTTCATGAATTTAGAGAAGAACATAATTTTCAATAATAAATAGATTTTACTTTCTTGTGGAATTGAGAATTCACTTGCCCATTCTTTTGCCAAATGAAATAAATATTTTCTAAATGTGAATTATTTATGCAATTGGCAAGCATTGATGACCAGTATAACCCACACAATCACTGGATGCCTTATGATGGCCTAATGGCAGTATATATCTGCCATCTGACATCCCTACCTCACGCATCATGGACTGCAACTCTTCCATGATGATCAATAAAATATAAGGCAGCTCTCATCAATAGAAATGACAAGCGTGTGACAAAAAAGATCAATACCAGGATCATAGACTATGATCATGCAACCATGAATGCACTGCGACACACATACTAGAAAATAGAATACATAAGTATAACTGCCAATAACAGAGATAATGGGACAAGAGATACCAATGTGGCTAGAGTGTCTATTCAGTGTGTGTCAAACTTCAAGTTTTCGATTGCACTCCTTCCCCCAAGTACATTTAAAATTAGATCAACTTTGTCATAATTTTCATTATTAACTCTCCAATAATGAGATTTAGCATATCAGCACTATTCTTATGTAATCAATACTGTTACAGTGGCATTACCGAATACCTTGCTGTTACAGTGGCATTACCGAATACTGATCAAAATCCAATTAGTCCAAATTTGGGTATACAGGGAGAAGTGGACTGTTATCAGTGAGAAGTAACAATGGTTGGAGTTCCATTTTCACCCTAATATCAGGCTTCTATGATCCAATAAGTTTTATGCAACACAAGACCCCAATTATAAAACTCTTATAGTGAGTAATAACACCATTATAATGAGTAAATATACCTAAAATATGCTCTTGGGATGTATGCATATTGGCATACCAATTCATAACTCGTATTTATAAGTGGATGAGAAGAATTCTATGAATTATGGAGGGAAGAAATGAGAGCAATTTATTACCCTCCCTAAAAACTTCCCTCACAAGTTCTTCATTTGTCAAAATTGCTTTTATTTCTCAGTAAAGTGACTCCTTGAATACACGACAAACGCACGAGCGCCTCTGGGTATTCATGGATTTTCAACTCACATGGTCAGCTCATGCACTGACTGACCGCTCGGTAGTGGAATACAACAACCTATATTACACAGTAATATGTTAAAGTTAATGTTATCAATCCCAATTCTGTACAAAATAATGAAGTAGAAGTCACTTCTACCTGGGACAACAATAGGGAGAAGTGGCATATTTTAGGGAGAAGATATCTCCCAAGTCGCCCATGATTTGAAATAGGGTGTCTGTCATTTGCATAATGAGGTCCCCAGAGGGTGAATTTAGTGATGCTACGCCGCATAGCAGGCTAGCATCACCAAATTCACCCTCTGGGGACCTCATTCTGCTTACCCCACAGAATGAGGTTCCCAGAGGGTGAATTTGGTGATGCTAGCCCGCTATGCGGAGTAACATCACTAAATTCACCCTCTGGGGACCTCATTCTGCAAATGACAGACACACTATTTCAAGGCTTGTCCAAACAGGGAAATATCTATGATGCATGAGGTTGCAACAGAAGTCATAACAAAATGCATCTGTAATCTTAAAAGGATATGAATAACAGAGCGAGATACAAGCCTGAGTTTAGTGTGCCTGTCATTTGCAGAATGAGGTCCCCAGAGGATGAATTTAGTGATGCTATCCCACATAGTGGGCTAGCATCACTAAATTCATCCTCTGGGGACCTCATTCTGCTTAGGCCTCATCTTTTCTGCAAAGTTTCTTTATTATAAAATAAGATTCTATTTCTTTTTTAGTTACTTTCTCTATATACCCAAATTAGCATATGAAACATTGCATAATCGATGTTCCCAATGGGTGTACATCACAATATCACCATTTGGGAACTTCAATCTGAGTATATGTCTCCCATATCAGATGAGGCCATGCAGAGTGAGGTCCCAAGGGGGTGAAGTTGGTGATGATAGCTCGGAGTGCGGGATAACGTCACTAAATTCACCCTCTGGGGACCTCATTCTGCAAATGACAGACACACTAAACTCAGGCTTGGCGAGATAAATGACATTAATTGAGCAAGTACCTAGCTCTGTATTTTATCTGTAGGCAAACATAATACATTGGGGCATACCATATGCAAAGAAGTGCACTGTAAGTTCAACAGTGCATTATATGAATGAAGTCTCAACATGTTTAATGGGGAGGAATGTGATTTTACTATCTTGTAACTTAAAAGTTCTTAAATAATTTTGACTTAAATTTAGCGGGTACAGCACATATTCAGTTTCTTTCTGGTGCATTTCTACACAGTTTAACCGAAGTTTCCACTTCTTTCTTCATTAATAAGTGGTCTCTCAAAGCATGTGAAATTTGTGTTTTGAACCGAAAATTAGGTGGTCGAGGTGTGTTTGACAGGCAGTCGCACAATGAAGTTAACATATAGAATAAACCAGTCGGTGAACAGGTAATGCAATCGGAAATGGCAGGTGGTCTCTCAAGACAAGCTTTACTGTATTTATAAATTTGAAAAGTTTACTTTGGAAATATGATTAGTGTTGTTAATTTTGTTTGAAGTAAACTAAACATGACCCATGTGCATCACTAATTACAGGTACCGGTACGATCAAATTTTCATAAAAGAGAGGTATTTATTACCGTATAAAACACTCAGATGAAGTAATCCCAACATGACAAATGCCTCACACAAAAATCTCCCTGTTTGCCATTTTCAAAACTTAACCCTTTACCCAACAGAAGGGCCCTGTGCCAATGCATTCTCTTATATATGCGAGTCGACCATAGGTCGCCTCGCATATATAAGAGAATGCATTGGCTTAACACATTAAAAATTATAAAATTGTTAAAGAATGTAAGAAAAAATGGTAAAAAGTGTTAAAAAAAAGATTTTTTTTAGGGCAATGCATTCTCTTATATATGCGAGGCGACCTATGGTCGACTCGCATATATAAGAGAATGCATTGGCACAGGGTATGACTGTAACTATCACAATGTGGTCAAGGAGCCGGTTCCAATGATATCCATATTTGTATGGTTCTATTGAGACAGACCGAAGATATTTTAGGCTGTTGAAGCCTTATTTGGCCAGTTTTGGTCGGTTTGTTGGGTAAAGGGTTAACGGGTCTGATACTGAGTAATGGCAGGCAGATACGACACTTTATTATATTTTCATCAACTTTTTATGTCGTATCCCCACTCTCAGAAGACCCAACGTATTATTCCACTCTCAAAATGTTATCCAACTCTCAGCACTACTTCATGACATCATATTTCTGAATCACTCATATCATTGAGCGTCATTTTACAAGGAAAGGCTGGTGATGTTGTCGCTTAAGGAACGTGTTGGGTCTATAACCATCTGTTGCATCATGGTCTGGTTCATGACAAACTGGTATAGAAAATATAATAAACACAAAAACTTTACTGAGAAGCATATGGCCCGGTTTTTCTCCTCTTGTGAGATGCGAGGATTATTTTCACTTGGCTAGCACCTCATAAAAATCCTCCGCATTTAACTCAAGGGAGAAAAACCATAGGCTAGTCATAACAGTTAACTATTGTCTATGTGTTAGTTAAGTTAACAAAATCATCTGTTTTAATTATGTGTCAGAGAGTCAACAGCACATTCTGTCACTTATAAGCTGTGATGTATGTTTTTTATTGAAAATATATCTTTTACAAGACTTTTAAAAAGAGTTTAATAGGAATTTTTCATGTTGGACATGTCTTGAAATAGTGCCCGTCAGCAGAATGCGGTCCCCAGAGAGTGAATTTTAAGTGACGCTATCCCGCACAGCGGTCTAGCATCACTAAATTCATCCTCTGAGGACCTCATTCTACTTGAATTCATCTCTGGGAAGTAATCTATAGTCTCAAATTAACATTGTTTTTAGTTACTTTTTCCCTTTTTCCCTTGTGTTCAGTTTCTATATCCCTAATTTCAGTAATTTTCAGAAGATAAAATGCATAATTTCCGTGAGTAAATTGAGTGAGCATAACCATGCAACTTCAACTGGGGAACTTCAATCTGAGATTGAAATGCATAAGCAGAATGAGGTCCACAGAGGGTAAATTTGGTGATGCCATGCAGGATAGCATCAATTAATTCACCCTCTGGGGGAGCTCAGTCTGCAATTGTCAGACACACTATTTCAAGGCATTATGTTGGAAGTGTTCAGGGAAAAGGCAGAGCATCTGTAATGGCCTACGGTCGACCCAAGCCTTGAAATAGTGTGTCTGTCATTTGCAGAATGAGGTCCCCAGAGGGTGAATTTAGTGATGCTACCCCGAATAGTGGGCTAGCATCACCAAATTCACCCTCTGGGGACCTCATTCTGCTTACACCTGAGCAGAATGAGGTTCCCAGAGGGTGAATTTGGTGATGCTAGCCCGCTATGCGGTGTAGCATCACTAAATTCACCCTCTGGGGACCTCATTCTGCAAATAACAGACACACAATTTCAAGGCTTGGGTCGACCCAAATGTGTAGCCAAACTTCATGCAGGGTTTATCTCCCTTGATGACTCGATAAGTGACATTTTACCTACATTTTGAGATAATAATATATATATATGTACATGATAGTACATCTATATACATGTACCTACTAAGCGAACAAATCC
Organism: Siphonodentalium dalli; assembly: GCA_032622095.1. Lineage (NCBI taxonomy): Eukaryota > Metazoa > Mollusca > Scaphopoda > Gadilida > Siphonodentaliidae > Siphonodentalium > Siphonodentalium dalli. Next base: position 48,384,318 of record CP136065.1, on the reverse strand, counting down.
ACATGTTGCCCTGATTTAAAGTATATGTACACAAAATATTGAACAAACTGTGCAATTTTGTAAAGTCCAGCTTTAACCAAAGAACTATTTCATGAAATGATGCGCTTTGGTTCTGTGTATTTTATCCACACAAATGTCTAAACACACATGGACAACAACACACATAGCAAGTATTATTCAAGTAAAAATCAAGAGTTCTTAATGGCTTCCATTTTGATGAGTGTAGCATGCAAAAATGGTCAACATTTAGACTACAGTAATGCCCTAAATAATGGACTCCTTAACCACAGCAGAATTATGGGTAATTTTTCAGGATTTAGTCGGAAAAGCTCTCACTGAGAGCTTTCCGATGAATGGCAACAGGCCATATTTCCAACTAAATCCTGAAAAATTACCCATAATTGTGCTGTGGTTAAGGAGTCGATTATTTAGGGCATTACTGTACATCTCTAAATCTCCCTTATGTCAATATGTTCTCAAAGCACATACGAAAATGTGACTTTTAGGGGATCTGGTGCACCATTGTTGCTGGAAAAACCCATGCTAAATATAGAAACACAGACTGGTACCCAGCCGGGTCAGAAAGGAAATATGACTGGTGCGCTCTGGTAGAGATTGCCCATTGCCAGCCAATATCCATGCGGAGATGGGATAACTAATTGAGGCCATTGTCTGCATTTGGTCTTTATTCTTTTGAATGTTAATCTCGGCAATGGGGGACACTTGTACTAAAGGTTTGTATTAATGAAATAATCTGGAAAGTCATCAAATCAGCATTGTATTCACTGTTCAATGTTATCCACTGATTATTCATTACCGATGGTCGGGAATGTACAAGAAAACCATTATTGTCAGCCAATATCCACGGAGATGGTAAACACGAAACGGACGTCTGGACTGGAGCAAGCAACTTCTCTGAGATGTCAGTGTGACATTCTAATAAAGTACAGCATGAACTGAGAAAATGTTCAGGGGCGTGGCTAGAGGGTATCGGTGGGGTGTCCTTCAAATTCCAAAATCTCCTCTTGAACCAGACCAAGACCAACCTCTCTATAGAAACTTCTCAACATAGATTCTATTTCTTTTTTAATAGTGTAGTTTCTCTATATCCCCAAATTGGCAGACGACACATTGCATAATTGAGGTATCCAATGGATGGACATCACAATATTCACCATTTGGGAACTTCAATCTGAGTCTATGTCTCCCATATCTGATGTGTCTGTAATTTGCAGATTGAGGTTCCCAGAGGGTGAATTTAGTAATGCTAGCCTGCTATGTGGGATAGCGACACTAAATTCACCCTCTGGGGACCTCATTCTGCAAATTACAGACACACTAAACTCAGGCTTGCGTGTGACTGTGTACAACCTCTGGTAGAGGTTAATGTGTAGCCTAATACTGCAGAAAAAAGGATGGGTAACAGAGAAAAAAAATACGCTAACTCTGCAGCAGTGATTATAACATTGATGAATAGTGCTCATTAATATGTGACATGATACAAACATGCATATCTATAATAACCTAATTACGTTCCCTTCAATAATATATAACGAACACCATTTAACTGAAGTTAAGTTAATTGATAGCACCTGGGTTGAATCCCTTTAATAACCAATTCATGTCGAGACCATGATCAGCATATGCTGATACAGCAAAATTGCACCAATCAAGTGCACTCATAATTATTGATCACTTTAATGCATCATGATACAGCCTGTGAATGAATATATCGGAATACCTCCGGCACCCAGCGTGCACTAAGTAGTATGGCTAATATATATCCATTCAATTACTGACTCAGTTTACATCCTGCTGGTTTTTGACCCTTTACCCAACAAACCGGCCAAAACCGGCCAAATAAAGCTTCAACAGCCTAAAATATCTTCGGTCTGTCTCAATAGAACCATACAAATATGGATATCATTGGAACCGGCTCCTTGACCACATTGTTATAGTTACAGTTATGCCCTGTGCCAATGCATTCTCTTATATATGCGAGTCGACCATAGGTAGCCTCGCATATATAAGAGAATGCATTGGCCTAAAAAAATCTTTTTTTAACACTTTTTACCATTTTTTCTTACATTTTTTAACAATTTTATAATTTTTAATGTGTTAAGCCAATGCATTCTCTTATATATGCGAGGCGACCTATGGTCGACTCGCATATATAAGAGAATGCATTGGCACAGGGCCGTTCTGTTGGTAAAGGGTTAAAGGGACACAATGCACTCAGAGTGAGTAAATGTGCAAAACATATAAAAGTGTGATTGATTGATTGATTGATTGATGGGGTTTAATGTCGCTTTCAGCAACTAAGGCCATATCTCGACATTGCCAGTTTTAGTGGTGGAGGAAATCCGCACACTTACGTCTAATCTAACAGTGATTTCAGTGGCTGATAAACCAGTCGACCATGTGCGGCAAACCACGGGCCAGCAGCGAGTAACTGGCAATTAACTCCACCAGGTAATGATTTTGAGTTACAAAGTCCACAATGGAAACATGCGGATTTGAACCCTTAACGCCAGCGCTGGAGGGCGAAACCGCTTGGAGTTGTACACCTAACCGATTGAGCCACCGAGCCCCCCCCCCCCCCCCCATAAAAGTCTGCAAAAACATCACCACTAAGCAGATCATGGATAAATAGATAAACTTTGTTCTTATATTCAATATTCATATTTCTCCAATAATTAATTTTGCATTATGAATATATATGAATATGGTATCCTACGATATATTGTGAAAAGAGCAATCATAGTCACAAAAATGAAAACAAGTATCTTGTCAAAAGAAAATGAAACTTGAGATGTTAATAAACTTTCTCTGCGAAATGAATATTATATCGCAGCAGGGTTCACGTTGTCATAGGCAAAATTTGCCAATGGCCAACTTTTTTAGAAAATGGCCAAAAAAAATTCCTTTGGTCAAATGTTTCGCCAAGTATTTTTTTTACCCAGAAATCGAAAATCTAATTCAAAAACCCAAATTGATTTTGTAACAGGAGCGACATGAGAATCAAATTTATAGTAAGTTAATTTGCTAATTGATTAGGTGATACAGCTTAATTGGTAACAAAAGGCACTCATGGCAGTATAATATCAAACAATGGGCCACCAAATGCATACAACCTAATGAGAATTAATTAAGAATCCTTTGTCTGTTATAAGGCTGATTGATAGATGGTGGGTAGTGGTATATTGCCAAGTAGCAATTGTGGGATTGAAGAAGTCAATTGAGGCATGGTACATTGTAGTTGATGGTATGAACATAATTTTATCACATAATTTGGCCATAAAAGCAGTTTCATAATTATCGGTAATAGACACGTTTAATATCAGCGCGTGCGATGACGTCACGGCGTTCTTCAAATAACTTGCGATCGCTGTAGTTTATGATTGTTGTTTTCGATGAATATTTCGCGTTGCTTTGGGTTTATTTGATCATGTGATAAAAGGTATCTCACACTCGTCCTATTTTATACGTAATTTATCAACCTCGTCCTCTAAATTCTATTTGAGCCTCGGTAAACCTCGGCTCAAATCGAATTTAGTGAACTCGGTTGATAAATTCCGTATAAAATAGAAACTCATGTGAGATCCTCTATATATGGAATGTTAGAAGTTAAATAAAACAAAAATGTTCATTAACTGTGAGTAACTATTAAAAACAATATTAATTTGCGACTATATATAGGTACTTCCCAGAAGATGAGACCAATGCAGAATGAGGTCCCTGGAGGGTGAATTTGGTGATGCTAGCCTGCTGTGCAGTGTACGGTAGCATCACTAAATTCACCTTCTGGTGACCTCATTCTGCAAATGACAGACTATATTTCCAGGCTTTAAACCTACAGTAAATACAACTATGCTTAAGGCTGTTTGTTAAACTTGCTACTGAGTAACTTAGCATCTCAACAAATGATTAAACGGCGCTGAAGTAACCTGGTACGGTACTATGATAAAGTTGTGGTACATGTGTGTATAAACTCCATGCAATCAAACACAATGCTTCTGGAAACTAGTTGAAGTAAAATGTCACAGGAAAAGCTGTAATGTTAATTATTATTACAGAATACAGATCTGTGACCAGGGAGTGGGATTAATTATTAAAAATGGGAGTTTCATGCCTGATACAGCATTACAATGTAGTTGAAAATTCAAACCAAAAGCAGGTTGAAAATGTATGATTAAGTTTGATATTCGGACTAGTATTTAATGTGAAATTTATAGTATTTAAACCAAATCATTGAAAATTTCACTTTATTTGGTAAATTTTTCGGACTCAGATACAATCAGTTGGATATTTCCAACAATAGGGGGTGTTTGTTTAGAAAGTTTTAGATACCTGTTGAAAAATTACAACCCAAGAGGGAGGAAGCGCAAATGGAATTCAATCGATTTGGAATTTTTATATGGGGAGGGAGAGTTGGTAGTTGAAATTGGAAATTCCAAGATAATCACCCCAAACAGAGACTCTCTAGGCACATCCCTGCAGCACATAATGCATGAAGACCCATCTTATCCAAACTAAATTATACTCTGTGAGCAGAGATAATTTTTAATGCAGCAATCTTTATGCTGAGCATCAAGTCATGAGATGAATAGGAACCTTGCATTAGACATGCCAGTACATATAATACTCAAAATATTTGTTCCCTTTTATCGTATTTCACCACTGTAACAATGCAGTGATTAACCAGTTATCCGATTAATCATGGCAGCCATACTCCCTATGGGATACTCGCATATATAACAGAATGCTTTGGCATAGGGTTTTTGCAAAATTTCAGGAAGTTCCAGTCATGGAAGGGTTAAGGCCGTAGGGCTATTTTCATCTCCGGCAATATCGTGGGTTACAAGATTTGATACCTGGGTGTCTCTTTCCGAACCCCTCGGCCCATCATCGGAGGTCTCTCGGGGTTAAAAATCAACATCCAGGTAATAAATATCCATGTAACCCCGATGTTGCCCAAGATAATTTGCAGTATTGGTTGGGATCAATGAGAAATTTGCTGTACAAAACTACTACATGTAGCTTATTGCAGACCCTCATCAGGAAGTACATTTTACATGTATTAGATTATTTTTGCCATTTTTCATAAACAGCTTCCACAACTGTCAACATTAAAAGATTGACAACACCTGATTGTTATAGTGTATACATGCAGATCAGAGGTGGCAATAATTTTGTTACATTATACATGTACATGTAGGAATTAACACTACTGTATCGCATCTATCTGTAAATCAACACCTACAGTACTAGATACCGGTAAGTGGGAAAGACTATATATAACATCCCTGATCCACCCCCCACCATTGGTAGTACCCCTAAGGATATCCAAGAAGTGTAAAATTGTGTTTATAAGATAGCCCACAGGTGCTGAATATGATGGATGTCTTTGAATTGCACTTATAAAATTTCTAACAAGAACAACATGCTCTCCCTATAAAAATCAATAACACAGATCAAGGTATAAGGAGAATTGATCAACTGTCGAGAGAATGCAGGTCACGCTGCTAGTATGCATTCATCGTACTCTAATACAGTTGTTAGATCACTGAGGTGGTTCATCTTCAGACGCTGTGAAATTTACACATGTTGCTCAGCTCCGGTGGGAGACTAATGTTTCAAAGGATGAAACATGTGCGCTGAAGAACCAGACAGAACGTTCCTACTGTCTGAGCATGGACAAAGAGACTGATCTGCACCTGGATGTTTATCATAATGTTCCTTTTACACAACTCTCGGTCTTTTAGGCTTACAACACCAAAAATAAATGTCACCAAATCTTTTTTTATAGGGTCAAAACTAGCATTCCTTTGGCTTTTTTCAAACACTGCACAGCCCTAAATAAGTGTAAGTTATTTCAGCAAACCAGATGAATATGCGAACAAAATATATATTAAAGTTTATTTGGGAGAAAAATGGAGATTGAAAAATGTTTGATATGTGGAAAATGTATTATTTCAATGAAGAAACGTGAATGCAAATGTTTGGTTTTAAAGTTCAAATTTGCAGGATCTGTTTAAATATTTCATTGCTTATCATTAGCACAGGTCCCGATATAAGGAGAATTAATCAACTGATGAGAGAATGCAGGTCGTGCTGCTGGTACATGTATACTAGTACGTTCATCGTACTCTAATACAGTTGTTATATCACTGAGGTAGTTCATCTTCAGGCGATGTGAAATGTACACATGTAGCTCAGCTCGGACTGGAGTCTAATATTTCACAGGCTGAAACACACACACGCAAGCAAACAGAATGTTCCTACTGTTTGGGCACAGACGCCTTAGGTAAGTTAAATAAGTCGCACTTTTATCGCATCAAAAGCAATGTAGGCCACCCTATTGTAATCGATGCGATGAACGGTTATATGCCAGCATCAAAGATCCAAAAAGATCCAACAGACTTTGTGGAATTGTCGATAAACTTTGAATTAAATCGGTGTTGGAAATAGAAGACAGTTATGACAAATTTACTTATTTAGACATCGCAAAATGGTTCACGTTCAATAAAGGCAGTGTGGATTAAACCATTTTTTTTCAAAGTGCAAACTGGCAGAATCTGTTTTAAATATTTCTCTGCTGGTAAGCATTAATCATACTCTAATACACTAGTTAAGTCACTGAGGTGGTTCATCTTCACATGATGTGAAATTTATACATGTTGCTGAGCTTGGTTGGGAGTCTAATGATTTAAAGATGAAACTCCCACACTCAAGGACCAATGCTACATGTACATATACCACTGCACAAGCACAGACAAAGATCCTGATTAAACTTCACCTGAATATCAAGCCTTGTAATAGTGTGTCTGACATTTGCAGAATGAGGTCCCCAGAGGGTGAATTTAGTGATGCTACTAGTATCTCACAGCTATGTGAGACCTAGGATCAGACTGAAGTTCTCCAGTTGAAGTTGGTGATGTTCACTCATTAGTCACCTCGATTATGCATTTTATCTTCTGTAAATTAGGGGATATAGAAACTCAACAGAAGGGAAAAAGTAACTAAAAACAATGTTAATTTGAGACTATAGAGATACTTTCTAAGCAGAATGAGGTCCCCAGTGGGTGAATTTGGTGATGCTAGCCTGCTATGCAGGATAGCATCACTAAATTCACCCTCTGAGAGCCTCATTCTGCAAATGTCAGACAAACTAAATTCAGGCTTGTATATGACTGATTTGAAAATGATGACACAACTAACAGCAGTCATTATAGACCTATGTCATTTGTTGAACTTATTATCTGAACATTTCCCACCAATTAATAGGAATCCTTCTGCACATGTACATGTACGGTATTATATTAGTTGTCTGCGACTGCTTATATATCCTGAACATGCATCCAAATGAATAATAGACCCTTCCAATGTATATTTTGGGTGGGAGAATCCATTCAGTAAAGGAACAATGACCACCCTTTGTTTGTCTTTCTATCATAAAATTAGTACAAAGTATACATGTAAGCGTATTCCACCCATAAAAACGACAAGGATATAAAACCACAAGACACCAAACCAAACCAAGTTAGTGCTTGATTGGTCAGAATAAAATTTATATTAAATGAGTAAGTTCCCTGTTAAATGTATGCCTGTCATTTGAAGAATGAGGAGCCCAATGGGGGTAAATTTAGTGATGTTACCCCACACAGCGGGCTAGCATCACTAAATTCACCCTTTGGGGACCTCAATCTGATTAGGTCTCATCTTCTATAAAGTAGCTATGGTCTCAAAATAATGTTGTTTTTAGTAACTTTTTCCCTTCTGTTGAAATCTGTTCAGTTTCTATATCCCCTAATTTGCAGAAGATAAAATGCATAATGGGTGAATATCACCAACTTCAACTGGGGACTTCAATCTGACCCAAGTCTCCCACAGCAGTTGAGGCCTCAGCAGAATGAGGTTCCCAGAGGGTGAATTTGGTGGCAAATCCAGAGAATTTTTCCCCAATGAGAATGTCCCCATATACATGTAATTTGAGATGACACAATTGTTCTGATAAAACATTTGATGTGCTCTAAAGGCCCAATTGCAACTGCAGGTTTACTATTTACACAATGTATTGTTAAATTTTTAAATATGTGCCTTGAAAAAGTTGAAAATTCAGGTTCATAAAATACTGTCTACTAAGAATTTGGGGAAATTTGTGTGTCCAAACCTGCAACAGGTATCTAAACAGTCCTGGATATTTCCCTGCCGTCGTGTCGGAATGCATCACTAAATTCACCCTCTGGGGACCTCATTCTAAAAACACATTATTTCCATGCTTGCCACTGTTACATGCACTGCAACACTTTGACAATAATTAGAGAACTGTGGACAGAGTAATATAACCATGAAAGATATGAGTGGCAGGAGATAACATTCAATGACTTAAAATTGAAAACACTCAATTTAAAGATTGTGGTGGTCATTCTGGCAAGTTTCTGCATACATGAACATGCATGGTAGTTGGCCTTAGGGTGAATCAGTAGATCGCTCGATCTTTTTTACCATCCCAGGTGCGAAGTACTCATCTCATGGTGGCTGGCCAAAAGAATGCAAGTAACTTTGTAAGCCAGTGCATTATCTTATATATCTTATATACAGTAATGCTCTAAGTAATCGACTTCTTAACCACAGCAAAATTATGGGTAACTTTTCAGGATTTAGTCGAAAATATGGCCTGTTGCCATTCATCGGAAAGCTCTCCCCGAGAGCTTTCCGATGAATGGCAACAAGTCATATTTCCGACTAAATCCTGAAAAGTTACCCATAATTCTGCTGTGGTTAAGAAGTCGATTACTTAGAGCATTACTGTATGCGAGGTTCCCTATGCATTGGCACATGATCTTTAATGCTGCACCAGTGCAGCTCCCCTGGTGCAACTCCCTTCATGAATGAATGGGTTAAGTATGTACCGGTACATATTTTGTGTTCTAATATTTGCTCGATTTGAAATATTTCAGGAATGAATTTGCATAATATTATAAAGCTGTCGGATAACCAGACACAACGAGTTGTATTTACAGTACAGTAACACATGAATTTATGGACCAAACTAACTGAATATCAAAGTGCCCAAGACATTTTGTCAATAAAGATACCAATAGATAAAGAGTGATGATAGAATCAACAAATTTGCTCTTTCATATTTACAGACGCGGATAACCCATATTCAATAAAATAATCTCTTGTCCCAAGGTATTGAGAGTAGCACTAATGCTATGTGTGTAGGTTTAACGCCTTGTATATGTTATTCCTAATTTGCAGAAGATAGAATGCATAATCAAGATGACTGGGGAACTTCAATCTGATCTACTAGTAGGTCTCCTATAGCAATTGAGGCCTAAGCAGAATGAGGTTCTCACTTCTCAGAGGGCGAATTTAGTTATGCTACATGCTGCCCGCTATGCATGACAACGTCACTAAATTTCACCCTCTGTGTAAGGGCAAATTGATCCCACCAATCGCCCAATCACAGGTTCTTATGGTGGTGCATGATTACATGTAGATGTGCAAAGTTTTTTTCTTCAAATTGACCGCACGAAAGAAGATCTTGACCAAAGACTTGTCCAAGGAGATTCCAACATAACTTTGTTAAGAGAGGGGATGGTATAATTATAATGCTGACCACTACGATAGTCACGCATACATGTATTCAAATAAAAGGTCGCCAACCACGAGTCCCCTGAATAGGTGGCTTTTTAGTGAGGATCGATATCTTTTTTTAACTCTGTCAACATTCATCGGAACATGACCAAATTCAAACTTGGCCTTTGTCTTCTGAGATTTGAACCATGTACCAAATATCAAGAGATTCAGTTGAATTTGAAAACAATCAGATAACTAAAAGTAAAGTTATCATCCGGAAACCAACATAATCTGCACATTTTAAGTCAACAAGGACCATAACTCTGGGAAAAATGGGTGGGACCAAACCCAAATACGACTTGACCTACCGGTATATCTTCATGTGGTTAATCCACATACCAAATTTGACAAGAGCTACTAGTATGCTGGGCATGGCAATATATGCCCGGTGTGCTTTTATGAACTGTACACAAACAAACAATAGCAGTGACACTTAATATTGAAAATTTTAATTCGAAGTGAAATATATTCGGATCGAACACTTATTCGAAATTTACCTGTATTTTGGTCTGGAAAACTCACATACCAAATTTAGTTATGATAAAATAAACCAAACTAAAGTTATCATCCGAAAACCTCAAATATTGAAAATTCTAAGTTGAAAAGAGCCATGTCAGAGAAAAATATTCAGACCAAACCCAAATTCGAACTTGACCTGTAATTTGGTCAGGAAAACTCACATACCAAATCTAGTTCTGATAAAATAACACAAACTAAAGTTATCATCCGGAAACCAAAACTGCTAAAGGCCAGACGAATGGCTGGACAGACGGACAGACAGATGGATGGACAGACCAATCACATAATACAGCCGTTTTTTTTCAAACGGGCGTATAAAACAATCAGATTACAAAAACTAACGGGCGTATAAAACAATCAGATTACAAAAAACTAACGGGCGTATAAAACAATCAGATTACAAAAACTAACGGGCGTATAAAACAATCAGATTACAAAAACTAACGGGCGTATAAAACAATCAGATTACAAAAACTAACGGGCGTATAAAACAATCAGATTACAAAAACTAACGGGCGTATAAAACAATCAGATTACAAAAACTAACGGGCGTATAAAACAATCAGATTACAAAAACTAACGGGCGTATAAAACAATCAGATTACAAAAACTAAAAAAAATTCTCCTGAAACCAAAATATTCTACAAATTCTAAGTCGACAAGGACCATAATTCCAGAAAAAATGGGCAGACAAAACCCATACTCGATCTTGATCTGTATTTGGAGCTGATAACCTGACATACCAATTTGGTTCGGATTCGATCACACAAACCAAATTACCACCTTTCCGAATGTGTGCAAGGATGCACTGATGGACAGATTCTAAGTCAAAAAGGGGCCATAACCCCAGCAAAAATGGGCAAACCGAACCCATATTCGAACTTGACATGTGCATTGAGCTGATAACAAAAACTAACGGGCGTATAAAACAATCAGATTACAAAAACTAACGGGCGTATAAAACAATCAGATTACAAAAACTAACGGGCGTATAAAACAATCAGATTACAAAAACTAACGGGCGTATAAAACAATCAGATTACAAAAACTAAAAAAAATTCTCCTGAAACCAAAATATTCTACAAATTCTAAGTCGACAAGGACCATAACTCCAGAAAAAATGGGCAGACAAAACCCATACTCGATCTTGATCTGTATTTGGAGCTGATAACCTGACATACCAATTTGGTTCAGATTCGATCACACAAACCAAATTACCACCTTTCCGAATGTGTGCAAGGATGCACTGATGGACAGATTCTAAGTCGAAAAGGGGCCATAACCCCAGCAAAAATGGGCAAACCAAACCCATATTCGAACTTGACATGTGCATTGAGCTGATAAACTCACATACTCTCAGGTGCCTAATAATCGTGATGGCCTAACAATAGTGATGTGTGGGGATTTAGGCTGAAATTAATAATAGTGATGGCAATTTCACTCTATGTCTCAATTCCAAATAATAGTGATCGTTGGGAATTTTCTCCAAAATTAATAATCGTGCTAACACTATTATTTGGCAACTGAGAGTACCAAATTTGGTTTCGATCTGATAGCCCAAAATAAAGTTCTCCACCAGCTATTTTACATATAAAGGTCACCCAAAAATAAAAAATTTGGGGGACAATTAGGGCCACACTGATGTGGAACTTCACAATGCAATGTGCATCACAATGTTTTTGTGATGAAGCGATGCAAATCACGATGTAAAATTACTACCGTATATAGTTGCCACTGTGAATTAATTCAGACATTGTTGAAGGAATCAATTTGCCCCCTATAGCTACACGAATGGCAACTGATTCTTGCAATTACTGTAGAAAGGAAAAGTTAATTTAGTGTATATCTCTCAATTAGGAAATTGATATTTTCTCTGTCGGAAATTAATGTTGAGAAATTGAATGCTTGATAGCATATGATGAGTTTTGTGTGCAAAAGTAAGCCTTTTGTAAATCATGATGCATTGATCACATCAGAAAATCATGATACGACGCATAATAAACAAATCACAATGAATTGTTTTTCATGACAGATCATTGCAGCTCCAATTCAGATTATCATGTTGTGTCTGAGAAAGATTGCATATTGCCCTGGTATCAATCATTAACACTCTCATGACGGGAGCTGCTCTGGTACAGCATTAAAGATCCTTTAACTGTGCATTATCTTATACCCTGCTTGACAAAACAAGTGTCCACATAACCACGGTGCAGTTAGCGTTGCCACCGTGGCTGAAATGCAACTACACCGCGGCTCCACCGGCTAACTACAGTTGGGCCGCGGTGTACTTGCCGTTCGGCCATAGTGTAATTGCCGCGGTGTACGTTCATTAAACTGAAAAAAGACGATACAAACCAGAAATCTAACCATGGTGTACATGCCGTTCGGCTGCGGTGTAGTTGCCTTTCGGCCGCAGTGTACTTGCTGTTGGGCCACGGTGTACTTGCCGTTCGGCCGCGGTGCTCAACTGCAGTTACAAACTCTGACACCGCGGCCGAACGGCAAATACACCACGGTGCCAATGGACACTTGTTTTGTCCAGCGGGGTATAAAGGTCACCCAAAAATAATTTTTTTGGGGGACAATTAGGGCCACACTGATGTGGAACTTCACAATGCAATGTGCATCACAATGTTTTTGTGATGAAGCGATGCAAATCACGATGTAAAATTACTACCGTATATAGTTGCCACTGTGAATTAATTCAGACATTGTTGAAGGAATCAATTTGCCCCCTATAGCTACACGAATGGCAACTGATTCTTGCAATTACTGTAGAAAGGAAAAGTTAATTTAGTGTATATCTCCCAATTAGGAAATTGATATTGTCTCTGTCGGAAATTAATGTTGAGAAATTGAATGCTTGATAGCATATGATGAGTTTTGTGTGCAAAAGTAAGCCTTTTGTAAATCATGATGCATTGATCACATCAGAAAATCATGATACGACGCATAATAAACAAATCACAATGGATTGTTGTCATGACAGATCATTGCAGCTCCAATTCAGATTATCATGTTGTGTCTGAGAAAGATTGCATATTGCCCTGGTATCAATCATTAACCCTTTACCCAACAGAAGGGCCCTGTGCCAATGCATTCTCTTATATATGCGAGTCGACCATAGGTCGCCTCGCATATATAAGAGAATGCATTGGCTTAACACATTAAAAATTATAAAATTGTTAAAGAATGTAAGAAAAAATGGTAAAAAGTGTTTAAAAAAGATTTTTTTTAGGCCAATGCATTCTCTTATATATGCGAGGCGACCTATGGTCGACTCGCATATATAAGAGAATGCATTGGCACAGGGCTAACTGTAACTATCACAATGTGGTCAAGGAGCCGGTTCCAATGATATCCATATTTGTATGGTTCTATTGAGACAGACCGAAGATATTTTAGGCTGTTGAAGCTTTATTTGGCCGGCTTTTGGCCGGTTTGTTGGGTAAAGGGTTAACTGTGCATTATCTTATATATGCAAGTATCCCATAGGAAGCCTTGCAAATGTACATGTAAGAGAATGCGTTGGCTTATAATTACAATGTAAATTTACCTATTGTTAGGTCAATGTATTCTCTTATACAGGTGAGGCTCCATATGGGAGACTCCCATTTATACTAGTAAGAGAATGCATTGGTTAATTTGGCACAGGGTTTTCGCAAAATTTCAGGAAGCTCCAGTCATGGAAGGGTTAAATTGTTCTACTGTGGAATTAAAACGGAGATAATTCATACCCCAGGATTAGTGACAAGTTTTTTAAATGAAAAATTATTTCTGAAAACTAAATTAAATCACACTGTAGCTGAATTATTTACTTATGAAAATCACAGAAACAGAAATCTAATCTATGGTGATATAGTTAATTGGTTTAATTAGATCACTTCCATAGAGAAAATGTCCAAATTGGCTTTGATAAAATCAGTACATTCACTCATGAAGAGGAAGGTTTGGGGTAGAAATTTTGACCAAAATTTTTAACAGTTGGAAATTTCATGCCTAACACAACAATAGTTGGAAATTTTACACAACACATCAGTCCTTCCCAGGAGATGGGAGTGATTGCTCTCACACCCATACACACTCGTAATTTTCAATTAACAGGTGCTAAATTCACACTCGTCCCTCTTTTTAGAAAAAAATGGTGACTATAATAGTTGATTCAATATTGAACTACAGTAAATGCCCTAATTAATCAACTCTTTAACCACAGCAGAATTATGGGTAACTTTTCAGGATTTAGTTGGAAATATGGCTTGTTGCCATTCATCGGAAAGCTCTCGGGGAGAAAAGTTACCCATAATTCTGCTGTGGTTAAGGAGTCGATTACTTAGGGCATTACTGTATTTTACGGTATATTTAGATCTTTTCCTGTCTCAGTTCAATTATGCGCATATGAAAGTGTAAATGGACATACATCTTAGGTGTATCCCACAACATTTGACATCTTGTTTGAGAAAAACCCAATTTATTTTATGGGTTCAATATTAATACATGCCTGTCTTCAGAATTACAGGAGCAAATAATTGCTCTCACTGTGTTTTCCTCGTAGGAAGGACCAGGCCTCAGCCTAGGGGTCCAGAACAGGGAGACTTGAAGTCTCCCTCCAGGAAATTTAGGGAGACTTCAGGAAATTTAGGGAGACTTCAGGAAATTTAGGCAGACTTCAGGGTGGGGAAACTACCAAAAATTGACAATTTTCAAATATCGCTTTATTTTATAACATCTGACAATAAAAAATTTTAAAAGATAAAATAACAAATAAAACTAAAAAAAATTGACTTTATCTGAAATTAGCTTAATTAATTGTTATTATACATTTAAAAATTTTGGAAATGTTTTGTGTAGCTATCATTTAAGCAAGACAATAATCAAGTTACAGTAAGTAATAGTTACTTTTTTAACTAAATGAAAGTAGTATTATTTCCAAGACTGCACTCTGCAGCTTAGAAGATACGTTTGTACAGTCTGAATCATGATGCATGTAAGTTGTAACTTTTTAAGTTTAATTTGGTCACGGCTGTAATGTGGGTGTCCGCTAAAATAAACAATAAGGACTAACTAACAAAGGAGTTGCAAAAGCTTTTATTAATTAATGGCCTCCCTTAATTAATGCCAACATCACTGGTATAATCCGATTAAAGCAATAAACTTGACATTATTTTATTTACGGAAGTCGGTCTCTTCAAAAAGTCCGACGCGGTCTTTTCAAAAGCGTTACCGAAACGAACTTCCGAAGCGCCTGGTACATACTCTGATAATGTCGTAATTGTTTTATATCTGAAAAGCGGGACGGCGGTCTTTTAAGTTAATTAAAACATTTATTTGTGACACTCACGATGGTCAGTAACAACACAGATGCGAACATCTCATCGTGTTTTCAGCGTGTCAAAACATTCGTGATTAACATTCATTACCGCAAAGGGAACAAAGGCGACGGAATAACAACACAATTTTAAAACAATAGGTCATATTTAATTTTTTTATTTTAAACACTTGGGTCTTTGGCTCTGCATCGTCTGTTTCTTTTTGGGATGCCGCCACAATTCATCTATATACGGACATGTCCGGAAAAAAAACTAGAACAAAAATTAAGGAAAAAAAAAAAAAATCCCCCTAAAATTGAAGGCGACTTCGATTTCGCCTTAGAGCGACGATAGGGCGAAGTCAGCGACAGTAAGGCGACAATCTCGCCCGAGTCGCCTTGTGAGCTGAGGCCTGGGAAGGACTGACATATACTGTAGGTTGATATTATCCTCATATTTTTATTTTCCAATCAGTAATTAGTGAGGAATTTGTTGTTTTCGAGACCAACTGTAGCGTATTTTTACAATTAAAACTTTAGGGGGGTATCAGGTTGGAAATTTCCAACAATTTGAAAGCCTGAGGTACAAGTTGGAAAGTAACCTAACCCAACCCGGGGGGTACAAATTAAATTTCAAATTGACTGCTGAGAACCTCCAGCCAATTTGCTGCTTGCACTGTACATAAGAACTTTAGCTTTTCAATTTTCCATGAGTTTGAAAATGTAGCTTCAATTCTTGAAAAATAAGTTTTTGAAAAATTTGCAATGAGACCATGAATGTTGTAATAACCTCTCACTGCGACATTGGAATTTTCACAAATTTGTGGCAAACAAGCAGGATGAACTCTATTGGGAGTGATGTCCCTTGGCAAGTACAGTGATGCCCAAAGTATATGACCCTTTAACTCTCAGTGTGAGCTTTCCGATGAATGGCAACAAGCCATATTTCCGACTAAATCCTGAAAAATTTCCCATCATTCTGCTGTGGTTTAGGGGTCGATTATTTAGGGCATTATTGTACTAGTACAAGTAGACGAGAGAAATAAATTTAGTGCAATCATCCATACCAACACAGATGTAGATAAAGCAAATGTTGCATGCTGCTACTCCCACAGAGTAACAACCGTGATTAGGAATTGAATTATCGACTCGGAAAAATGAATTCGATCAATCAGTTATCTACCAGAGAAAAAAGTTAATCACTATGGCGTATCATATATACAACAAACCATATGAGAAGAATTGATTTTTCATCACTGATTTCATTCATATTACATACTCCTGTGATACGGTGCTTTCTAATCGAATCTATCAGGGTGAATTACGGAGAATTTTCATTTTGGAAATACAGTCCTCATCAGAATATACCGTTATGTCTAACAAGGTGAGAAGGAGATGATAAGTTTGCAGGTACATAGTGCTTTAACCCTTTCTATACAAAATGGAATCTGCCACTCAGTTAAATCAGTGTACATCAGAATGGTCTATTATTCATCTGGAGGGGTTATCATGGGGTGAAAAGCAGACAACAGATCATAAAAGTACAGAGGCAGTCCTATTTAGGAAAATGTTCAGATAATAAGTTTAACTACCGCTATACTTAAAGTAATTGACCACCAATAACGTGGTGTCACCCCGTTAATACCGCGGTACTATACCGCGGTATCCTCCAATACCGCGGTACTGATACCGCTTGTTAATGCGAACAAGTATGTGGGAGTAAATACCTCCCCTCAAAGAGTTCCATGAAAATCACTGCGGTATTCAAAAAAATTAATGCAGTGCCCGCTAAAAGACCGCGGTATTCAAAAAAATTAATGCGGTGCCCGCTAAAAGACTGCGGTATCATTATCGCCCAATACCGTAACTCCACCGCCGTGACCATCTCGATACCGTTACCGTTTATTACCGGTATCACCGCGGTCATGACCGGGGTATCACCCCGTTTTTCTGGTCAATTACTTTGAGAATAGCGGTATGGTCGTTTGTTGAAACAAGAGATGGACTGTCGTCCAGTGCATACCCCCTTGTGGCATACTGCCTAGTGTGGGCATATCTATGGTATAACCTATGACTGAAAAACTCAGACAGATGAACCCAAAAATCAGCATTTTCATATAAACAAAGATGAATAACTATAGAATGAAAAACCAAAACAAAATGGGTGAACACGCCATTAAATGTCCTCATAGTGGTGAACATCCATACAAAATTTCATTAAGATCCGAGCATTACTGTTCAAGTAATGGCCTGGACAGACCAAAAAGCCAACATTTCCAGACGAATAAACTCTAGAATAGAAAACCTGAACAAAACGATTGAATCCTCCATTGAATGTCCCCATAGAAGTGAACATCCATACAAAATATCATTGAGATCCAAGGACTACTGTTCAAGTGATGACCTGAACAGTAAACAGACATCAGACAGACCAAAAAGCCAACATTTCCAGATAAACAAAGATTAACTCTGGAAAGGAAAATCCGAAGTTCCGAACAAAACGATGGAACCCTCTATTTAATGTCCTCATAGTAGTGAACATCCATACCAAAGTTCATTGAGATCCGAGCACTACTGTCCAAGGACGGACAGACGCATAGCTACACAGACGCATAGAGACAGACGGATGGACGGACAGGTTCAAAACAGTATACATGTATCCCCCATTATTTAAAATGGCTTTCAGGTGGTAATTCTTCTTCCAAATGGGTTTAATACCGGTATGTTATATACTGGAATCTTAACCCTTTTATGACGGGAGCTGTGCTGGTGCAGCATTGAAGACCCTTTGCCAGTGCATTCTCTTATATATGTGAGTCTCCCAAAGGGAGCCTCATTTACACTGGCGTACAAGCTCAATGTAAATATTGTTCTGCTTAGGCTTCACCTGCTATGGGAGAACTACAGTAATGCCCTAATTAATCGACTGCTTAACCACAGCAGAATTATGGGTAACTTTTCAGGATTTAGTCGGAAATATGGCTTGTTGCCATTCATCGGAAAGCTCTCCCCGAGAGCTTTCCGATGAATGGCAACAAGCCATATTTCCGACTAAATCCTGAAAAGTTACCCATAATTCTGCTGTGGTTAAGCAGTCGATTAATTAGGGCATTACTGTAGGATCAGGATCATCAGATTGAAGTGATGTTCACCCATTTGTCAACTCGATTAATATATGCAATTTACATGTATCTTCTGCAAATTGGGGAATATACCATAGAAACTGAACAGAAGGTAAAAGTAACTAATGTTAATTTGAGACTATAGATACTTCCCAGAAGATGAGGCCTTAGCAGAATGAGGTCCCCAGATAGTGCATTTGGTGATGATGTTAGCCCACTGTGCAGGGGGTAGTGTCACTAAATTCACCCTCTGGGGACTTCATTCTGCAAATGTCAGATACAGTAATGCTCTAATTAATCGACTGCTTAACCACAGCAGAATTATGGGTAACTTTTCAGGATTTAGTCTGAAATATGGCTTGTTGCCATTCATCGGAAAGCACTCGGGGAGAGCTTTCCGATGAATGGCAACAAGCCATATTTCCGACTAAATCCTGAAAAGTTACCCATAATTCTGCTGTGGTTAAGCAGTCGATTAATTAGGGCATTTAACTGTACATGTACACTATATCCAGGTTTGTACTCATTGAGTTCATTGGATAAATATTACATCCATATACCATATCAGTATGACAGCTTTTCTCCATAAAGTCCAACCATCTATGAAAATGGCCTGATCAATGAACATAAATGCAATATTCAGCTTATCTATAGATTCAGCACAAATGTACCACACCTTGGGGGAAATCGTACGGTGATCAATAATGTGAATCCCATGAGAATGAGTGGCTAATTGCTCACAATACACAATGTATGCGTTCTATATCATGGGACCCCAATGTACGGTACAAATGTAATTATGTGGAAGTATGACAATCTAGACCAGAAACTAATGAAATGGACAATTTTTATCCCAAACAAATGAGCTTTGGAAATCAAACAGCATTCAATATGGTAAAACACATTCCACTGACTTATTAAGATGTATATGTGTATATTGTACTGTTACTACTGAGACTGCAGTACTGAACGAGAGGCCGATCACGATCGGCATATGTTTAACCCATACCTTGGCGATAGCGATTAGCGATTTTTATACATCAACCTTTTCATGAGTGCTAAAGTTTCAAAATTCACACTTAATATAGTGATCATGTGAAAAATATTTAGTTATCACATTGTGTCAACAGGATTGGCGGAGGATGTTAATATTTTTAAGCAAATAAACCAAATGACCCTCACTATGCAGGTTAGGGGTGTGTTCTCGTCAACTGTGCCAAGAACTACATGTATAAACATAATCAATGGAAATATTTGAGTTATCAAATCGGATAGAATAGGGTTAATCTTACCCAAACTAATGAACTGATAAAACACAAAATAGTCTATACAAAGCATGTCATTGGATTTAGAAACCGATACAATAAGTCAGTCTCAAGAATACCAGCACCATTAATATTACCCTGGAGCCCAAATGCAATTGAGGGAATTTCAAAATAAAACATTTCCTCTAATGATGAATATATAATTGGTGATTTATTGAAACCCTTGCTGAACCTGGATCAAAGTGAAAGGGATAATATTATATCTGTCTATCGCATAATATGTGTCTATGGAATGGTTTAATTTTAATCCCAAATCCATGCAAATCAAAAGTGGATCACCATCAACCTGGACATAATATAGGAGAATGATCAAATGAAAAGCATCAAAAGATTCAAAACCATATGATGTGTGGAGAGGGTTAATCATTTGCAATGACATCATATCATGGAACTGAGAATGTGTGGATTAATTTTTGTCTAAGATAAGACAACAGTGTATGTAAACAACAATGTCTGTAAAACATCACTACAAAGTAACAATGGACTAATTAACTTTAAATTGCACAGAGAACAGAACTCCACCAGATAGCCATCAATCAATTTCACATTATGATAAACAAATCCTGCCAGCCAGCAGTACCACTATCAGGCTTTATAGCATGTCACATCTTAATTAACTCATTTCAATAAACACACATGGTCTGTGAGATATGTTCTCTTAAAATTCCCAGCAGTAATTACTTGAATTATAAAGGGTCATAACTCTGTTAAAATATATCGGATCAAACCCATATTCGAACTTGATCTGTATTTAGGGGTGATAAATTCATATACCAAATTTGGTGTTGATCAGATGAAAAATGTTTTGAGTCATAGCAGCTTGGGTGAATTCTAAGTAAACATAAGAGTGAAAAGGGTTAATTAAACAATACCAAAAACCATACAGACGAAGAACGTTCTAAGAAAAACCTAGGTAAGAAATATGAGGCAGATCAGAAGAAATATGTTCAACTTATTGCATTGGATAGCATGTGTGTAAAGTGTTAATTATTTTCCAAACCGATCAACCAATCAATACCAAAAACTATACAGATGAGGGGCGTGTCATCATAAACCTACATATAAAATATGAACACAATCGGACAAAATATACTTCGTTTATAGCATCGGATTTTTGTTTTTTTAATTTTATTTTCGAAAAAAGGGTCATAACTCCTTTAAAATAAATCGGATCAAACCCATATTCGAACTCGATCTGTATTTTGGGCTCTGAAACTCGCATACCAAATTTGGTTCCGATCAGATAAAAATTGTTTGAGTTATGACAGCATGCGTGAATTCGAAGTTGAAAAAGGGCCATAACTCCGTAAAAAAAAACTCGGATCAAACCCATATTTGAACTCGATCTGTATTTTGGTCTGAGAAACCCATATACAAAATTTGGTTTCGATCAGATAGAAAATTATTGAGTTATCGCACCATGCGTAAAGTGTCTATGGACAGACAGACAGACGGACGCACGGACGCACGACGAGTGGTCAATCCGGACGTCGACATTATGTTTACCATACTATGGTATGGGTAAACATAAAAATGTACCTAAGAAGTTAACTGTCAATTAACTTTCTGGTTTTAGCTTAGCAGTGTATAAATGACAGCAGGATAGTTACATGTACTAGTAAGTTGCCACCACCTACAGTTATGCTCTAAATAATCGACCCCTTAACGAGGTTGTAGGCCGGTAATGACCGATGTCATGCTTCAGTTAAGTGTACAACCACGAATGCAAGTGGTTGACATGTGATATCCACTGGTAATCTTACCATGGTAATTCACTTGTTTATTAAACTGCGATAACCATGTAAATTACTGCCATAATGCCATGTTAATTCTGTTTGCGACTTCAAGAACGGCAAGTTCAATCTATACATTTTTTAAACACATGAGCATTCAATGTCCGGCGCCATTTTCAATCACCAAAATTTCATAAATTCAATTAATAAATTGTTTACAGTTTATTCAACATATGAAGTTGGTCACTGAGATTTGTGATTGTATCATCAATGCAGCATCATGCCATGCCAAAAATAAACACATTATCTGGGGTGGTTACAATGTCGACTTAAAAAAAAAAAAAAAATATAAACATCGCATGAATAATATGGTCTGCATGTTGGTCTAATCGTGAGTGCGATGTGGTACCTCGGTTAGTGGCGGCAGTATAATTGACCATGGTTGATCGCATGAACATGGTCCAGTACTGCTGTAATAACTGTGGTCAACCTCGATAGGGAATGTTAATTAATTAGAGCATACTAGTAGCTGTACAATGTACATCTAGTGTGTCCACAGCTGTGGTGGCGTGTGACCCTTATTGATAAGTTGTAAATAAGAAACTGAGGATTACATATACCCTTGTCAAATGCTACATGTATGCAAAATAGAGATACCAGTACATGTGCACTATACCCCGCTGGACAAAACAAGTGTCCATTGGCATCGCGGTGTACATGTATTTCCGTTTGGCCGCAGTGTCAAGAGTTTGTAACTGCAGTTGAACACCGCGGGCGAACGGCAAGTACACTGCGGCCGAACAGCAAGTACACCATAGCCGAAAGGCAAATACAACGCGGCCAAATGGCATGTACACTGTGGTTAGATTTCTGGTTTGTAGCGTCTTTTTTCAGTTTAATGAACGTACACCGCGGCAACTACACCATGGCTAAATGGCAAGTACACCGCGGCCCAACTGTAGTTAGCCAGTGGAGCCACGGTGTAGTTGCATTTCGGCCGCGGTGGCAATGTTAACCGCACCGCGGTTAGGTGGAAACTTGTTTTGTCCAGCAGGGTACAAAACAATAATTTGTCGATGAAAAGAGTCAGTCACAACCATGGACACTGCATTTACTGGTTTAATTTACCAGATGTACATGTATCTGTTTATGAAAATTAGGGGATTTCCCACAAAAATTCTGAAAAAATGTGTAATCCCCCATATATTCATGACCTTCCATGACCTAGCACAGTTTACTGGCGGAGTTCATAGCAAATCCAACACAGATCCCATGACCAGGTGGTCAGTATTTTTCATGTGTGATAACGAACATCTGTCAATACAATGTGTACATGTAGCTGTACATGTACATGTAGTAAGACAAAACACCTATACATGTGCTTTGGGTGCCAATTTCTCTTAATTTTAAAACAATTGTGGACTTTTGATTACATTCCAATGGATTATGTCGACGCCACATAATAAGTAATAAGGATTTTGATAAAAATGGTAAGCTTATTATTATAAGCAAATATTACATGGCCCGATTCAATTCTATAGAGAAGGTGAATGTTAAATGAAATCAAAATTTAACTTTGCAAATGCTTTCAGCCTTTGCATTTCTTCAACAGCTACCATACGATATATTATGAAAATTAGGCGAGGATGATCCTCCAGGGAGGTTCTCAATCACTTGAATAACCTATAAATGGTCAAAGAGCGTGGATCTTCACTCTCTGCGTCCCCTACAATCAGTAGGCAGTAACAAGAAGGACTTTAATTAGTCACCTCCTTTATGCCATACATATACAGTAATGCTCTAAATAATCGACCCCTTAACCACAGCAGAATTATGGGTAACTTTTCAGGATTTAGTCGGAAATATGGCTTGTTGCCATTCATCAGTGAGCGCTGATGAATGGCAACAAGCCATATTTCCGACTAAATCCTGAAAAGTTACCCATAATTCTGCTGTGGTTAAGGGGTCGATTACTTAGGGCATTACTGTATATTATGGTTGCAGAATCACATGATGGTTTCTGATATATACAAGTATACCTGTACAAAATACAACGCAATGACGAATGTTCCACTGACAATAATATTAAAAGTTCTTCCATTTCTTCTTTATGATTCCAGTCTGACAAAGCACAGACTCAATATGAATGTGATGAGCCGTGGGCAAAAAGGGATAAAAAGTAAAAAATATTAATTTTTTTTTTTTTATTAAAAACGAGCACACCACTTTGACATAATGTTGCTGCTTCACTATGTTAATAGATATGTGTTTGTTAAATTTAAAAGAGACGCGCTCCTTTTTAATATATTTTATTTATATTTTCACTCATTACTTACAACATGCCCCTGTGTGATGAGCCTGACAAATTTACCTGCTGATTAAAATTTTTATTCCACATACATGTAAAAATGTACAACCTAATGAGTGACCTACTGCCATCTGCTATTTTAGAACCTGATGCTGAATTATAACAAGGTAAAATCATTGAGGCTTTAACATGCTAGTAGCATACATTGGCAGGGATGTGCTCACACCCGGAAGCACTAGGTGCACCCACCACTGATTAGTCAGGTAATAGTACCAAAGTGAGAGAAATTTCAGCTAACGGGTAGATGTGAAACTACCAGTAATTAAATCAGTATGCAATTTTGGACTATAGTTCCAATGATCTTGACTGTGACCCTGTCACCTGGGACTATTAACAGCAATTTTTTGAATTAGTACATGTACATTACGGCATTGGGAGCATCAATTTGATAGCAATCATAGCATATGATGCAGGAATAGTAAATTGCTGTTATTTGGCATACTGTATGTGGTGTTTAGTGCATTAACTTGGCAATTTCTGCCCCTTGCAACTATGACTCACATACCGGTAGATGCCATAAATGGAGCAATCCTGTCAAGTTTGAGTAAATCTTGTGATTGCTTCAAATACACTTCTGATGGAAATGGTACTGTGAATCGCCCTACATGTTCAGTCACATTTAAATAATACTCTCCCGATCCAAATAATCATACCCCTACTTTTATTATTTTTATCAAAATAATCACACCCCTATCATGCTTATTTGGACCCCTATCTCTCATAGTATCGGGACGATAACTAATTTTGGGAAAAAATCCCAATGATCGCTACTATTTGGCATGGATACATTGAGTGAAATTGCCATCACTATTATTATTTTCAGCCTAAATACCCACCGGTCACGATTATGAGAGTATGTTCTGCTTATTAATTACTGGAGGTCACAAATGTAAAAATTCTACCATTTTCTCTTAGTTTCAGCTGCTGATTTGTTTTGGGCCCACATAACAATTAAGTGATTGCTATAATTATATTATCTGAACATTTCCCACTATTAAATGAATATGAATCCTTCTGTACTTGGGTTATCTTCTTGTTTGGCTGTCGTCTGCTTAAAATATCCTTAAAATCCCCCCCAAGTGAATAATATACCATTCCAAAGAATACTTTTATAATCTATTCAGCATAGAAATCTTGATAGAGATCTAGATCTCTCATGCAGCGAAGTCACCAACCCATATTTACACCACGACACCGGTAGGCTACTACAGATTATATCATCCAAAGTACTGGGTACCTGTACTGGGATATCTGCTCATATAAATAACTAAATAATTTAGACTTAAATTCAGGCTAATATCTGAGGCTATGCTACTGATAGGAATGCTTATTGGGTCACATGATTCATGTCAGGGGTGGCAGAAGCAACGAAGGCAGGAGGCACAACTCGCAAAAGGGCACTTTCCCCTACGTAAATTATGAATTTGTACTGCAGCCAGTTGAGAGCAACTTGAAAGGGGGCTAAAGCTCCTGTAAGCCTCACACCCATGCTTGGCCACCTCCACTGGTCACATGTACTAGTATCCAGTTTAATCCCACTAGACATGCAGAGTAACAGATCGTTTTTGTTTTATATTTTAAAACATGCCTGTATACAGATGTTTGGGGATCACACTTTGTATTGAGAGAGAATGTATCCATTGTATGTATCCTAATATTGATTGAAAATGACAATGTCATTCATCAATAATTCATCACAAATATCCATCAATCAGAACAGAACTTGTTAGAAGTGAACAGCAGTCGAATTGCATCGAATTCATACACCAAAGATGACAATACATTATTTTTTTTTAAACAAAATCTTACCAAATGCAGAACTGTATCAACAACATCCTTATTTGACACCTGAGACACTTGAATCAACCCAATTAATAATCCAAATTTCAATTCGTCGTTGTCTTTGGCAGCTAAGATCTCGTTGACAGTTTTTACTTTCGACTCACTTGTCGACTCTTCGTCTGCCATGGTTGTTAGAACAAATCCTCAAACAACATTCGCTTGCATTTGCGATTTTCACAGCAATTAGCGAGAAAACAATAGCGCGACTTCAACAACAAGCATCAAAAGAAGCCGCAAATACGCTTCCGTGTTCACGCACCTGTCGGAATTCTCACGGCGTTTTTCATTGGTCAATAACCTATTGCTGTTAATATATAGAAAGAAAAACATAGAGCTGCAATAAACTGAGTATTAATTGAATAATTGAAATAAAAGACTACTGTATCACTAAAATATTTTTAATTATTATTTTATTTATTTTCCATATGGTAGAATTTGGATACGTCGCCTGGTTTCCATAATAGACCCTTTTTTTTCTCTTTCTGACTTCGATCGATCGATATCAATGGCCTGTACCACCACTGAAGCAAAAAAGGGTTTGGGTTACTACCAATCGGGCGGCTGGGACAACGCCCGCCCCGGCCTAATGAGCTAATTTCCGACACAACAGTCTAAGTTTCTACCTTACGGATTTAAAAGGATATTTTTATCATGGCTGTGGCTGTAGAGTACCGGTACCGTGCCTATATATATACCGTACCTTAAGGCTTAATTGTTTTTCTTCGGACACATGTCCGGATCCACGAGGTGTTTGATGCACCCAGCTTCAGCCAAATGTCAACAATTCGACGAATAAAGCTCCATACAGTGACGAAATGCTCGATTAATTGTGAGAATAAACTTCCATGTTTCAATTTTGTGTGTTTTGAGCTCCAAGATCTATGAGTGCGTGGTGATATATTTGGACAGCGTTGTCAACGTTCCATGGTTATAGATAGTTTATAAATCTACATTCACATTGGAATTTGCTGCATTTAAGTAGGAAAATCTAGACAATTGCATGTGATACTCCACTGATTCTGAGAAAGATGTCTTTATTTGAGTTACTGGATAGGGATTTGGGGGTTTTAGTAGCAAAACACGTTACGGATAGAGTGTCCCGTATAGATTGCTCCACATTTAAAAAAAAAATCTCGAGAAGTGTTTGCAGTGAAAGTTTTGCTGAACGAAACTTAAATTTACCCCGAATTTCCGAATGCGCTCGACTAAGATTGTGTTTTTCTTGATAACTGAATTTTCTCTGAACTCCTTTCAACAGCATAAACGGGCATTGCCTATCATATGCATGCGTCTTACATTGGTTGGTACAACTTATAATTATCTACTTTTAACTAATTAGACTAGCCGTGGTATGGAAAGCTCTAATTGTTAGTGTAAACATATTTTTATTTCCAAATCCAGCATAACATAATATACAGATGATACAAATATGTAAAATAGAAGAGATAATGTATGGAAATGAGGATCAGACAACAAGCCCGAGGGCTTATGAAGTCTTCTCCTCTTTGGCGACATGCCCCTTCCCCAATAAGTGAGGGATGGGTATCGAACAGACGGGAAAGGATTGTAATAATGTTTTAGGAGAAATGGAGATATATAACTAAGTTTCAGTAGGTATGGAAACAGGGAGAAGATATAGTGTTAGGGATGGCAAGAGGTAGGTAGTGAGAGAGAGAGAGAGAGAGAGAGAGAGAGAGAGAGAGAGAGAGAGAGAGAGAGAGAGAGATAGAGGGGGAGAGAGAGAGAGAGAGAGAGAGAGAGAGAGAGAGAGAGAGAGAGAGAGAGAGAGAGAAAGGGTGAGAATGTAGAAGACAAGAGGGGGGAGATGAATCGTGAAATGATGACAGTGGCGGGGAGTTTTCAATAATTGAGTTGTTGCGTGATAATTGTTTTTGGCCTATGTGCGGTTTACTGACGCCCGCACCGGGGTTTATTGCCCGCAGTGGGTATTATACATGTATACTATATGGTGACCAGCGTGGTGAATATATATTGTGTTTTGAGAAATATGAACTGCGTGATGGCCTCCAAATCGTTTGGTATTTCAGCAATCGACTAGTCTATCTCGAGTCCATACCGTATATAGTAACCAGACACTTGATTTTGGAAATGGAAAAAACCCGACATATCTGGAATTATAGAAGAATAGCCGCCTCGTTACCTTCACATCTAAAAATAGAATCTTTGGGTCTAAAATTGGTTGTGGGTGTCTCGTTCGCGTCACATCTAAAAATAGAATCTTTGGGGGTCTAAAATTGGTTGTACTAAAATATTCCCAAAATTTCAAAACCCAAAAATTATTTTTCCAAAAAAAAAAATTCAAAACTTCCAAAATTTATTTTTCCAAAAAATTTAAAAACCCTAAAATTATTTTTCCAAAACAAAAATTTTAAAACCACAAAATTTCAAAAGAAAAAATTTCAAAACCCTCAAAATTATTTCTCTAAAAAAAAAAGTTTAAATAAAAAATTTATAACGAGTTTTCGGTTTCTGATAATCTCGATATTAAAAAATGTCGAATGTTAAATT
This sequence comes from Siphonodentalium dalli, assembly GCA_032622095.1. Classification (NCBI taxonomy): domain Eukaryota; kingdom Metazoa; phylum Mollusca; class Scaphopoda; order Gadilida; family Siphonodentaliidae; genus Siphonodentalium; species Siphonodentalium dalli. Next base: position 48,355,927 of record CP136065.1, on the reverse strand, counting down.
ATTTGCGTGTAATATCTTTCGTTATTTTTTTTTGTTCAAATATTTTTCATGAAATTATTAATCGATGTTTAGAAATAGCTTTATTGGACATTGTGACCATCGATATGAATGCATACATTCCAGTGTTTATCGGACGCAGTTCATATAATTGTCATACCTGAAAATAGACACCATTACTTTTACATAAATAATAAAGAGCGTTTATTCTTTACACTCTCTATCCCATATGACAGGTGTGTATTATCGTGAATTATTGGAAGTATTGAGATGTACTATGTTGAATCACTAACGGTCGAAAATTGTAATGTGAAATTACAACCCTCCAGAATGAATTGTCATATTCGCTGTACACGCAATCACACACGTGACATTGGTGGTAACAATGTGTCTTTCACACTTTGCTTTACCAAATGAATTATATTATTTCCCCGTTCACAGTTATATGCTATTCAGAAAACATATCGACTTAATGTCTGAACAAACGGGTTAGTATCAATTAAGGTTGATAAACTGTGTCATTCACACGATAATTAGTTATCCAAAACATGCATACATCCAGGTCACTCAATTATAGACATTGCTTTGATGACATTGTTATAACAACATTACGTAATAACCACTTATCACTCCAGTCACACTTACGAGCATATACCGAAACTACAGGTAGCACCGATGATGTAACATTATATCACTGCTATTGTACCAATGATAGGTTCAGACATGTTCGATGTTTAGAAAATACATAATGTGCAGGTGTTCACTTGACAAGAGATTTTGTACACTCAATCACAGACCAACGTGATAATACCAGCCCACACCCAACCCCCAACATCCACCAAACACCTTCACATCACTTACCAAAACCAATGATGTTATAAGAACTGTAGGTTTTTATAATATTATAGCTTGCAGTGTCATCCTGGTAATTCATTTACAACAGCCATAACAAATGTTTACTTATGATGTATATAAGAACTGTATAGCTACTAATAAATAGGACACAGTGAACACACAAAAAAATGGGTCCAATTAACCATAGCTCCATACCGTTTGAACCTTGTTCTAGTATTTGCATCACCGGACCAACTGGTTCTGGTAAGACGAGATGGGTCTACAGATTCCTGCAAAATCTTAATGGAATGTATTCTAGAGATCCACCTAAGAAAATAATGTACTGTTACGGTATTTATCAAAATTTCTATGATGAAATTGAATCATCAATCGAAAATTTGGTCATGCATCAAGGATTACCTACCCAAACAGAAATCGAAGAATTTGCTGACGGTAAACATAATATGTTAATATTAGACGACTTGATGCATCGCATTATTGACCAAAAAGAGATTGAAACACTATTTACGCAGCAAACTCATCATCGCTGTCTTTCGGTGCTGTTTATTTCACAAAATTTATACGCACAAGGCAAGGCTGCGAGAACTATAGCCTTAAACACAGGATATCTAATTTTATTCAAAAATTTGAGGGATGGATCACAAATTTCCACATTGGGTAGACAATTGTATCCCGGTAAATCTAAAGTACTCATTGAGGCATACAAGGATTGTATGAAGAAACCATTTGCGTATCTTATAATAGATATGTCCCCTCACACTGAGGATAAATACAGGCTACGAACAGACGTGTTTCCCAACCAAGACCCTATAATTTACGTACCTACTACGTAATAAGAAGGGGACAGTATCGGAGCTGAGTCGCGACGATAAAATGAGTCGATTATTACGTAATGAGTTGAATTTTGTCAGACTATTGACATCAACCCAATCAAGATCTCAACGAAACGCATTATTGACATCGATAACTAATAATCAGTTGAAAGTTCTGGTTGAAATTACGATCAATTTACTACATGATAGTTTAACAGTTACAGTTCAACAAAAAGCTAAATTACGGCGATATAAATCATTTTATATATTCTTGGGTGATAAATCTGTGAGCTTGTTGAGGAAAAGAAAAAGTGTGAATAATCACTCAACCGCCATTGCTTTGATGTTGAACATCGTTGAACCTAAATTGAAACAGTTTTTGTGATGGAGTCTGTGAAGAAAACTGTTTTGATCCCGTATGAAAGATATATGAGGTACACTGAAAAAAGTGAACACAAAAAAGTTTCATCGGAGTCTAACATTGAACACAGCGACATCTCGGCAAACAATAGTAGCCATTCCGATGAAATGGATAAAGAAATGGACCCGATGAATAATCAGATTGTTAATACAGTTCAAACGACTGAACCTCGGGATGCAATCCAAAAATCAGAAGTTAACACATCGAAAAAGACACATACCGAGCAAAGAAAAAAGAAAATAAGAGGGGTTAAGCGTGAAATATCTAGACCTCCGGGTATAATCGCCGGTAAGCTGACCAAGATAAAGAAGAAACGCTGGATATCACTGTGAACAATATGGCCGGTTGGAAAGATTATTTGAGTTCAATTTATTTTAATCCGGGTCACCCAGCATCGTACTCAGGAGCTACAAAGTTGCATCAGACTGTAAAATCTGAAAATAAGCACAACATTTCCAAGCGCGAGATTGTGGCGTGGCTACAAAATCATGAAAGTTATTCCCTGACAAAAAGTGTTAGACGAAAATTCCCGAGGTCTCGTGTTATTGTAAACGCTTCTGACAGTCAATGGGATGGAGACCTCATGGATATGAATGATGTTTCCAAAGACAACGACAATTACACCTACGTGTTAGTAATGATTGACATTTTTTCTAGGAAGTTATGGTGTGAAGCTATAAAGAGGAAAACTGCAATTAATGTGATCAATGCTATGAAACATATATTTGAAGGTGGAAGAACCCCTCGCATCCTCCGAACGGATCGCGGTTCGGAGTTCACAAACAAACGGGTCAAAAGTTACCTTAAGGGTCTTCATATATCTCAAATTTTTACGCAAAACGAAATGAAAGCCAATTATTCGGAACGGGTCATAAAAACTATAAAGCAGAAGATTTCACGTTATATGATAAAGCATAATAATGCTAGATATATCGACATTCTACAAGATATTGTGAAAAGTTATAACCATACAATACATCGTTCGTTAGGCACCACCCCTGACTCCATAACTGTTGAGAATGAAGATGAGTCTCGTCTCGATCAGTGGTTAATAAGACAGAAGGGAGGTGTTAAAAGTAAATTGAAGAAAAAGTTCAAATACAATGTAAATGATATCGTTAGAATATCACACACCAAAGCAGTTTTTGACCGAGAATATTCTCAGAAATGGACTGGAGAGTTGTTCAAAGTGACTAAGAGGTTTTACAGGCAGAACATACCCTTGTATACATTGACAGATTTCTTGGATGAAAACATTGAGGGTGCTTTCTACGAGTCAGAACTTCAAGGGGTGCGCGTTGATGACGAAACAGTTTACAGAATAGATAAAATTGTCAAAAAGAGTATACGAAAGGGTCAAACTGAAGTCCTGGTGCACTGGCATTCATGGCCTGACAAATTTAATTCATGGATTTTAGAGTCTGATGTCGACAGATATCAAAATTAATAAGAGCAAGCTATCCGAGGGGAAACCATTACAATCATGAATAATAGAACAGATACCTTGACGAATATGTTTCAAACAGAACGCGGTCGTCTACATATGAATCTCCTTAAATGGATAGGAATTACTATTATGGTAATAACTCTGTCACTACCGGTTATATTAGTTCCAAAGAAGATACCACGTCAGACGGGGGGCTATGAATTACGTCATACGAATGAGTCACGCCCCCCTGATTACGAACAACACCCCTGTGGGTTCGTGAAAAAGTGGACAATACGATCAAACATTACTGTTACATTATGTAATAATCAAGGGCGCATTTATACACGCATTAGGCGAGTTGTGAATAACACTCCCGCGATTATAAGTATTCCGTATAACCAGTGGTCTGCCTTCAAGTATATATTCAGTGATGTTGATAAAACTATAAGAGAAGAGATGAACATTGATTCTCATTTGAAACAAAATAGAAACTAGTCATATGGATAATTATTATCTGTACCTGACTAGCGACGATTCCATAGATAAATATCCAGATAATCGTCCTCTCGACTTCACAATAGAGTTACCTGGTGTATTAATATTGGAAGGAGCGTGGTTATGTTGTTTGAAAGACATAAACATAACTGACCATATAGACACGGATTTATTATATATTTGTTCGGACATATGTGGAAAATCAATAGCCTGCGACACATCATCCCCCATCCTCCGGGTTATAAAGAGAGACACACGTGATACGGGTCATTGGCGGAGTTTTGAGGACTCATTCTACATAAACGTAAGACAGGATAAACTTCAGCGTCTCAGGATTTTTATAAGAGGCAATAAACTTTCTAAAATAAATGCAGAAAAAAGAGTGACCTGTACACTACATCTGAAGAAACATGTCGATCACGTATATTCCAACCGATATTGAAAAGTGGAGAAAACATTTCAGGGACATGATTAATGGGAAGTTAACGCCAGATAATGAGGGTCGCTACTTTATTGACAAAACTCAAAATAGCGTTAGTGAAGAAGAAGAAGACGTTCAAAAACCGCATATTAACGTAGTGACACCCATAGCGCAAGCGATTGAAATGGCCAAAGCCGAAGTTGCAGAAAATAAGTTGACACAAGCACGTAAGGCGTCCAAAAAAAACAATAAGAGGGTGTTACCTAACGATTTGGCTCATAACCCTAAGAAAGTGAAAACCCCCTTTTTCGATAAACCATGAATGAATACAGAGAGTACCATACCTCTAAATTGGCATTATTTGAATCGCCCGCGGTTGACAGCGGAATACAAGCGACAGAATGGATAAACTACAGACCCGTGAATCAGCTGACAGACACTGCAGCTTTAGAGTTCAATATTCCCGCCATGGCCACAACCTACATGGACCTCAAACGGACATTGCTACTTCTCAAACTCAAAATAACCAAGCAAGATGGTTCGGCTCTAACCGTTAATGACGATGTGGGTCTGATAAATGCACCCCTACATTCAATATTTTCGCAGGTCGATTTGAATATACAGCAAGTTCCCGTGAGTCAAGTCGGGCCGAATTATCCATACAAAGCATATTTCGATGTACTCTTAGAAACTGAACGTAAGGAACAGCTACATGGACAAGCGTTCGAAAAGGACACGGCAGGTGGTATGGACCTGGCAGATTCGAAAAGCGGGAACTCTGGCCTGTATTACAGGTCCAAAACAACCCGTACTAGTCAAATAATGGATATTATGGGATCAATTCAGCTTGACTTCTTCCAACAGGACAAATTACTACTAAATGGTCTCCCGCTCACGTTAAAATTCTGGCAGACGAGAGATGTTTTTAGACTGATGTATGCGGGAACCACTGAGACATACAAGTTGAAAATACAGGAAGCTAATTTGAGACTAGCCACTGTGAAAGTTAACCCCGGTGTATTACTCAGTCATACTGAGTCACTCAAGAAAAAGAACACGTGTTATCCTTTTTCAAAATCTATCATAAAGACGTATACGGTGTCAAAAGGTGCATTCAGTTTGGGAGAAGATAATCTATTTCAAGGAAACGTACCCAGTAGCTGTATTATTGGCTTAGTATCATCAAAGGCTGAAAGCGGTTCACGCGATAAGAACCCGTTCAACTTTGCGACTTTTGGATGCAACTTCGTCGGATTTTACGTCAACGGGCAGTCTATGCCCGCCCAAGCACTCCAACCGAACTTTACCAGTAAGGAATATGTAGAAGCTTACAATACGATAATAAAAGATGCGAAACGAAAAGCCGTTCATATTACTTATGAGGATTATGCGAAAGGTTATTGCATATATCGGATAAACCCGCAAGGAATTAATCACGACAGGGTCATACCGCACAAAGGTCACACACGCCTCGAGATTAAATTCTCATCGGCTTTGAAAGACAATTGTACTGTAATCGTTTACGCAAAATTTCCTGCCGTTCTCAAAGTTGACGAGAGTCGTAAAGTTTGCATTGAATAATGAATACACGCGGACTCATGAGGGCGATAAATAGTTTCACAAACCATAATGAGATAGATGTTTGTCCCATAGACAAATTACCTCTTTATATCCAATATCCCCGGATGTATATAGTTAACACAGACGAGAGTAGCCAACCTGGACGCCACTGGATATTGATGACATTCCAGGAACATAACGTATCAGAGTTCTTCGACCCTATGGGATTAAAACCCGAGTGTTACAACGGACGATTTAAACACGTGTTGTTATTGAATGGACCTCGTTACGAGTGCAATGCTTACAGATTACAGGGTTCTAATATATGCGGTCCCTATTGCATATACTTTGCATTCTATAAACTGTGCGGATACAGTCTAGAAAATATAATGAGACGTTTCAGTGCCAATAATTATATGTATAATGATTTAATTATTAAGGATTTTATGTTGAAATATATTCTGTAAACGCTCTTCATTAGCGACAACGAGAGAAACACTCTTTAAATTATATTATGTATATAAATAAAATATTGTAAATACAATCATTTATCGTTCTTATATTATCATATGTATGACTGGGAAAATATATATATATATATATATGTATATGACTGGGTTGAGAGGGTGGGGGGTGGGGGGTCTGTGGAGAGAGTCCGGTGAGGTGGTATTAGGTCTGTTGTCAAAAACAAACAAAAAAATCTATTGTTTTTGTTTGTTTTGTCAAAAGCCAAAAAACAAAGGTATGTGAGCCATCCCCCCGAATGAAAAAAATAGATAATCGATACATATATATATTTATTCTGAAAGTAATTCAAGTTCACATATGGTAGGATATACAATATTTAACATCTGCTTTTCACTTTTAATGCCCGTAATCACAATTTTTCCATTATGAAAGCATGTAAAATGTATTTTCTCACGTCTGAACATTGCAGCAGGGAACAGCTCTAATTCGTAAGAACATTCCATAAGTTTCACTGAAACGTTTAAGTCAAGTTTTCCATTTAACTGACAAAATGCAGACATTGTCAAAATTTTTATGGAATTTAATCTCACTCGCCAACCACATTTTTGAATATGTCGAGCGTACCGACGCAATCGAACTCGTGTCTGTTTGACACTATCAGAAAGCCCGTTAACAACGATTTTACCCGGGTTAAACACGAGGCAACATCCACCGAATTTAGAATGTTTCCATACAACTCCGCTAAACTTTTTGGAATTGTATTCAATGTTCGAACAGCCGAGTGTCAAATCCCTTAGATTAATAGAACAGTTCAAATCTGCAGAACATACGACATTAGTTATTCGTAGCATCATAGGAGAAATGTTTAGATCAATGTCTGCATCCGGTTAATCAAACATGTTCTATCGCCGTTGGGGCAGCATTCCATACATCTTAAAGGTCCTTCCTGGTTTTGGTGATCGTCGGTCAAATAGCACTGCACAGTCTGATCAATTTCAGGAATATTAGCACACAGGATGAATATAGCTCCAACTAGTTCTTCAAATTGGTCGAATGTCAGAGATATTCCGTATTTGGTTGCACACAAATCATCTGAATGTTCAGGCAGCCAATACCTGCGAATGTCAACACGCGGGATGCCGCTCTTTATCGTAATGAAGAAATTCCCTCCGATATGACGTCTCATGAATACATCGTCTTCACCGGTACGATAACTGACCACTTCTTGATGTATATCTGCTAAGTAAGATTTCAACTCTTTGAATCTCCTTAGATTTAATGTTATTCCAGATTTTGTCGGACTTTTATGGCCCGCAGAACTTTCACCGCACTCTCGTATGTGTATATACAGATTTCCCAGGAATCGGCCGTCAAATAGGAAAATGTCATTTCCTAACGGGGCTAAGCATTGTGGATGGAACGCCCTCTCGTTGGTTTCAGTCCGTTGGTTTCCTTCAACATATGGTTGAACAGTCATTGTTTTTTATTTTGAACCTGGAAAATAAGAAAACAAAATATTACTTATCAGTTACACATCGAGAATACAAAAGTCCGAAAGGAGTCCGCTCATGTGTTTGGTGGATGTTGGGTGTGGGGGAGGCCCGCCCCCGCCCGCCCCGCCCGCCCTGGGGAGGGGAGGCCCGCCCCCGCCCGCCCGCCCGCCCTGGGGAGGGGAGGCCCGCCCGCCCGCTCGCCCTGTTGGGGGGAGGCCCGCCCGCCCGCCCCCGCCCGCCCTGGGGAGGGGGAGCCCCGCCCGCCCTGGGGGGAGGGGAGGCCCGCCCCGCCCGCATACTCAATAAGAATAAGAAAATTGAGTCATTGAGTCAGTTCATTATGGAGAGAATACTACCCGCAGAAATACTGGAGAAAATATACAATCAGCTAATTGAAATGTCAACTATAAATCCAGAAATAAAAAAACAACTACTACACAATTGGTTTATAAGAGAAATTAAAATAATACTGAAGAATATAGATGAAGGATATTTTCCTGTACAACGATTGAAATCTTTGATTGCTAGGTCTGAATTTGAAACTGATTTCTTACAGGATATATTGAATCAAATGTATTCAAATCGCTGGGTATTTAGAGGCGTTCCTAAAAACAAAATACATGACATTCGTGAACTTATTGGAGATAACTTTGTGAGATTTGCAGAATACCGAGACTGGGTTTTCAATCAGAGAAGTTTTGAAGAAGTGACAATAATTCACGGATATATCATTCTCCGTGAACCGTGTACACTGTTCACGATTGAACAAATACTTAACAGCGGCGTGATTTTGGATTACATTTCTACAAGTAAATCGAAATATATTTCAGAATTAGAGAATGAATTAATCTGGTCATTCGGAATAATCTGGAATTATGGTGACTCTTCGTTGAGAAAATAAAAAAAAAAACATAGTTGTTTTTGGTTTAAGTATAAACCAAAATGAGATTGTACTGGAGGTAAAAATGTAATGATAGAAAAAAAACAACTAATTCATAACTAACCTGTATAGAATATATCACACGCACAGTATAGGACTAACGAATTTGTAATTGTGAACTGGATCGGGTAGCATTTTATAGATCGAAAAAATGGACACCTTGGATAAATTGACCAATGACTGCCATACGTTTATAGTAATACGTGTTCATACACGCTCGATGTTATCTAACATCGAACGTGTTTGAACAAGTCTTAGTATAATCCGATAACTACCATCGATCGAATGTTTACACTCTCATTACAACCTTGATCAAATATAGACGATTAAATTATATATATTACGTATATCCATATGGCAGTGTATCCATGTTATCCAATCGTCTGCGTTTGGTATAAACAACTCGGTACTGTTTGTCCTCAGATCTGTTATATATTTTTCTTTTTCCTTTCGATCTGCATATTTTCCTTGGATTGGTTGTGGTGATGGGCACTGTGCTTCCAGATTCTAACAGCTCTTTAATCGTCTGGAAATTGATGAACTGTGAATTTTCAAAGTTCAAAGAGAACCCCCGAACTTTACACGTCTCTTTAGCTTTATTTGTTCGATAAGCGTAATTCCTGGGGCCTCCAGAAACAAATTCTTCGATGTATTCATCAGGATCTAGCTCGCTGGTCAGTTGTCCCAAATAGTCGCCCAGTGGGGGATTAATTTGATCCTCAGTGCTGCTAAATACACAACTATCCGTGTCGTAATATAATACTCTTCTGTCCAAGGAATGAATAACTTCATATAGCATTAATCGAGCGTGACACGTCGTGAATGTGGCCAAATATATGTTATTCGCAGCTCCACAAGGCACACAGTCTTTTCGATAGGTCCACTCCATTTGAAGAATGTCATCAGTTATGACATGAAAATTTTCCATTTGTTTCATTGGATTTGAAATGAGTTGGAATAGATTGTCTTGTTCCGATTCATGGAAATACTCGGTCTGTTTGAAATTCTGGTTTTGGCCTAGCTTCCCCCAAAATGAGTTGAGCATGAGCTTACTGATTTGCCTCAGTCCTGGATTCTTTTCGATGCTTTCTCTGTCCAGTAATATACCTTCGTTGTCTTTATACGCTGTGATGTATTTATCCATGTCTTCGTTAGATTTTATCCAATCCGGAGGACCGCTAGCCTGCTGCTTGAACTTTAAGAATGTGTTTATATATTCGGTGAATAATCCATTTTGTTGGCTATAGTCTGACGTTTCGGTCCAATGGTATATTTCATATATTTTGAGAATCTTGTATCCCACTTTGACAGCTGTCTCCAGTTCAGGAATACACCAAACACCGGTAATAGCTCTCTGTTGGCACGTACACGTGCAAGGTCGTTGATTTTCATTATCAGCACAAGTCCTGCACAGTGGAAACTTCAGTTTACCTTCGGATCGATACGGTAATACGGGGTGATAGAGTCCATTAGGTGGTAAAATCTTGACTTGCGCTATTCCGAAGTAATCCTTAAGCTCGGTAATGTCATCGCCCAAAATGATTTTCGGGTGTCCAATCGGGTAGCGAGAGTATTTGAGCACACTTGGATACAGCGACGTGAAGTCAAAATAATGTATTTTCTCACCAACGGCAGTTTTGTAGTGTAATTTAGTTGCATTCGTTCTGCCGCCGAAGAAACTGTCTCTAGGCTCTAGCCGTTCAACAATGTCTAAACTAGCAATGAAGTCACGAAGCTCCGGATTAGTCTTTCGGGCAGCGACGAACTCGTGTTCCCAAATGCACACATATTTCATGCCTCGACTTTCTATAAACTTCTTCTTTTTCTGTGTGAGTCCGTATAATTCATTAGGTGTCTGGTTGGTTATCGGATTCTTGACTACGTCTCTATCGTGACTCAGACAAAGTTCACATCCATGGAATTGACATCCGTGAAATTCGAATGCCGTGTTTAATTCTTCGCAATAGCCATCCAATCTGTACTTTGCATCATCGAGTTTCTTTTCACGGCCGTTCAAAGCGTGAGTTATGTGGATTTTATCTTTGAACATCATCCAGTCCAGCCATTGAATCGAACTTTTGCTGTATTGATCTTTATATGATGTCTTGGGGATTCGAGCTATCTGGGATTTGAGAAATTCTTTCTCACGAATTTGTACGCCGCGTTCATCTTCAAGTTTTGTTTCTTGAACCCATTCACCTTTGTATAAAATAGACAAAGTTCCATCTTTACATTTAGCAGGAAGCCACGTTTTCCCTTCGGTACTTAGACGCACTCTCCATTCCTCGTCGACGAATTTCGTTCTGAATATACGCATACATACCGATGCGATTGTAATGTATTGGAATGGATCAACCGCACCAACCAGTTTGAACTTCATATCGCCAGAAAACTCGTCAATTACGGGTTGTATATTTCCAGTCGCATTCATGATGTGGGTTCTGAATTTTATGCAAGCTTGTCTCAAAATATTGACATCACTACGACAATAATCCGATAATTCTTTCTTGAAGATGAAAACTGCATTTGTTTGAGCAGCGTGCCATTTCGTGAAGTCTTTTCGTTCAGCCACACTCATATAATCAGCGCCGTAATATTTGGCATCCGGATAGGGTCCTTCATAATTCTGGTTGGCTGATTTATTGAAAAAGTGCGGGAACCATCCTTTTTTCTCGCCATCCAGACCGAAAGTTTTCGGTAACAGTGCCAACTTCATTGGTAGAAAGCTGAGACTGTCCAGTACTTTGATATGAAGATCTTTTTCCACGTATAGGTACATCAATTTGGATCCATTATATATAACTTTGGGTCTCAATGATTGATCAATGAGATATTCCATGAGAAAATATCCATCGTAACCCTTGAAGTTGTGAGCCAGTGCTATGAATCCCTTGTGTTGTTCCGAGAATAACCATTTTCCAAACTTTTCACCGGTATCAGGACCGCTAAATATAACCTCTCGGAGTCCGCATGTATCCGAACATAAATTTCGGTCACTCTTCTTCTTCTTCTTCTTCGCATCACTGTCGATACACGCATCACATAGAGGTCCGCAATTTCTACAGTTCGGTTTCACTTCCAACGATTCATGCATGCATTCGTAGCAAGCTGTTTGGGCGACGAGGAAGTTCGGTGTATGCTGGACTTTTCCGCACCATGTTTTTAAACAGTTCTGAAAAGTAATAATTGAACGTTTTAACCTCTAGCTTTATCGATAATAAAAAAACAAAATAAAACGTCTACACTTTGTTTAGATAATTATTTAAAAAAAAAAAATGTTTTGGTATAGGTTCAACGTTAATAAAGAGCGTTGACGTATTACTATTGTTCGTTGGTTGATCCTAAAAATTACTCGTTCCAATCTACGTGTCAATATTAAAAATGTGTATATCATGATCCGACCATCGACATATAGCCTGTATAATTGTCGATTCAAGCACGCAGCTATCAAGTTCAATAAAGTTAAAACAATTATATATTATGTTAGTTTACTATATAACAATTACAAATCTCTTTTCACAAAAAAATATGTTACACATTTTCAATGTGTCAAGAATTAAAAAAGTTAATTACTCGATTTAACATCTGTGACTCAGTTGAATTTTAATATTGAGACCCCTTAACTTTGGTCGAATTCAAGTATGTTATTGTTATATGGTAACCGCACACGCGAGATAACAGCTAAAGAGCGTTCAGCGATAATCTAATATAATTTTTAAAAATGAAAGAGCGTCTCTACTTATGCGCGCCTTTAATAAAGAGCGTTACGTTATCACGATTTCGACTGTAATGTGTTACATATATATATATATTACAATTAGGTTAAGACTCACCTGACACTTAGCACATTTCTTGCATATATGATCCTCTTTACAGTCCTGGCAATCCTTTGTATGTAAAGGTGTATATCCTTCAGAACATTCCAATATATCATGTTGAATGGTTTCGAAGTCGAAGAAACAGAATTTAGCTCTTTCATCATCAGTAACTGGAGGTATGGCCCTTACATAACATTCGTGTGCTCCCATTGTGTATTTGTCACACGATCTACAAAATGTTTCTCCGCACACGTGTTGATTCGGACGTCTTTTCCGTCTCTCCATGACTTTTGTACAGTCCAAGCATTTCCACCATTTTTCGCAAGGAGCTGTCGTTTCTTTCGAAGCTTGATTAATAGGTTTTGCTTTATGACGCACGAAACATTGATGAGACATACACGTCATATTACAATCTGAACAATGTTCTTTGTTTTCACTTTGTTCACATTTATCACTTTTACACACGAAACAGGTGTGTTCACAATAATGCTTTCCTTTGTGTGAATAATGTTTTAAACAATGCACACAGAAATATTGTGCGCTAAAGAATCCCGTTATGGATTGTATAGCGTGGAAATGTTCATTAGCAGTGAGATATAAATATATCACGGGTCTTTCTATACCGTCTGTATGCGCGCTGGTAATGAATTTATTACCCAGTCTAGCACTGACGACTAGTATTGTCAAATTCAGAGTTTCCTCGAATGCTTTTAGATCTGCTAAACTGGCTGGTCTGTCTGTTGATACACCTGCGATGACACTAATTGCTTTGGCTAATTTTCCTTGCTCAGTACGTTTTTTGCACAGCAGATTGTTGTAATAATTGATCGGTACTTTTCTGTATTCCATGATGAGTTGTAAATTATTTCTGGTTCCTCTATTCTGTGTTATTTCTAGCCATTCATCAGGACTGCAAATATTTAATTTACACCAACATGTGGCGATAGCCCGAGCCATACACATATTGTCGGTATTTTCAATCGTAACGATCGATGTTTTATTTCTTAGATTGTCACTTTCATTATGTAAAGCAGTTATCTTCCTCCGTGCTCCGCCTTTAGGTAACTCGATGGTGCCTATATCTATGCGGAAACTTTGATTAACAGTCAGTGTTTGGTTGCTGTTCAAAACGAGTTCGATTCTGTCAATCACAGTGTTAGCATTTAACGTTTGCAACGTTTGTAACGGAACTACTATAGGGTTGTCCTAACTCTCATGGTGAATGATAACTCTGCCAAGATCATTGTCAGCCAAATTTCCACGAGCTCTTTGAATAGTGTCCTCGAACATTGAATGTAGATTCCTGTATATGTCGATTAACTTTTTTTCTTTGTAAATTTCATCTAATTTGATCTCATATGTTCTCTGTGTTGCCAAATTGTTTCCGAAGGTTCGTTCACTCCTTTTGCGAATGCTATATCCGGTTATTTGAATATCAGAACTGCCGGCTGTTTGATTGTCTGATTTTACAGCTCCTTCTTCGTCTTCTCGGTTTTGTAATCCTGATGGTCCAGCTGTACCGGGTTGTGAGTTGTTAACATCATTTTTAGGCGCATCATGTTCTCTGTATCCGATTTGGTTCGGCCATGGGTCATCTCCTGAACAAAGCGTAGATGCTTCAATAATATCTTCATCTAGTTGATAAGCTACGATAGCCTTGTCGTATTCTTCGATGTCTTGCAGAATACATTCTATTTCATAAATTTCCTCCACTGTTAGAGGTGTCATTATTTCTTCAGCCATTTTTCGAGAAGTCCTGAGTAGTGATTACAACGGCGTCTATTCACTATATGGAATACAGCTTAGTCATATATATATTTTATACCATAAAATCCCGAACATATGCAAGCACGGATGACGTAACATTATATAAGATTATATATATGAACGTAAGTATGAATAGACCGATAATTGTTTTTTTACGGACGAGGCAACATTAGTTGTTTAACTGGTTATTATTACGTAACCATGTGTCCCCCCAATGTGAACACCTGCACATTTAACAATTGTTATTATCTATTTCTAAACATCGAACATGTCTGAACCTATCATTGGTACAATAGCAGTGATATAATGTTACATCATCGGTGCTACCTGTAGTTTCGGTATATGCTTGTAAGTGTGACTGGAGTGATAAGTGGTTATTACGTAATGTTGTTATAACAATGTCATCAAAGCAATGTCTATATAAGAAATAAACGGCGGTTTCAATGTGGTCATGGGATTTTGACCGCGAGAAAAAATCAGCAAACTGCATGAACCCCGAAGGGGTTCATGCGGAGTTTGCTGTTTTTTATCGCGGTCAAAACCCATGACCACGTTGAATCCGCTGTTTATTAGTTATATTTATATACTTAAATTCATTATGAACTAGGATTGTCTGTCTTTCCCACTATTTATTCATCTATTTAAATGAACGCATGGAGTTCAGTTCAGAAAGTGCGAATCCTCGTTTTTTGGAAAACCAAACAATTGGAGAACCCGTTCTTGAAGAACGGAAAAAAAAACGCAATTTCACAGTTTAGTATACACATATGACAAACTGTCTTGTATAGCTAGTAACTAATGTAGACGTGTTGATTTCAAGAATGATAACTGAAACTAACAATTAAGTTTCGGCTGTGGATAAGAAATCGACAACACGCCGTTCTACCATAATGATATTTTTGTGAGGTTGGGGGGATATTTGTAGCGGTAAGGAAAATGATAAAACGTTATTAAGTAGCGGGATTTTTGAACATTAACGTTCAGTAACACCGGGCAACAACACTGATTATAGACCAAAAAAAAATTCTTGCCAAATCCGGACGTACTATATAGATACTCAAGCAGTCGGCAATGTCCGACAATCCCCGGTCATTTCCGGGACCAATGTGTTCATAAACCTATGAACGACATTGGAAGTGACGTCACGTTGCGTTCATAGGTTTATGAACGCATTGAATACGGGGGCGTGTCTACCGTAACGCTATGTGGAAATCGGAGGAGATATTAGGTGTATGTAAATATAATTGAGTGACCTGGATGTATGCATGTTTTGGATAACTAATTATCGTGTGAATGACACAGTTTATCAACCTTAATTGATACTAACCCGTTTGTTCAGACATTAAGTCGATATGTTTTCTGAATAGCATATAACTGTGAACGGGGAAATAATATAATTCATTTGGTAAAGCAAAGTGTGAAAGACACATTGTTACCACCAATGTCGCGTGTGTGATTGCGTGTACAGCGAATATGACAATTCATTCTGGAGGGTTGTAATTTCACATTACAATTTTCGACCGTTAGTGATTCAACATAGTACATCTCAATACTTCCAATAATTCACGATAATACACACCTGTCATATGGGATAGAGAGTGTAAAGAATAAACGCTCTTTATTATTTATGTAAAAGTAATGGTGTCTATTTTCAGGTATGACAATTATATGAACTGCGTCCGATAAACACTGGAATGTATGCATTCATATCGATGGTCACAATGTCCAATAAAGCTATTTCTAAACATCGATTAATAATTTCATGAAAAATATTTGAACAAAAAAAAATAACGAAAGATATTACACGCAAATAATTTAACATTCGGCATTTTTTAATATCGAGATTATCAGAAACCGAAAACTCGTTATAAATTTTTTATTTAAACTTTTTTTTTTAGAGAAATAATTTTGAGGGTTTTGAAATTTTTTCTTTTGATATTTTGTGGTTTTAAAATTTTTGTTTTGGAAAAATAATTTTAGGGTTTTTAAATTTTTTGGAAAAATAAATTTTGGAAGTTTTGAAATTTTTTTTTTGGAAAAATAATTTTTGGGTTTTGAAATTTTGGGAATATTTTAGTACAACCAATTTTAGACCCCCAAAGATTCTATTTTTTAGATGTGACGCGAACAAGACACCCACAACCAATTTTAGACCCAAAGATTCTATTTTTAGATGTGAAGGTAACGAGGCGGCTATTCTTCTAATTATACTCATAATAAATTTTAACTCTAATTGTGTGATAACAAGGGCTCAATGTTCAGATGAGTGTATAATCCAAAATAGATTTACCCAATGCAATTTGAAAAGATGGTTCATTGTAGAGATATTTAATATTTAATACTGGTCAACATTTATAATTTAATATACCAATAATATTACCCGCGATAACATTAATTGAATGAAGGACAAACACATCTCTCCTTTTTTCCATAGTGGTCACTAACACTTATGATGAGTTTAATTACGAAGATTGTCTTAACATGATACGGTCGGAGTTAAATTAGAATCGAATATTAAAGGTACTCAATCCGATTCGATGGTCCTCATATCACCAGATTCCAACAACAACATTTTTAAATGCCGCTTCAGTTATCAGAATCGAGTAATTGTCCAAAACCAATGCTAACCACAGTCAACTATAGCATAAAATTGCCAAAACCTTGTATTTATCATCATTTTGTTCAACGAAATTTGGGCGGTTTGTCAAATATTTGACAGAAAAAAGCCACTTGATTTAGAGTTATCCATCTTCAAAAATTATCGGTGGTGAAAAATAATAGATTACAAAAATCTATATCTGATCACTCTGAGGTTTGGTGGGTGGGTTCCTCAAATCATATATTTTTTACCCCCGAATCCAAGAAAATAGTAAATTGTGAACGTTAATTCGGTTTATGCATATATATTTAACAATTTATCATTAAACGGTTTTTCATAGATAACCACATTTCTACTCAACAAATATCTTTGTTCTATTCAGAACCAAAATAATGTTATATAGTCCTAATTTTTCAGTGTATATCATGCACATGCAATGTACGACTGATTCGACACCCGACCAGAAAGTGGTGTCAATTTCGTCAATACATTATTATGATACCATAACTGCACCCTTTGTTCCCACAATGTATAGTGTGCATGGAGATTCAATTTTCATAATGTAGATCCGACTTTCAAGAATGTTGTGATTTTTCTCACTCTGATCTTTGGTGGGTGGGTTCCTCGACTCGAATCAAATATTAGTTTTTCCCCGCGAAGCCAAGGAAATAGTAATTTGCGAGCGTTAATTCGGATTATGCATCTTACGTACCGGTACTTGTTCGAGTGCGTGGAATTGATAAGTTAGTATTCAGGTGCTATGCCGGCTGGAGGAATATAGCATTCTACTAATATCACTGAAAATGTCAAGCAAATCGACCATACAACTCCATAGAAAACATTGTCTGAACTACGATCAATTGTAAATATTTACTACTCGAATCGGGACGCTTCTGTTGGCGATAAAATAACGATAACGATTTCGCCATCGGCAGTCACTGCATTTAATTAATATATAAGAATGTCGGTGTGTGTTGTGAATTTAGATATAATTTATGTAAAAATAACTACTTTGAACAAGAATATTCTCCATTTCTATTTGATCACCATACCGGAGTGTTTCACATCACTTTAAACAAAAACTGCGTGTATATGTATTCCCTATATATATATATTCTGCGCGATTAAATGTGGAAGAATTAAGAATCGCAACGGAATGCATGCAGTTGGAAACAATGATATTTTCGAAAATATTTCGTTTAAAGGGGTACTGTACACTAAGATAGGCGATTTTTTTATTTACTCCCATTGAAATAACTTTCAAGTTAGATTGTGTTCGTGTTATATGAGTTTCGTATAAACCTAATTTAGCGAAGAAAATATTGATCTTGGAAACAAAAATATTACGATTTCAAACTACGCGCCATGTTTTTGACCTTCACCAGAGAAGACGCAGGTCGCAGGAAGACCGGAAGTTCATTGCTCACAGCTTCGATTGATGCATTCAATCTCTTCCATCGAACAATCTCACTCCCTATAAAATACTTGACGCTTTATGACTCTTGTTTCTTTCTCCTTTTTTCCCGAATCGGTTATAACGGGCCTTCTTTTGCAGGTAACATGTTTTGTTTGCAACTCAATAATGTTCGCGAATGGCCGTCGATAAAAGACACGCACCATATGCGATTTCAAGAACGGTAACTCGTAGACTCCAGCCATAAATGAATTAATATTAAATAATTCAATTTTACTTTTACGATAGCCTATTAACCGGAACGTTTTCAGTAGACATCGTCGACTCAAATTAGTTATTTTATAATATAATATTCATATTAGATCGCTATTGTCACTGGGAATTTATTGAAATTGGGGTACAGTACCCCTTTAAACTCGTGCATCAGGTTGCGCGAATTCAAGGTGTACGAATTTAAAACTGAGCAAAAAATAATCCTGAGCGAATATAAATACAAATAAGGTATACACTATACGTGTAAATTTTAGATATTATTTATAGTCCAGTTGGGACAATCTTATTGTTTATTTTCAGTATGACATTGATTTAAAACGCGTCGTTGTCAGCACCACGCTGGTCATCATATAATACCCGCTGTGGGCACCTATTGAGTAAACCCCGTTGCGGGCACGAGTGAAGAGTATAGTTAGGTTTATTTTGAGGGAATTTTTTTTATTAACTGTTTTTCTTGGGACACAACTCCGGATCGAGGAGTTCCATAATGAACCCAACTTCAACCAAATGTTAACAGTACGACGAATAAAGCTCAACAAAGAGACGTCCTGCTCGATGAAGTGTGAGAATAAGCTCCCATGTTTCAATTTTGTGTGTTATCAGCTCCAAGATGAGTGCGAGGTGATAAATTTGGACAGCGTGAGTACTAGGATTCGGTTTTTTATTCAACACTCGATCGGTATGGTAATAAAACAGAAATGGAGAATATTCTTTTTCAAAGTAGTATTTTTTATAAATAGTGAATCAAAATTCACAGCACACATTCATTCTTATATAGTAATTAAATGCAGTGACTCTTGATGGCGAAATCGTTTTCGTCAGTTTATCGCCGATAGATGCGTCCCGATTCGAGTAGTAAATATTTACAATTGAGTGTAGTTCTGACGATGTTTTCAATGGAGTGGTATATACGGCCGATTTTCGGCGATGTTAGTAGAATGTTATACTCCTTCAGTTTGGCATAGCACCTGCATACTAACTTATCAGTTTCATGCAACCGAACAAGCACGTAATATGTCTTTAAATACCGTACTAAAATATCTCATGAGTGTCTGGAATGGAAATTCGATATTTCTATAGACACGAACGAGATGTATAGTTATTTAATCGAAAACTGTACGTATTCTTTTCATTAAAGGGGTACTGTACACAGAGATAGGCGATTTTTTTATTTACTCCCATTGAAATAACTTTCAAGTTAGATAGTGTTCGCGTTATATAAGTTTCGTATAAACCTAATTTAGCGAAGAAAATATTGATCTTGGAAACACAAATATTACGATTTCAAACTACGCGCCATGTTTTTGACCTTCACCGGAGAAGACGCAGGTCGCAGGAAGAACCGGAAGTTCATTCTTCACAGCTTCGATTGATGCCTTCAATCTCTTCGATCGAAAAATCTCACTCCCTATAAAAATACTTGACGCTTTATGACTTGTTTCTTACTCCTTTTTTTCCGAATCGGTTATAACGGGCCTTCCTTTTGCAGGTAACATGTTTTGTTTGCAACTCAATAATGTTCGCGAACGGCCGTCGATAAAAGACACGCAACATATCCGATTTCAAGAACCGTAACTCGTAATGGCATAATTCTCCATTTTATGACTCCAGCCATAAATGAATTTATATTAAATAATTAAATTTAACTTTTATGATAGCCTGTTAACCGGAACGTTTTCAGTAGACATCGTCGACTCATATTAGTTATTTTATAATATAATATTGATATTAGATCGCTATTGTCACCGGGAATTTATTGAAATTGGGGTACAGTACCCCTTTAAGAGGGTATCACCCCCCCCCCCCCTCCCCCCTGAATCCTGAATACGAGTTAATTTTGGGGGGTGAATCCTGAATACGAGTTAATTTTGGGGGGTGAATCCTGAATACATGTTAAGAAATAATATGCGATAAATGACATACAAATTGACTGTTTTAATATCAGACAGATACAAGCAGAAGTCACATATATATAGACACATTATGATGCCGGTCGCGTTATGAGGCCGTTATGATACCATTAATGATACTTTATGATCAGGGACATGGCTAGAGGGTTTCCGTTGGGGGGGGGGGCTGTGTCCACCTTGGGAAATTCCAACTGCACCCCCCCCCCCCTTGACTCAGAATCACACCGAACAGTTTTGCATAATTCCATTTGCACCCCTCCCTTTGCACCTCAGTGTTTAGGCCTATATCTTCATAAACCATGGTTCTATATTCCCGGTATGAGAACATTCAGATATTTTAACCTGAAACATTGCATAAATCCTAACATCTAGTGGTCTAACTCCATACAAATGCACACGGCTACGGGCAAGAGACCACGACACACCGAGCTGACCATCGTTGTTCGGCCAACGGCCGGTATGAGAAATTTTAGAAATTTGAACAAGAAAATCGCAAATCCTAGCATCCAGACTGCCTCAACTAAAGCTTTCCTATAGTGTTGGAAATTTCAAACCTCATACCCCCCCCCCCCTCAGGTTGGAAATTCTCCAACTGATGACCACAAGTTTGACCAAATGTAGTAAAATATTGTTAAACTTATTAGCATTTTTGTATTGGCCACTGGGGGGAGACAATGACACACCGGGCCGACCATGGTTCGGCCCGGTGTGCGAAAATTTTGTAATCTGAACAAGAAAATCGCAAAATCCTAGCATCTAGACTAGCGTCAAGCATTCTTAGAGTTGGACAATTTACAACTGATGACAATTCCAATGCCAATGTTGACCAAATGTATAAGAATATTGTTTTCTTAAATTAACTAGCAGTTTTTGACTGGCCACGGGGGAGGGACCAGGACACAAGATTTCCAACTTTCCAACCTGTCACCCCCCCCCCCCATGAGGTTGGAAAATTTCCAACTGATGACCATTTCAGTCCAAAATTTTGACAAAAATAGGAAAATATGCAAATATTGGTCCAAAAACAATTAATTCCCCCCAATAAATTGTTTGAAAATAAAACTACAAGAACATTTCAACCTATTGTTGGTGTGAAATTTCAAACTAATGTTGTGTCAGGTATGAAATTTCCTACTTTTGAAAATTTTGACTAAAGTTGGGGGGGGGGTGAGAACACCCCCCCCCCTGTCGCCACGTCTGTTTGTGATGGCATGGTGGTCGAATATGCCCAACAAGCTATTCTACCCACTCATTCATATAACTAGCACAAAATATTACTTTGCGCCATCAAAACCTGCGTCCAAGATGTTTTGCTTGAACCCGAATACCAGTTAATTCGGGGGTATGAATCCCGCGTACGGCTTCAAAACACCCGCGTACCGAAAGGGGGGGGTGATACCCTCCTTTAAATGGATGTTATTAATGCTCAAAGCTGCTAAATTAATTCTTACTCAATTAAGTTATGAACTCTGCTTAATTAAATCTTGAACGCGTACACGTCAGTGCTCACAAACATGCCAGGGCTGTATTTTTTTCCCGCGTGTTCGCTGAACTCTTTTAGTAGTACTATTTTCGTGTTTGCGAAATACATTATGTAGTACTGCGGGAATTGAAATACGAGTATGGTATATCATCTATCTGGATGTACATGCTGGTACATGTATGCATAAATTCAGAACTGTATCTTCATCGAACAACATGCATTATCACTCCTTGTTTTTGGAAGATGACCTCATATATTCATTAATTATATAAGCCAAATATATATAGCCTACATGTACTTCCAGACTATGTACAACTAAATTGTCTTATCTGCCTTACCAATGTATATATGATCTATTGTAATGCGTATATGTGGCCTATGTATCTCATTGTGGCTATCTAAATAACTAGTCAATCTATAAATATCAACGAAACCATGCATGTTGATCTGCTCATGCCCCATAATTGCAGAACGCGTGTTGAAAACGGAAACGTTATTCAGGCTGTGTAAAATATCGTATGCAAGTGATTTATTTATAGATTGAGAAAATCATCAGATCTTCCCACTAACAAATTAACAAACATTGTGTGCGAGTATATCAAATAATGAGCATTTTCTGTGAAATTAGTTGAAGTCGATTTTCATTATAAATTCAAATTGTGGTAGCTAACGGACGTAAATCGTCGCTTGTCCAACGATCCGTACGTTTGTGCGGGATTGCAACAAGGAACTTCCGGCATCTTTGGTGATTCATAACTAAATTTATGTGACAAATTATCTCTTTTAAAGCAGAAAAAGACCACAAGAATGGCCGCTGTTGAAGTACAGAGGGTAAATTATTTCAAAATAATCACAATATAGAGTCCTGGATTAAAATATAGGCGGTATCTTCAGTTAATGAACTTGAAAAGTTGTCAAACGAAAACTTCAAAGGAAACTCACAATCGAAACTGTCATCGCCTATCAATATCTTAATTTTGGGCGTGTTTGCTTCAAGTCGAGACACATTTGAATACATTCCTCGGAATTTACACTGATTTAATTTTTTTCATTTACAGTATTTTATCCAAATATTCACAGGATAGTGACTTGATGAGTCCACTTGAACACGTTTTATTTTGAGATTTTATTAGGCACTTCCAACCGTGGCAACGTACGACGTAATCTGTTGTAAATTCGTAAAAAACGATGTTTTGGACAAACAATCGCTTCGTATAAAAAATAAACAAAAGGAAACTTCATAATTCTTTCTGTGTTATTTTCATTTGGAATTTATCTTTCATTTGATGTATAATTTGTGTGATATTCTTGGGATTTGTTGGCAATAATTGCGTTTGAGTGGTGTGTCGGCATGAAAAGCGACGTAGCGGCATGGCGGACCGGCTTTTTTGGCTTTTCCATCAATTGCGTTTTGTAAACAAGTTGAAACCCGGAGGGGCAAATTTTATTCTCATTGGCCGAAATGTATGTTAGTGATGGGCGGTTAACCGAGAAAACAACTCGGTTTCGGTTTTTGACAATAAACCGAAAACCGACCGACGCGATTCTGCTCAAACCGACATTACGGTTTTATTATATATGTTTATTTTTCACTTAAATATACTTATTATACCTCCCCAGGTACTTATTAGTTGATATTGTTATCAAATTATCGGCCTCTCTGATCAATATTATATCGGAATGTGTCCATTTCGTCTCAGATATGTGTTGTTATAATATCGTAGGCGACTGTTTTTGTTCTTTTTCAAAACATTGCCGAACAAAATAACGAACAGGGTTCAACAAAAAGCCCTGTTTGGAGTTATTTTACGCGTCTAACTGGAGACGACTCCAAAAAATGTCGCTGCTTAATATGTCATAAAAACGTATCAGAGCATGCAAATACCAGCAACCTGGCCAGACAGTCGAAAACTAAACCAAGTAAATGGTATGAACACGTTGATCGTCTGGACATTCCGATGTGACGTAATCTGGGCAAACCATGTGCAGCTTGTAAACTATGTCGCAACATCAAAGCGATCATACCGCAGTCATTGAATGTGGGTCAATCATGCACGTGTCAAGAATTGTTACACAGTCAGGTCAAGGACGCCCACTGTTTGTGAATTTGCTGTTTGCGGTTGAATTCTCAGATACTATAATGCATATAATATGATAAATATGTTTTAAACATGTCAGAAAGGGATGAACATTGAACAGTGAAGATGGGGGTGTTTATTTTTTTAAATACCGAATTGTATCATCTTTATGATCTTATCGCATTGGATTCATTTTGCGTCGGCATTTTGTCCCGTTGTTTACCGGTGATCGCAGTTCCTTCCTCAAATATTCAACGTTATTGGGACATTATTGACTCTAATTACGGGGGGGTTACTTTGAAAGTATATACTCAAATTGTATGTATTTCAGTATAATTTCACTATCTAGTAAAAATAAACCGAAAACCGAACCGAAACTGAGGTTTTTTCTCCCAAAAAAAACGAAACCGAACGTAAAAAATCAAAACCGCCCATCTCTAATGTATGTCATCAGACAGAGGAGATTGCACTCTTCATTTTTATCGGGTATACTTTTTTTCTAATCGATTTTAAAGATTTTTATGGCTTTTTGAAGTTTTAATTGAAGAAAATTCGACACAAAATGGACTTTAGAAAAAAAGTATACCCGAAAATTAGATAGAGCACGGTCTCGGCAATCTAAAACGCATCACACCCGCTTCCTATATTTTAGTTTGCCCCTCCGGACATTTACCTAAACAAACACCACCCCCGAAATTAGGGCGTAAAACTAGGTCAAACACAGTTATATCCGGTTACGTGACCTCTGACGTCGTTGCGAAATGCATTGAATTCTGAACGTAATTTGACAAATGTCTTCGTTTAAAGTGTCGATTTAAACACAATTAGGTTTGGTTATAACTAAAATTAGCTTTAAAATTGTTTAGTTTTGATAATACCAATATTTAAAGAGTATTTGGGCAAATATTTATGATTTTTCTCTGCCAATTAAATTGGGTTTCTACTTTCACTTTGTCCCCGCGGTGACTTACCGTACTGAATATAGCATGTCAACACTGATATAAATGTTTACAAAACAGACATGTGCATGTAGTATGTGGACCTTTCTGCTGCAGGAATCGTTTTCTTGATAATTGTCATGTGCAAAAGTCAACTTCAACATACATTTAATTTAATTACATTACATATCTGATATAATTCATGTAAACAAACAATTACAAGTCAATCAATTTAACACACTGACATGTGCTGGCTGCATAGTAGTAGTAGTTACTCAAAACCATCTCAACTGCTCAAGTTGAACACCCTTGACTATTGTATGTGGTTCTCCTTTGTCGAATTAATTATGGGGTGAAATAATTATTGTGTCAACATTGAGCAACATAAAAAAACATTTAAACATGCATGAGTTGCACCATGAATCAATCAATAATTTGTCTAGATAACAATTATGGAGCGCAGTCACTGACTAGTTCGATTTGGATTATCCTTACATGTACTCCAATAGTGGTTATGTACTTATAACATCTTTCTTACTAATAATTAATCAGACATTGGACCAAGATTCGAATGTGCCTGCTAATGTCAATGTTCACTCATTGTTTTACTGCTATGTTTACAATATCTTATAATGTGATAGATTATCCCAGATCCATTGTAAGTAATCTGTAGGTACATGCAGATTCATAGACTCCCAACGATACTGTGTCTCTTTATGATATGACCTCATTAGTATGCAATATAAATATGTGAATAGTAATTGCTGTAAATTCTAACACATTTATGAAATATTTGGCCCAGTGGGGAAATGGTATAATTTAGAATAATATAATCGCACTATAATATGACAGTCTTCGGTTATTTTTATAGTTGGTTTTTATAATCCCCCACGCAGCCAACATTACCTACGAATACACACATGTTTCGACCAGAAAGAGGTGTGGCTATTCATAACATCTAATTTGCATACTACTGAACCCATGGTCATCTATGGTTGGTCATGATGGACCAATAACAACACCATTGACATATTCTTAATGCAAAACATAAATTTTCCCATTTTTTGGGTATAAATTCCCTGAAAAGTAACTTTTTCGCTGATTTTTAGTCCAATTTCCTCATTAAATATGCAAATTATATGCAAATTAGTCAAAGTCTGAGTAACTAATTTGCATATTGGTCCAGTCAACACATGAACATATATTTCCCCGAGGACACATGGCAAGTTTCATGTACATTGGTCGAGTAATTTCAGAGTTAGAATAATTTTACTGTAATTTTATTATGAAAATCAACAAAAATCAACCTGAAAAAAGGTCATTTTGGGTCCATCCCATACTTTGGAGATTAGTCATAAAGCACTGGGAGCCGATTACCAAAAAAACACCTAGTTTTTTCACCTTTAAATGACCATAACTCCAAAACTATAAGGAATTTTTCAATTCTGTAAACAGTTTTATGTATTGTTTTCATGGCCCTTTAAAACGACACCAGTTTTAGTGCAAGCACATCAGTTAGAAATTTTGAGTGGAATTGTCTAATTTTATCAGGTCGGGCACAGGTGCCAAACAGGAAGCAAATTACTTTTGAAATTGTGATTATCAAATAATTAACCTCAGTCACATTGACATGATTAGATAGCATTGTTCTAAAATCATATCAAATTCATACCAAATTGCATAGATTTTATCCGAATTTGGGTAGCATATTGCGATGCGATATCAGTTAATTTGCTCCCTGGTGCCTAATGAGCTAAAAATATTAAAATAGCTCATTTGAGCCACGTACTTAGGCCTAAAAAAAAATACCTGTGTTTCCACTAACCCGACCGACCGTTAAAAAAGTCGCTGACTGAGACCATTTTATTGCAAATTAAAAAAAAGAAGAAAAAAAGTACACTGTTTCTGCTAACCCGACCGACCACCGAAAAAGTCCCTGACTGCCCCCATTTTATTGGGTTTTCAAAACATAAAAAAAAATATAAACTACCAAGTTAATTTAAATTGATACAGTGAAACCTCTCTAAACCGACCACCTTTCGGACCGGCCCTTCCGTCCGGTTTAGAGAGGTGTCCGGTTTATAGAAAATCGCGTCACCGTCGGTGATATATTGCCGCCGTTTAATACCAAGAATGACCAAGATTGTATTATTGATTAATGAGAATTTATTGAATAATTACGAGAACGAAATACATGTAAAATACAAACATAACAAATTATATAAAACATATATAGAACATTATTTGTGCAACTAGTCCGACTTTAGAAAGAAACTGTCTCGATTCTTGCCGATGTCGCTGATCGTTGACTTGCCGATGCCATATTTAACACTTAGTTCTTTGCATGTCGGCTTAGGCGTTTAGCTGAGATCTGTAATAACTTTGACTTTCTGGTCTAGTGTTAACTCTGTTCGATGTCGTTTTCGTGAAGGCTCAGTCATTGTGAAAGATTCAAACTGTTATGCTGACTATACGTCAACATCGGGCAATTATAACAATTTATTGTTTTGACAATGGTTGTAAAAACAGAGTCCAATTAACTCGACGCAATAACTGTTGCAAAAACAATATGTCAGTGCTCTAATTCCCGATCTGTGAAATCACAAATTTGTTCACTCAATGTGTGAAATGAGCGTAGATATCTAATCAGACTCCTGTTGTTACAATCCAGTTCAAAGCATACGCCGAACAAAAGAACGTTAATTAAACGGTCCACTTATACTGGAGTACGTAATCGCTATACTCTCGGCTCCTCTCGGCCGATCTCGTATCGGCAGACACGAGATCTCATCCGATCTCGTCCGGTATTCAGAGCTAATAATCACAGTGTTCGCTTAATTATGGACTGACATACGCGTCCGATATCTGGAATTTGGAGGTTCCAGATTTTAGAGGTAATTTTTAGTGAGAATGCACGTGGGTGAATTCGGGACCGGACATTTCATTCGGATTGGCGAGGGATCCGGATAGCAGAGGTTCCGCTATGTGGAGGTTTTACTGTATCACGTGGTGCGTTGAGTGGGTACCTTGCAGCAGAAACGCGATGTATACTGCGTCTGCAGACGGACAGGAGACGGTGTCATGTGGTCTGCCGATCGCGAGATCTCGTTGCACGAAAATGCACGAGATTGACCGATTGTCGGACGGCCCAATTATAATAATAATTATTATCACCCAACCACAATCGGCCAATCGGGCCCGATCGTTCGTTTACGTTAGCTGTCAATGGGCATTCGAAACACCTCTGCTATATTTTCGTAGCATCGCGGGCGAAATCGCGAATCCCAATCCCCAACGTGCAGGCAATCTCGAGTTAATGATTGCATGTAGGCCTAGCTACAATCGGATTACGGAACTGTTATTGTTACAAATACATTCCGTTTGATCACTGAACAGTGGTCATCGGCACATGAGACCAGTGGTCACCCATGAGCGTCGACTTGTAAAAACAATATGACGCCTACTCAGATGGGAGACCCTCCGTGGTCTTCGTGTTGCGAAAACAACCTGTCAGTACTCATAAGTGAACACATTTTAGCATGTTAATACAATGGAAAGTTATGATATTAAATTTATTAGCTGGTTGTATAATTCTATTCGGGGTACGAAACAACCATAATAGCCTATATGGGACGAATCAATCAAAGTAAATTTCTAAGTTGGGACGAATCGAAGTTGTTTCGTACCCGGGACGAATTGACGAGATCCCTATTTCACTACACTTCTATTAATATATAGACGTGTTATGTCCATGAAATGCGAATGTTTGTTTCGATCCACTGTATTGAAACATTGATTATGCTATAGAAGGGGTATATATTAAGGGAACAGTCGCCACGGGCCTATATAAAACTTCTAAAGCAAAAGGCCGTCACGATAAACTTGATCGCGTTCTCACAACTTCTTTCATATAGCGCGCATGTAAACTAGGTTTTTGGGACCCCGTTAGCGGAAAGACAGGTATTTTGTTTTTAGGCCTTACGTGGCTAATTCGAGCTAAATTTTTAATGTGATTTAAATCCATTTCCTCAGTTTAACACATGCATCCAATTATCGAAATATGAATTTACTTTCATTATTTAGACCCCATGTCAAGCTTCACAGAAATCAGAAATCAGTACAACTAATTAAAACAGAAGCGGCGCGATCAAAGGCGATTTGATTAACACTTTTAGGAGAATGATTAAACTTCTTATCGAACTTACGAATTGTGTGCATAAAACTGCCGCTTCTGCATATGAATTTACCTGGAAAATATTTCTGAAGGTTAAGGACACTTAAGGTTACAACATCTTGTCCGACTGGATAAACTGCTGGCATCCATTTACGAGAAATTGTTTGCCGAATGTATACTGATCTGCCATTAAGAGAAGAAGAAATACGGAAGTGCGAGTGGTCAATACATTCATATTTTATGCATCGTTTACAGTGTCTGCTATTGTGTCGATATGGTTAATTTGCGTGGCTTTCCATAATTTCCCACCAGTGAAATTCAATTAAAATCATGCTTATAAACACAGACGGAGCCTGTTTTGAGCAGCCAATCAGAACGTTTGTATCATTTTATCTTAGGATAAGCTTAGAGATAGTACCGGTATAGCGAATCTGACACAGCACTATAAAACATGGATAAATCCTTAAGTAAATGTCACGTAAAAGATATCAAGACTGTTGTGAGTAGATGAGCACAAGTTATTTTTGTGAAGCTCAATATTAGGTTGTTCAGTAGAAGTAAAATCACAATGCGATAATTTGATGCACGCGTTGAACTTAGGAAATGGACTTAAATCACATTAAACATTTTGCTCGATTTAGTTACGTGCTCTTTTGGCACCTGTGCCCGACCTGTTTATTTTTAATCACGGATTTACGAGAAAATATTTTTAACGGAATATATGATCTGTGTGTGCAGCCCAGTGTCCTGACATAAGGCATAAAAAATTGTTACTGATTTGTGATCATAATTTAGCAATAACATCGGACAAGAAAGGTGGGAGTGAATGTGTGGAAATCAAGTTTTCTTTTTTTTAACTAATTTTGTTTTGGAAACATCAATAATTTTATTTAAGATCTGAATATATGCCCCTGCCAGCCCAAATTAGATAACAGGACACAATGAGACTGAATGACTGCACATTAATGTAGGTATTGGGAGGGATAATGAAGCCTTCAATGATATTATTTTGAATAAAAAACAATGGCAAAATTAATCACATGTTGAACCGACTGTATAAACAAGGGCACAGCCATCTTAAAACAAATGCTGACTTCCAGTGTGAAAAATGCAGATCGGCAACTGATCAGTGCTCAGTTTTACTACTATCAGATATCTATAAACACATTTTTTTCTATATTTTATTTGTAAGGTTGGGGGTTTGAACTAGTGGAGGGCACCATATGACTTTTATCCAGTTTTAACAAATGCCTCTGCTGAAGAAAAAAACATGCTTCCTTGTCACCAATGATAGTTTTTCTAAGTCACATTGAATGATAAAATGAGACCAACTGGCCACTACTCTCACCTGCCTAATAATAGTGATGACACGATTATTAATTTTCAAAGAAAAATCATCATGATCACTATTATCTGGCAGTGAGTCAAAGAGTGAAAATGCCATCACTATCAGTCACTATTATTAATTTGAGTAAAAGTCCAGCCAATCACTATTATTTAGCAATCACTATTATTAGGCAGGTGAGAGTACATGTGTACATACTAGTAGTCATATTGAATGATTAAGTGAAAGTAATTGGTCATTAGCTGTTGAGGTGAAAAAAATTCAGGTGTAGGGTGGGGGGGGGATTAACTTGACAATTTTCCACACAAAAAAAACGATTCTGAACTGTACTGTCTCTACTGAAGACAACACATGCTTCAGAAAATAGATTCTGCATTGCTCATTGCCATAGCCAATTATGACGGCTGGTGACAAGATCATCATAAAGTTCATCTTTATAACTGTTTTTTTGTCTATACATTTGAATCATTTATATATAAATGTTTGTACTACAGTAATTCCCAGTTTTCAGCCCTCAAAATTAGCTACCGGTACGACAAAAGACAATGTCCTTGAAAAGCTTTAGAGGCCAATTATAGAATTTAATGCAATTCTAAAGCAATGTGGAAGAGAAATGCCAATTTCAAGGGCTGTAGTTTTTGGCTGTTTTTTAAATTTTAATATATTCTTTCAGCACACCGACCCAAAGGCTCGAAATCTCAATCTCAATGGACATGTTGGATTTGACAGTCTTCCAGATCAGCTTGTCAACAAATCTGTTTCTCAAGGTTTCTGCTTCAACATACTTTGTTTAGGTAGGTGCAACTTTTTCTTATTTAACCTGAATTTATAGCATATTATGTTATCCAGTATCCAATCTGTGTGTATGACTGATGTGTGTAACTTAGGTTACATTAAACAGCCTTCATAATTGGCTACGGCAATCAGCATTGCCGAACCTATTTGCTGAAGCAAACTGGGCCATGGCATACTGTTGCCGTAGCGGATTGTCGAAGCCAAGCAATCTGAATTAAGAGGGCTGCATTAAACTACATGTAGTACAAAAGGCCTTTTAGACATTCAGGCCTAAAAAAAGACATTTGTTTCCGCTAACCTGACCAGGCCTATTTTAAACTGCTGAGTCTACACATTTTATTATGAGTTCGGAATAACCAACAAAAAACACCCAAAATCTGCAATTGTTTTCTTGTATCGCATTCCATGATACACATTCAAACACATTGTAAAGGGTGACACTTGCGAATACCGAACATAGTCGTCTCCACCTCTAAAATGGTGATGTCCAGAGACAAAGCTGTTGTCTCTATTTCTGTGAACAAATGTGTAAGTTGTTGACAGTAACTACCCCGCTGGACAAAACAAGTGTCCATTGGCACCGCTGTGTATTTGCCGTTCGGCCGCGGTGTCAGAGTTTGTAACTGCAGCTGAGCACCGCGGCCGAACGGCAAGTACACTGCGACCAAGCGGCAAGTTCACTGCGACCGAAAGGCAACTACCCTCGCGGTCGAATGGCATGTACACCGTGGTTAGATTTCTGGTTTGTATTGTCTTTTTTCAGTTTGATAAAAGTACACCGTGGCAACTACACCATGCCGAATGGCAATTACACCACGACCCAACTGTAGTTAGCCGGTGGAGCCGCGGTGTAGTTGCATTTCGGCCTCGGTGGCAACGCTAACCGCACCGCAGTTAAGTGGGCACTTGTTTTGTCCAGCAGGGTAAATAAAAACAATAGATAAACATGAAAATGGAGGATATTTTCCAAATGGTACACAAGGTCTTTGCGACAAATTTATCTGTGAAAGGTCAGAATTTGACTGACAGATTTAGACTGACTGTGCCTGACCTTTATAAGGACCTGACACTCGTAGATCTGAAAGCTGGGCTATTCTCTGTAGTTGCCAAACCATTTGGCAAGAAATATAGAATATCTAAAGTTCTGTGAATTAGTTGATTGTGTCTTTATACACTGTATAGCTATCCTTAAAGTAATTGACCACCATAATGTGGTGTCACCCCGTTAATGCCGTGGTAACATTGAGACTAGATATTTCCTAGAAGATGAGTCCAAGCAGAATGAGGTCATCAGACAGTGAATTTAGTGATTCTAGCCTGCTGTGTGGGGTAGCATAACTAAATTCACCCTCTGGGGGACCTCATTCTGAAATTTATAACAGACACACCATCTCAAGGCTTTAGTATTGAGGCATATAATATACCTGATAGGTATAAATAATATTCACACTGTGCACTGTCTGGTAATAAAACGATAAATGAAAATGTAAAGTTGTTAATCGAAAACATGGTCATGGATGGTCTTCTTGAAGACTTCACCCAGACATCCCCTGGGCAATATTCTATAAAGATTTAAAAAAAAATTATTTTATGGTGAATAATCCATCAGAGGATCTGTAAGTTATATACTATTAAATTGACTGACTGTATACATGTATATATCAGCTGAGGAAATGTTCACATCTTTGCTTTCAGGGCAGACTGGCATCGGGAAATCCACTATGATGGATACATTATTCAACACTCACTTCGATTCGTTGCCGAGTACCCACGATTTGCCTGGTGTGAAACTAAAGTCAAATACATATGGTAGGTACACATCTCATTGGAAATTTTTATTTAACCATTCCATTACTGGAGCTTCCTGAAATTTTGCAAAAGTCATGTGCCAATGTATTCTCTTATATATGTGAGTCTACCATACGGAGCCTCGCATATATATGAGAATTCATTGACCTAACAATAATTACCTTGACCTTGTAAGCCAGTGCATTCTCTTATAATGCAAGGCTCCGTGAGGGAGACTCGCATATATAAGAGAATGCACTGGCACATGGTCTTTAATGCTGATCTAGCACATAGGGTTAAATATTAAAATTTCAAATGGGAGGACTTCATTATATTCATTATATACATTTTTTTCAATGGTGGAAATAGATGTACAGTAATGCCCTAAATAATCGACTCCTTAACCAGAGCAGAATTATGGGTAACTTTTCAGGATTTAGTTGGAAATATGGCTTGTTGCCATTCATCGGAAAGCTCTCCCCGAGAGCTTTCCGATGAATGGCAACAAGCCATATTTCCGACTAAATCCTGAAAAGTTACCCATAATTCTGCTCTGGTTAAGGAGTCGATTATTTAGGGCATTACTGCATTTACAGTTCTATGTTGTTTTATTGTTTTCAGAAAGGGTACACCTATTAATGCATTGAGTATTTTGGTAATAATTATTCAGTGCTATATTTTTAAAACAGTTGATCTACCTGGATACTAAAATATCAATTTAAAGAACTAGAATAGCTTGAAAGTTCTCTGCTCAAAGCTAATGGGTGTCCTAAGTTAATACATGTGACAGACTTCACAATCTTTGCATTTATAACTGACCATGGAATTTATAATAATCATTTAATTCATTTTATAATCCATTGATTAATTACAGACTTGAGAGAAAGCAATGTGTGTCTCAAGATGACAGTTGTAGATACTGTCGGCTTTGGCGATCAAATTAACAAGGAAGACAGGTAAGAAATGTTCTGTTAATCTTTCCATGACTGGAGCTTCCTGAAATTTTCCGAAAACCCTATGGCAATTGATGCATTTTCTTATATATGCGAGTCTCCCATAGGGAGCCTCGTATATATAAGAGATACATTGGCCTAACAATATTTGCCTTGACCATGTAAGCCAGTCTCTTATATACCATATGCGAGGCTCCATATGGGAGACTCGCATATATAAGAGAATGCACTGGAACTGGATATATTCTGCACCAGCGCAGCTCCCATCATCAACGTCATTTAAAAATGTTTCAAATTGAAGTATCTTCAAGCTTGATTTTTCCACAAATTTTTAATTGACACTGCTCCTATTACTAATACAAGTATGACATCAAGTCTGGATGTAGTGTGTCCGACATTTGCAGAATGAGGTCTCTGGAGGGTAAATTTTTACTGACTCTCTCCCGCACAGCTTCTGGTAACCTTATTCTGTTTAGGCCTCAACTGCTATTGGAGAACTAGAATCAGATTGAAGTTCCGCAGTTGAAGTTGGTGATGTTCACCCATTAGTCACCTTGATTATGCCTTTTATCTTCTGCAAATTAGGGGATTTAAAAACTGAAAGAAGGGAAATAGTAACTAAAAAGTTGAGACTATATAGATACTTCCCAGAAGATGAGGCGTAAGCAGAATGAGGTCCCCGGAGGGTAAATTTTGTGATGCTAGCCCGCTGTGTAATATTACATGTATATTACAATAAAATATGTTTATATAAAATACCTGTGTTCTCAGGCAATTATTAAAATGGATAATTGAATGAGGGAGGGAGACTTTTAATTTATATATTTTAATTTTAGAAATGAATGTACATATGGATAATTTTCTGGAATATAATTATACAATTTTCCAAGCAATATAGTTGGAGTAGTTGAAATTTATAAAGATTGAAATCAGAGCTATTTTTTTTAATTACTGAAGACGATGCTATTTTTATCTAGAATTGTTTGGAAGAGGGTGTCAGAGGTTGCAATGATACATTCAGAGATATATTACACCAACCAAAACCACATACTAGTAGACACTTCAGTGATCAACAGTTTATGTCTTGATACCAACCAGAACTCAGTGCTTTAACGTCACCATTTTATTTTCCTTCTCTTATAGCTGGAAGCCAATCGAAGATTATATTGATACACAGTTTGAATCATATCTCCAAGAAGAGCTGAAGATCAACCGATCCCTACATAATTATCATGACACGAGAATTCATGCTTGCTTGTATTTCGTTGCACCTACAGGTCATTCGTAAGTACCCTCAAAGCAGCATAAAAAGATTATTTACAGCAACCGGATCAGATTTGATTATTATGGTAATATGAAAATCAACTCTTCACAATTGTGATGGTGTGAGTTCTGACCACTTGCAAAGTTACCGCTCGATTTCTCTAATATAAGACAACTTACTGTAAAAATTATATGTACCTCACAATTTTTGACAGCTCAGTACCTCTGTACCTATATTCAGATATAATGTTTGCAAAATTCTGCATTGGGGTAATCTGAAGGTATATTCCTGTCTCCAAACCCCCATTTTTTTCTAATGCTTGTTTTTGCGTATAAAGTTTTTTCCTCAGTGGATTCTGGTAGTCTAGGGTCCCCTTCTACAGAATTACATCACTAGAAAACAGGGTTCGCGCTGCCTATTGCCAATTTAGCAAATTGCTGTAAAAAAAATGAAATGGCTCCAAAAAAATCCCGATTGGCTACAAAAAGTGGTAACTAGCTTTTTGGAATTTGGCAGTTGGTACCCATCGGGCATATAATAAAGCTTGCAGTCAATCGGTCGGAAACAAATTATTATAGCTTTCACAAACTGTGACATACAGCAAATATGAATCGTAAGTGCAAGTTAGATTTAAGACACGCAACACCCTTCTAAAATGAAAAAAGTTACTGATTTCTTCGGATATTCAGACATTACCGATAAAATAAATATATATATATATTAATAGGTAATTTGCTTGTTTGTTTGTTTGTTTTTTTTTTTAATACCAAATTCAAAAGTGGCACCAAAAAATACTTGTCGGAAAAAAAGTGGCAACAGAAAGTATAAAGTGGCTCTAAAAATAATGCAATTGGCAACAGTGTTGGCACCTGGGAATTTTGGGCCAGTGCGAACCCTGCTAGAATAAATTACTATTACTTTTTAAAATATGTACTGTGCATCTGAAGTCAACAAATTAGTATTTCATTTGTTCATTGATACATTTTGGCCTTCGGAGCATAACAAAAGCAATAAATGCGTTGTTTGATGTTCAATGCCAGTGACCTCAATAACTACTCGAGTACCACACCACTTCAAATACTTTATCAGACTTTTTTTGTGAATAGTCAACTTCTTATTTCATTTCAGAATAAAGGCTCTTGATTTGGTAACTATGCAAAAGCTTGACCGCAAAGTTAATATCATCCCAATAATAGCGAAAGCTGACACGATAACCAAAACAGAACTACATAAATTCAAGGCAAAGGTAAGAGCGATAGATTGTATGTTTTTTCCTTTTTAAGTGTCAAGAATCAAGCTGGATATGGTGTGTCTGAGATTTGCAGATTGAGGTCCCCAGAGGGTGAATTAGAAACGCTATCCCGCACAGCAGACTATCATCACCAAATTCCCCCTCTGGACCTCATTCTGCTTAGGCCTCAACTGCTATGGGAGACCTATGATCTGATTGCAGTTTCCGAGTTGAAGTTGGTGATGTTCACCCATTTGTCACCTCGATTATTATACCCCCACTTTCGAAGAAAATGCGGGTATACTGGATTGACTGCATCCGTCCGTCGTTCCGTCTGTCACGCTTTCTCCCTCCGTGTGTCCGGATTCCGTCCGTCTGTCCGTCCGACCTCATAACTCGAACAACTATGAACCGATTTCAATAATTTTTTGTATGCAATCTCCTTAGGACTGCCTCTCCGCATGATGCTAATTGCGGTTTGGTCCGACTTTTTTTTTTTTAAAGTTACGCCTCATTTTCGACTTATTTTGACTTAGAAAATTCTGTCTGACTTCATAACTTTAACAAATATGAACCGATTTCAATAATTTTTGGTATACATGCTTCTCACAATACCATATCTACATAATGTGGCTAGGGATTGCCTTAGACTGTTTTTCGTAATATTACACTTCATTTTCGACTTATTTTGACTTAGAAAATTCTGTCCGACTTAATAACTTTAACAAATATGAACCAATTTGAATAATTTTTTCTGTACAAGCTTCTTGTGACACCATATCGATATTATTAGTCCGAATTTTTCTTTAAAGTTAAAAAAAAAATTTGTTGGGTTTACGGATAATGCGGTTGAATTTGCCACGGTGGGGGTATGCTAGCACTCGAGTGCACACCTCTTGTTAAAATTTATCTTCTGCAAATTAGGGCTGAAACTGAACAGAAAGGAAAAAGGAACTAAAATAATGTTAGATTGAAACTTTAGATACTTCCCAGAAGATGAGGCCTAAGCAAAATTAGGTCCACAGAGGGTGAATTTGGTGATGATAGCCGATTGTGCAGGATAACGTCACTTAATTCCCCAGTCTGAAAGGGAGGTCTCATTCTGCAAATGTCAGACACACTAAAGCCAGTCCCGACTGTCCCGGGCAGATTATAGCATCATAGAGCAGCACATATTGTTTGAACAATTTCGTTTCAACATTATTATTCACATAATCAGGGGAACCTAATTAGGCATAATTTAGCAATATTCCCTTTGTTGAGCTTCCAAAATGTTAATCATATTTTTTTAAATAATATGCTTTAGGATATGATATAAATAATTACTGTGTCTGTTTCCACACTCTCCATGGCTTCATTCAAGAAAGCAACAAAATTCAAATCTGTATTTAAAGATAAAAGATTCTTAAATTTTGTCAAAATGTATTTGTCTGCACTTCAAATTGGTATATGAGGAAATATTCAGATAATAAGTTCAGTTTTAGGCCGTTTGTTGAACTTATTATCTGAACATTTCCCAGCAATGAATATTCTGCTTATTGTTTGTGAACTTATCTCCAGATGGATAATAGACCATTGCAATGTATGCATTTATATATTTACTAGAAGGTGACCTGACTTCGTCCGGGCTTTGACCTTGAATTGTCCATTTTGAAGGTCAAGGTCAAGTGGGGTAACGATTTGACCAGTCCAAAACACAAAAGTACCTGACAAACTTGCCCGTCGAAATCCATCCGGTTTTACCCGATTTGACCTCGAATTGGATCATTTTGAAGGTCAAGGTGAGGTCGGGGTCACGATATGACCCGTCCAAAACACTCAGTGGACAAAAGTAACCCCATGTATCAAATTTCGTCGAAATCCCATCAAAATTGGCAATTTGACCTTGAATTGACCCGATTTCAAGGTCAAGGTCACGTCGCACGGGCAAATGAATATGCTTATGAGACTCCCCGTACGAATGTACCCCCACATACCAAGTTTCATCGAAATCCCGTAATATTCGGGCGTTTGACCTTGAAATGACCCGATTTCAAGGTCACATCGCACGGGCAAATTAATAGGTTTATGCCACTCCCCGGCCAAAGACACCCCCACATACCAAGTTTCATCGAAATCCCGTGATATTCGGGCGTTTGACCTTGAAATTACCCGATGTCAAGGTCACATCGCACGGGCAAATTAATAGGCCTATGCCCGTTCCCGGCCGAAAATACCCCCACATACAAAGTTTCATCGAAATCGGGTCGGCCGTTTTCGAGTTCATCGCGAACACACAGACAGACAGACACACAGACAGATCTTCCAAAATATATAATAGATAACTGAATGGGAGAGTCCATTCACTAATATCTGAAACATTATGTTCTTCTGACAACATCATCTTCATTGTTGTGACTAACTTTGAATGCTATTTCCACTTTTATATCTTCAAAAAATTATGTTCGCAAATATTACCTTCTACCTTTAATAGTGCCAGTAAACAATTTGTCCCCTTGAACTAACATTCCAACGCAGGAGAGTGTTAAATTTGAGCACATTTTTTCAATGAAAGCCATGCATCTATCAAGAAAGAAAGCAAACATTTTGAATTAATTTTCTTCAGATCATGAGTGAACTGGTATCAAACGGAGTGAAGATTTATCAGTTTCCTACTGATGATGAAACTGTTGCTGAGATGAACACTTCCATGAACGTAAGTTATGTCTACATATATATATGATTGCCCACGTATCCTAGTGGATAATAATAGTGCTGAGCCTTGAATTTCAAATTGAAATTGATTTTTCAAGGCATATTAGATGCATAATGCTTTCAAACTGATATGTTTGTACCCAGGTCATGTACAATATATTAAATTTACATTTGGCTATGATTTGTTTTCCAATAAGCTTTTTGGTGATGTATAATAACTTTGACTCATGTAAAGACATATTATGGTCTTGTTCGAGTGCGTGAAATTGTTATGTTAGTACTCAGATGCTATACCAACTGGAGGAATGTAGCATTCTACTAACATTGCAGACAATTTCAAAGAAATTGACCATACCACTCAACAGAAAACATCATCTGAACTATGCTCAATTGTAAATATTTACATCCTGATTCGGGACGCAACTATCGGCGATAAATTGACACAAATGATTTTCGCAGTAGAGAGTCATTACATTTAATTAATATACAAGATGAAGGTGTATGTTGTCAATTTGGATTAGTATTCATAAAAATAACTACTTTGAACAAGATTATTCTCAATTTCTATTTGATCACCACACTGGAGTGTTTCACATCACTTTAATAAATTCAAACTGGGCCTGTTTTTATAACGAGTTATTGGGGGGGGGGTATATATGAATCAGCTTGTCCATCCGCCTGTCTGCATGGGAACCTGTGCACCTGCGATTATGAGGTCTGTCTGACTTTTTGGGTGGAGTAATCCCCCTTTTTTTACTTAAATTTTTTGGCAACACTCAAATCAGTATGTCAGCCTGTCCATTGTAGAAGTGGTAGCCCAGCGGTTAAAGTGTCGGACTTGTAATGGTTTTAACGCACTGGCATGAGTTCGTACCCCGCTGGTGGACTATTGTCTCCGCAACAGTGGCTTGGTCGGATTAAGCAGTGTGTGTGCTATATAGAGCCACATGCTGTTTCAAATCTCGCGCCAGGTTGTGACCCTTGGGCATGGTCACTTGTACTGTGCTCGCTTCATCGTACCTAGACCAGAAATAGGGACCTGGTTGTTTGGTATGTGTAAGCCGCTCTTGTGAAGCAACTGTAAAATGGCAGCATGCAGAAGACTCAGCATTACTCAACAGCTGGGGTAATAATGTGAAGCACTTAGGGACCTCGCAGGGACAGGCACTATATAAGCACCATTATTATTATCTATATATCCGTCTGACTTCCCTTTCCAGAGCATAACATTTCCACTACTGGCTGCCATGGGGAGGGGGTATCCTTAGTCCCATTGGGACAGCCAAACCTTGAAATAGGGTGTCTGTCATTTGCAGAATGAGGTCCCCAGAGGGTGAATTTAGTGATGCTACCACGCATAGCGGGCTAGCATCACCAAATTCACCCTCTGAGGACCTCATTCTGCTTACACATCAGCAGAATGAGGTTCGCAGAGGGTGAATTTGGTGATGCTAGCCCGCTATGTGGGGTATCATCACTAAATTCACCCTCTGGGGACCTCATTCTGCAAATGACAGACACCCCATTTCAAGGCTTGGGGACAGCCCACTTCTAGTTATATATTGCATGTATCATCATTATTGTTTGTCTGACCAGCGAAGTATAAATATGTGTCAAACATGTTTCTTTTAGAACCATTTGCCATTTGCTGTGGTCGGCAGTGATGAAGAGGTGAAGGTCGGTAACAAGATGGTCAAAGCCAGACAATATCCATGGGGAACAGTGCAGGGTAAGAATTGACCAATTAATTATTCATAATTCTGATTAAGCTACAAATCCTATTATGAAAACAGCTGGATACGTACTATGGCCCTTGATTAATTTACTCAACAAATCATGCAGTGCTCAGTACATTCAGTAAAATATTATATTTATTTTGGATGGGTCCAATTTTGAAGACAGTTGTGATGATGTAGGCAAAAGCTATTTAACTCCAATTATTAGCTCAACTTGAGCTATTGTCAAGTTGGAGCTGTTTTCATGGGTTGGAATCCATCATCCGTCTACGTTGGGCATGCGTCCATCCATCAACAATTTCCTTAAGCATACTATACAGGTCACTTGTTTCATTGGATCATAACCAAACTTCATATGGATCTTCAGGGTGACCTCTAGACGTGAGCCATCAATTGTTTCCAAACTTTTTTTAAAAACATGGCCGTCAACAGCCATCTTTTATTTAAAATTAAAACCCATTGGCATTTTCT
Source organism: Siphonodentalium dalli (assembly GCA_032622095.1). Classification (NCBI taxonomy): domain Eukaryota; kingdom Metazoa; phylum Mollusca; class Scaphopoda; order Gadilida; family Siphonodentaliidae; genus Siphonodentalium; species Siphonodentalium dalli. Next base: position 48,314,305 of record CP136065.1, on the reverse strand, counting down.
TTTGAAAATTTACTGGCATGTTTAGGATCACCTCTAGATGGGAGTCGAACGATTTTTGATGAGAAATATTTTACTCTTTAAGTGACTAAATCATTTGGCATAATAAAACAGATGTTTAACACATGTTTGAACCTGTAGTTTCCAATTACAGTAATGCATCGGAAATGTGGATCAGCAAACATGTCTGTTTGAGCTCACTTGTATAAAGCAATGTACCACAATTATTTCTTTTGTACCTATTAAACATTTTCCCAAAAGATTGATCGCGAATAAAAAGGTTGTATAATAATAATAAAATTGTTGCTCGGGGTTTTGGGACCATGCACATGTGACTAAGAAATGGACATTTTTAGTCTCATTATTTACACCCAATCATAGACAGTTTCCAGATGTAGCAGATACGTCATGTTATCTTTATTACAGTTGAAAATGAGAACCACTGCGACTTTGTGAAGCTAAGGGAGATGTTAATTAGAACAAACATGGAAGACCTCCGAGAAGCAACACATAAAAGTCACTACGAACTGTACAGACGAAAAAAGCTTGAGGAGATGGGCTTCTCTGACTCTGACTCCAGAAGGTAAGACTTGTATAATTATCCATTTTAGAGTTCTCCTTCTTTGTTTGTCTGGGTTTGCCATACTTGGCTCCATGTCACGGGGTCCAGCTCTTGTTTTCTCAGAAGAAGATATTGAGCTTTGCTGGCTCATTGACAGATTGCATCTCACCACTCATGTGTTGAGTTAGTACCAGCCAGGGTGTTAAATGATAACCAATGTTAAATGAGTACCAAGCAGGGTGTTAAATGAGTACCAGGTAGGGTGTTAAATGAGTACCAGGCAGGGTGTTATACAAGTTCAGGGCAGGGTGTTAAATGAGTACCAGACAGGGCATAATATGAGTACCAGGCAGGATGTAATACGAGTAACAGACAGGGTGTTAAATGAGTACCAGGCAGTGTGTCAAATGAATGTGAAGCAGGTGTTAAATGAGGAACAGGCACGGTTTAAATGAGTACCATACAGGGTGTAATATGAGTAACAGACAGGATGTTAAATGAGTACCAGACAGGGTGTAATATGAGTAACAGACAGGATGTTAAATGAGTACCATACATGGTGTAATATGAGTAACAGACAGGATGTTAAATGAGTACCAGACAGGGTGTAATATGAGTAACAGACAGGATGTTAAATGAGTACCAGACAGGGTGTAATATGAGTAACAGACAGGATGTTAAATGAGTACCATACAGGGTGTAACATGAGTAACAGACAGGATGTTAAATGAGTACCATACAGGGTGTAATATGAGTAACAGACAGGATGTTAAATGAGTACCAGACAGGGTGTAATATGAGTAACAGACAGGATGTTAAATGGGTACCAGACAGGGAGTAATATGAGTAACAGACAGGATGTTAAATGAGTACCAGGCAGGGTGTCATATGAGTGCCAGGCAGGGTGTTAAATGAGTGCCAGACAGGGTGTAATATGAGTACCAGGCAGGGTGTAATATGAGTACCAGCCGGTCCAGGCAGGGTGTATACATGAGTACCAGACAGGGTGTTAAATGAGTACCAGGCAGGGTGTTATATATAAAGTACCAGGCAAGGTCTTAAATGAGTAACAGGCTGTGTGTTAAATGAGTAACATGCAGGTGTCAAATGAGTGCCAGGCAGGGTGTTAAATGAGTACCAAATAGGGTGTTAATTGAGTACCAGATAGGGTGTAGTATGAGTACTAGGCAGTGTGTATTATGAGTTCCAGACAGGGTGTTAAATGAGTACCAGACAGGGTGACTAGGCAGGGTCTAATATGAGTACCAGACAGGGTGTTAAATGAGTACAAGGTGGGGTGTTAAATAAGTACCAGACAGGGTGTTTAGTGAGTACCAGGTGGGGTGATGATGGCTACAGAAGTATAATAATCTTTATATGAGCTGAAATTTTGGGGAAGTTCATTGTTGGAGGATGGAATGACAATGGTGTTACTACTATAAGCCCAATGACCAGGGTATTATTCAGCGTAAAGTGGACTGTATTAAATACTGAAATTTGTTACATAAAAGGATTGACTATTATGTCCATTTGACAACAAATAATAATAGTTTGACAATGTAATCTTACAGCTTGTCAGAGATGTATGAAACCAAGAGGACACAGCATCTCGCCGACCTACAGAAGAAGGAAGAAGAAATGAGACAGACTTTCGTAATTAGGGTCAAGGAAAAAGAGGCCGAACTTAAGGAAGCAGAAAAAGAGGTATGGATGGTGATGCAAGTTTTTTTTTACGGTGTCTTTGTTTAATGAACTGGTTAATGTTATTGCACAATTTTGTGTTCTAGCTCATGGCATGATAAAAAAATTGTAATAATGTTAACACTTTCACATCGCAGTGTTGTTTTATATTCACTGCACACCCGAAGGCTGTACCTAGCTTGCAGGGCACTAAAATTGATGTCCATATTACTCAAAATTGTTTGCTCAAAACAAGTTAGTGATTTAAGTTGAGTAGACCCTTTTCATTAGATTTGACCACACTATCATCAATATTGTCAACATAACTTGTATTGTCTCTAGACAAATTAAACATTTTAGAATATGAGTTTTTGTGTATTTATAAGAATGAGTTAGGACACAGACTACGGTAGCCTTTATTGTCCGCCGACCCAACGGGTTCGGAGGACTATTATAATCAGCACGTCCGTCCGTCCGTGCGTCCGAGGTTTCCGGATGATAACTTTAGTTAGAGTGAACCAAATTAAATTAAATTTGGTATGTGGGTTTACTAGCAGAAAAGACAGGTCAAGTTCGAATTCTGGTTCCGTCCGCCAATTTTCACCAGAGTTATGCCCCTTTTTAGCTCAACTTACTTTTGTAAGTTTGAGCTATTGCCATGGCTTGGCGTCCGTCGTCCGTGTGTGCGTGTGTCCGTCAACAATTTCCTTTGGCGCGGGCTACAGGTCGTACCTTTGGTCTGATCTTTATGAAATTTTGCATGAATGTTGACATTGACATGTAGATGGGAACGAGTCATTTTGGGGTCATTCGGCCAAAAAACATGGCCGCTGGTGGCCATTTTGGATTTCAAAATTCAATCCATTGGCGCGGGCTACAGGTCGTACTGTTCGTCTGATCATTATGAAATTTGTCATGGATGTTAATATTGACATGTAGATGGGAACGAGTCATTTTGGGGTCATTCGGCCAAAAAACATGGCCGCTGGAAGCCATCTTGGATTTTACTCTTTGCATGACTAAATCCTTTGGCGCAGGCTACAGGTCGTAGTTTTGATCAGAACTTCATGAAATTTGTCATGGATGTTAACAATGACATGTAGATGGGAACGAGTGATTTTGGGGTCATACGGCCAAACAACATGGCCGTTGGCAGCCATCTTGGATTTTACTCTTTGCATGACTAAATCCTTTGGCGCAGGCTACAGGTCGTAGTTTTGATCAGAACTTCATGAAATTTGTCATGGATGTTAACAATGACATGTAGATGGGAACGAGTGATTTTGGGGTTGTTCGGCCAAAAAACATGGCCGCCAGCAGCCATCATGGATTTTACTCTTTGCATGACTAAATCCTTTGGCGCGGGCTACAGGTCGTACCTTTGGTCTGACCTTTATGAAATTTGTCATGAATATTAATATTGACATGTATATGGGAACGAGTCATTTTGGGGTCATACGGCCAAAAAACATGGCCGCTGGCAGCCATCTTGGATTTCAAAATTCAATCCATTGGCACGGGCTACAGGTCGTACTGTTTGTCTGATCATCACGATATTTATCATGGATGTTAATATTAACATGTAGATGGGAACGAGTCATTTTGGGGTCGTTTGGCTAAAAAACATGTCCGCCAGCAGCCATATTGGATTTTACTCTTTGCATGAATAAATCCTTTGGTGCGGGCTACAGGTCGTAGCTTTGGTCGGAACTTCAAGAAATTTGTCATGTATGTTAACAATGACATGTAGATGGGAAACGAGTCATTTTGGGGTCGTTCGGCCGAAAAACATGGCCGCCAGCAGCCATCTTGGATTTTACTCTTTGCATGACTAAATCCATTGGCACAGGCTACAGGTCGTACCTTTGATCAGATCATTATGAGATTTGTAAAGGCTGTAGATGGGAACAAGTCATTTTGGGGTAATTCGGAAAAAAACATGGCTGCCGGTGGCCATTTTAGAATTTACTCTTTGCATAAATAAATCCTTTGTCACACCATAATCACCACATCCCTGATCCGATCATTATGAAACCTGTTATGAATGTTGATATTGACGTGAACATCTAGTCTTACTTAGACATTTCAATTAGCACTTTTCCTATTCCTCCATTTACTGTCGACCATTAAATTATTCCCCTACCTAAGTTGAGCTACAGTGTCATTGACACTTTCATTTCGACTTAGAATTTGACCATCTGTTAACATTTTTGGTTTCAGACCGATAACTCCAGTTTGGATTATTTTATCTGAACCAAAGTTGGTATGTGTATTTCCCAGTTAAAGATACAGGCCAAGTTCGAATATGGGTTCCGTCCAATTATTTTTACATGAGTTACGGCCCTTTTTCGACTTAGAATTTGACCATCTGTTAACATTTTTGGTTTCCGACCGATAACTCCAGTTTGGATTATTTGATCTGAACCAAAGTTGGTATGTGTATTTCCCAGGTAAAGATACAGGCCAAGTTCGAATATGGGTTTCGTCCAGTTATTTTTACATGAGTTATGTCCCTTTTTTACTTAGAATTTTTGCCAATTTGAGGTTTCCGGATGATAACTTTAGTAAATGTGTACTGAATGAAATTAAATTTGGTATATGTAGGTTTACTAGCACAAAAGACAGATCAAATTCGATTTTGTGTTCCGCCATGCCAATTTTTATGCACAAACAACGGTCGTATCAAGCCGACGCTTAGAGGCGGACATGAGGTCTACCGACCTTTTATGTCAACTAATGTCTGTTGTATCTTATTTTCAGCTACACAACAGATTTGACAGCCTGAAGCGTAAGCAAGCGGAAGATAAGAAAAAGATAGAAGATAGTAAAAGGAGGCTAGAGGACGAGATAAATGTTCTAAATCAGAGGAAAACCCAAGTTGCCAACCAGCAGTCGACTATTGGAAAGAAGAAGAAATAAAGAGACGATGATATTATAATTATTGCACACTAATCAAAAATGGCACTTGACTAACGTTTGGTGGCAGGTTACTTAGGGGAGAAATAACGGGCAGGGATCAAATAACATACAGTAATGCCCTAAATAATGGACTCCTTCACCACAGCAGAATTGTGGGTAACTTTTCAGGATTTAGTCGGAAATATGGCTTGTTGCCATTCATCGGAATGCACTCCCAGAGAGCTTTCCGATGAATGGCAACAAGCCATATTTCTGACTAAATCCTGAAAAGTTACCCATAATTCTGCTGTGGTTAAGGAGTCGATTAATTAGGGCATTACTGTACATGTGTGCAATTTATTCATTTCTTTCTGATTTTCAGGGAGTAATCTCATGCACTATTATCAACTCATTTCATATCATTTCCTGCGAATCATTTGTGAAAACAACAACTGGTGCTTAAATGACAATACTTCCATTAACTTAGAAATGCTCAGCACAGTTTTTTTTAAAGCCATTATGCATTTCCGGTAAATTTAGTAACCCCTAACAAAAATTATTTAAAATCAGACAATTTCAGTAGCTCTCCGGTGGCAGATACTGAATTTGTATATTTCTCTGGCAGAAATATCCATGTGTGTTTGTATCAATGATCAAAATACATCGAAATATGAATAAAATTTAATTAAAAAATAAAGTATGTTTATTAATATCAAGATTATATATTTTATTTTTGGGTATATTTGTTCAATATATCGGGGTATTCTGACTTTTAGTACAAGCAAATAATGCCAAATATCCATAATGACTGGGTTTACACCTAAATATAACTTTTTTTTTATTAATTATCTGTAACCTATTTATTTGTAAGCACAATGTACATGTGTAGTTTAGTTTTAATTGTAGATTAATATCCCATGCTTTTACTGAGTGCACTAGTATATTATGCATTATTATGAAGAGCCCAGAAATCAATTTCTCATAAGTCACATGCCTGTAAGTTTGAGGTCGCTCTTCTTTTTGACCACGTTCTGATTGACACTTTCATGACTGGAGCTTCCTGAAATTTTTCGAAAACCATGTACCAATGCATTCTCTTATATATGCCAATCTCTCATAAGGAGCCTCGTATATATAAGAGAATACATTGACCTCATAAGATTTACCTTGACTTTGTAAGCCAGTGCATTTTCTAATAAGAGAATGCATAGACAGTGCAATGCACAGGATCTTCAATGATGCACCGGCGCAGCTCCCATTATGAAAGGGTTAAAGACATTGTCAAAGACAACAGAGGAATAATATATCAGTGTGCAATAACAGAGTTTTAATACCAGCACCCTGGTATTAAGTTTATCACCTTCTTGTTAAAGTATTCTTTTTTGCTTCTCAAATGAATATGACATTTGCTATGACGAGTTTATAGCGTAAGGAAGTACGATCTCGAAATGGCTGGGGTTATATAAAATTATATTGATTTCCTTATCACAGCCAAAGAGGAAGTAAAGATACATTCGTGACAAAATATAGTTCCATTCTAAATGTGACATGTCATGTTGACAAAATTTTTCAACTTGAATATCATAATTATATTCTAATTAACATAAAAATAAAGTTCAGACATTGCGCTAAGCTCTTAAGTCACTGCACATACTGATAATACATGTGTGTCTTACTAAAAGATATAAGTAATTAAGGGCTAATTATGTGATAAAGTAATCTCCTGTGTTCTTTCTCAATGATCTGTTCTCGTCTGTGACATATAAATAAGAGCACCATTTACAGTAATGCCCTAAATAATCGACTCCTTAACCACAGCAGAATTATGGGTAACTTTTCAGGATTTGTCCTGAAAAGTTACCCATAATTCTGCTGTTGTTAACCCTTTACCCAACAGAAGGGCCCTGTGCCAATGCATTCTCTTATATATGTGAGTCGACCATAGGTCGCCTCGCATATATAAGAGAATGCATTGGCTTAACACATTAAAAATTATAAAATTGTTAAAGAATGTAAGAAAAAATGGTAAAAAGTGTTAATGCATTCTCTTATATATGCGAGGCGACCTATGGTCGACTCGCATATATAAGAGAATGCATTGGCACAGGGCATAACTGTAACTATCACAATGTGGTCAAGGAGCCGGTTCCAATGATATCCATATTTGTATGGTTCTATTGAGACAGACCGAAGATATTTTTGGCTGTTGAAGCTTTATTTGGCCGGTTTTGGCCGTTTTGTTGGGTAAAGGGTTAAAGAGTCAATTATTTAGGGCATTACTGTTAGAATAGTAGACTCAATTCTCACATGCAGTAGCTTTTGAAAGCAAAACCATTTGCCTTTGTGATGGTATTCATATATTTCTTGTTATATGAGAACTGAACCAGTGTACTAATGTATTATTCCTCTCATATTTCTACAATATCGAGGTTCAGCCACTTGTAACTTTTAACATATGTTGAAATTGCCAATGAAAATCACCTGACTAATATGACCATTGTGAAGACATGTACGTAAGTACTGTATCCATGGTGTAAATTGTACCAAATAACAATAATCGATCTTTCAATAATGAATTTTAAATGAGAGGTGCATCTGGTACCAGAATGTAATTTACATACGTGGAAAGGATTTGTTTTGATTCACCATATTGATGATTGCAGTGTGGATAGCTTGCCACACTAATAACCACTATTTGACTGTCTTTCACATGTTTTGCAACACATTGGGTTGACATCTATAAACGTGTAGTTTTCCCCACCATAACATCAGGTGACTTTTCCAACAGATGCATCTATAGTAACACCACAATATACATGTTACAAGTTACATATAACTGTGGCTGAACCTGGCTAATATCTTATAATGCCTCAGAAAACGATGAGTATCCTCTTAACTATGTATATGGTACAGTAATGCCCTAAATAATCGTCTCCGTAACCACAGAAGAATTATGGGTAATATTTCAGGATTTAGTCGGAAATATGGCTTGTTGCCATTCATCGGAAAGCTGTCAGTGAGAGCTTTCCTTATGAATGGCAACAAGCCATATTTCCGACTAAATCCTGAAAATTACCCATAATTCTGCTGTGGTTAAGGAGTCTATTATTTAGGGCATTACTGTAGATGCTCAGTAAACTAAGACCATCTTTATTGATTTATTGAGTTAGAATTTGCTTATTTTGTTTCTGAATCTCTTGTTCTGTGCAATCTTAAATTGTGTTTGGTCTCTTTTGTGTAATCACTTGTTTGTAATTTCTGTATCTGTGAATTTCAATTATTTTGATTATGCAATCTTACACTGTAGGATTAATCTTGCCATGTTACTTTAAGGAAATTTTCTAATCAAGATTAGGTCAAATAAATAAATATTCTGTTTTCCCAGGCACCTCCCTCATCATTGAAAGTTTATTTTAATAAGTTTCATCAAACATTTTTTTTCAATAATTTCTGTTAGAAATACTACATTTGAACAACAAAGATAATTTGTTTTGTTTCGGGAGTATGTTTTATAGATTTTGAGAGAAAAAAATTAATAACCTCCCTCATCTCTAAATTGAGATCTAATTGCCTGAGAACACAGATATTTTATTTTTTAACCCTTCCCTGATGGAGATTCCTGAAATTTTACAAAAACACTTGACCATGTAAACCAATATGCGAAGCTAACATATTTTGGAAAATTTGAGTCACAAATTAAAGATGTTCTATCTCTTCCTTACAAGTTTTATATAGTTTGCAGGATATAAAATAATAAATATGAATTGATGACACCTGTCCAGAAATGCTTCTATCAATTAATATTGATTTTCTTCTGATTTTTTCTGGTATGACACATACAACCTTTCGGGACAGTTTTACATGCTAATAGAACAGAAACTTAAGGTGCAAGAGGGATAACTCTATCTTGTAAACACTATCCATCACGGCAAAATGCTATTTCAATTCAGATATTCTGAAAATATAAACTACTTTATTATGCCTTTGTGGACATATAATATACCCAAACTTCAGTTTTGTTTTGTCTGTTTTATTGACAGAAAAAGCTATCTGTAGTCTTAAAATCTGGTTTTATAAAATTTATGTTGTTGTAATTGTGTCCAGGAAGAGATACAACATCTTTAAGTTTTCCATAATAGAATTCTGCCCAATTGATGCAAAGATGCTGATATTGCTGCCAATCGAGTGACTCCTTTGTCAAGTGCAAGAAAGTTAGCTTTTAAACAGTAATTACAATCTTTGCATGTTGGTGCCACTTTAATGAAAGCTGATGTTAATGCACAAACGTTTTAATATTTTTGTAGCATTTCATTTCCTGGTTTTGTACAATGTAATCAAATAACTTCAAATATAGATTCCCAAACACATCCACATTTCTCATTATCTGTGTATCATTTATAAACATCTGCTTATTAATGTATAAATGACATATAAACCCTAAGGCCAATATAAATCAATTACTAGATTTACGTCCAACTTTTTCAGAGAAATTGGGACGGAGGCGAATTAATATTTTTTATATTTTATTCTTCATAACATAAATCAAGGATATTTCTAGATATTGAAGCAGTATCGTAACTTATATGATACAACGTGATTTAGATTGTCCAAATTTGATCAGAATAGACTGATTAATGGGTCAATTGAAATGTAATTTGACAGTTAACTTATATAATTTATAAATATAATTTACATATAAAAAGATATCCAAATAAAAAAAAAATTGAGGAGGGGACTAAAATAGGGTTGGAAGGTGATGTATATCTAGCTAAATTTTTATATTGGCCTAATGAGTTGACTTAACAATAATTCTGCATGTAACTCGCATGTTCATCATTGTATACTGTCAACTAATACTAGTCATTAAATATTTAATTATAACAGATTTGTCTTCTTTCTTTGGGATGATTGTCCTGACATTTAACCCTTTACCCAACAAACCGGCCAAAAACGGCCAAATAAAGCTGCAACAGCCTAAATTATCTTGGGTCTGTCTCAATAAAACCATACAAATATGGATATCATTGGAACCGGCTCATTGACCACATTGTGATAGTTACAGTTATGCCCTGTGCCAATGCATTCTCTTATAAGAGAATGCATTGGCCTAAAACACTTTTTACCATTTTTTCTTACATTCTTTAACAATTTTATAATTTTTAATGTGTTAAGCCAATGCATTCTCTTATATATGTGAGGCGACCTATGGTCAACTCGCATATATAAGAGAATGCATTGGCACAGGGCCGTTCTGTTGGGTAAAGGGTTAAATGAATCGCTCAAAATTATTCTTCACTGTTTCTGTTTGCATGTGTTATAGTTTTCAGGCCTCCCTACTTTATCTATGTTGTCTCTGATATTTAACCCTTTCTATACTAAATGGATTCTTCCACTCAGTTAAAATGGTGTACATTGGTTTATTATTAATTGTTGGCGATTCTCAGGTAAAAGGAGCAGACAACAGGCAGACAAAAAGATAATAGAAGTTCAGTAGGATATATATTCATTACGATGAATTTGAGATCCATTTTATCACACAATCACATTTTAGCAAGGATAAACGACCTGGAAACGGCTGGGATTAAAAAAAATATTGATTTCCTTATCACAACCAAAGAGGAGTAATGACACTTTCAAGAAGAAATATAGTTCTATTTTAAATGTGTATTTTCACGTTGACAAAATTGATCAATCACGCATCGTTATCACCAATGTTTATTTCACAGTCAACACTAAATAACCCAACACAAATCAAATATCATAATTATATTCTAATTAACATAATCAAGTTTTGGCATTGACATTGACATCATTGCCCTAAGCTCTTATGACACTGCATGTGGCGATAATACACGTGTGTTTTACTAAAAATATGAGACCGGGTTTATGGGCTAATCATGGGCTAAATGTGATAAAAATTAATTACATGCAGGGACTATTGTCCGCTAAATCATTGCTGTATTTTTATCACCCAATAATTTGTCACGAATAAAGTAGTAAATTTTTAGATTTGTGTGTAGTTCAAATGATATGTGTTCCAATATGGTTTGATCTGTGTTGTTAGTTAGGCATTATTAGTTGAATGTTTCATTCTTTCGGTGAGCAAGGTGCCTGGGTACTCACTGATCAGTTTGATTCACTGAAATAGGCGCATATTTGTCTTTAAAGTGATGTAAAAATTTTACAAATATTATAATCCAAATTGACAACACACACTGACACTCTTATGTATTAATTAAGTGCAGTGTCCCTCGAGGGCGCAATTGTTTTCATTTGTTTATATCTGACAGTTGCGTCCCGATCGAGAAGTAAATATTTACAATTAAGCGTAGTTCAGAGGATGTTTTCTATGGAGTCGTACGGTCGATTTCTCTGAAATTTTCGGCGATGTTATATTAGTAGAATGCTACATTCATCCAGTTGGCATACAATGTAGCACCTGAATACTAACTTATCAATTTCACGCACCCGAACAAGTCCATAATATGTCTTTAAAATGAAAACACTGAGTTCAGGACTTCACCAAACTGAAGCCAAATGAAAAAAATATTTACAAAAAAATTCTACAAGAAATTACCAAGTGTTATGGGAACCGAAACTGAAGGTGTATTAAAAATTGATTATGCATTGACATTTGGCAACAAGCCTTGAAATAGGGTGTCTGTCATTTGCAGAATGAGGTCCCCAGAGAGTGAATTTAGGAAACCTCATTCTGCTGAGGTGTAAGCAGAATGAGGTCCCCAGAGGATGTGAACATCTAATGGTGTCATGCACTCTGAATGGGATAATAATCAATAAGGCATATTTAAAACTAATTTACTGTATAATATCCTTTGTAAATGTACATGTATAAAAATAAATGCCCATATAAATCGTGGTAACATTAAATCAATGATAATTCACTGGAAGGTGACTAGCATTGTTCAGTGTGGTGAACAGATTCACTGGAATGTGACTAGCATTGTTCAGAGTGGTGAACAGATTTACATCATTTTTGCGAATTTCTGTTGTTGATAGAGATCTGTGCACTTGTTGTATCATCAGGTGCAAATATTTCTAGTGACGACATCATCCATGGATAATTTTATGATACACTGATGTTTATGAAGATTTTTCTTCTGGCAGAACCATAAGCAGTTTCTGTATTAGTGCAGTACAGTTGTCTACAAGAAAAAGAAGAATTTCCAAGTGATGATAATCATTGAAAATCAGTGCAGGTAATGTATTTCTTAGATAACTATTGTTCAATAATAATGCATTTCACAGTAGGTGAATGTCCCAGCTTGATATTGCACAATTATGACCCGCCATATCAAATCCAGTCGTAAGTCGGGATTTTTTACCCTGTGCCAATGCATTCTATTATATATGTGAGTCGACCATAGGTCGCCTTGCATATATAAGAGAATGCATTGGCCTAACAATTTTTTACAATTTTAATAAATTTTCTTGTATTCTTTAACAATTTTATAATTTCACCCATACAGAGCCCCAGACAAACATGAGCAGACGACACTCTTCTAAATGCTTCTATATATATGTGTGGGGCTCCCTGCAGGGTAATGGATGTGTTTTATTTTATGTCCTAAAAGTTGTAAGAAACATTTATTTTAAAAAAATGATAAAAAATTGTTAGGCCAATGCATTCTCTTACCTATGGTCGACTCGCATATATAAGAGAATGCATTGGCACAGGGTAAAAAAATCCCGACTTACGACTGGATTTGATATGGCGGGTCACAATTTAGGTGACTTTGTTGAGCCGATTTTTATTTGCATCGCTCACAATCATGGAATTTCGCCCAGGTAATCAATTCAATGTTTTATTGCGAGATAGACTCACAAAAATCATGCAATCTCGAGGTGGGACCAACCCTACTGTGGTATAGATCACTAAGGAATAGTATTCACAAAGAAATAATAATCCCTGCGTTGTTTGTTCAATGTTATAAAGTTCCCAAGCCTTAAAATAGTGTGTCTGTCATTTGCAGAATGAGGTTCCCAGAGGGTGAATTTAGTGATGCTACCCCGCATAGCGGGCTAGTATCACCAAATTCACCCTCTGGGAACCTCATTCTGCTGAGGTGTAAGCAGAATGAGGTCCCCAGAGGGTGAATTTGGTGATGCTAGCCCGCTATGCGGGGTAGCATCACTAAATTCACCCTCTGGGGACCTCATTCTGCAAATGACAGACACACTATTTCAAGGCTTGAAAGTTCCCCATCAGAACAGGTCAGAACATTAAAAAAGTTCCCTTGTTTTGAACTGGTGGAATATGATCTCTACAGGTGTAGCCATATTAGAGGCTTGTGGCATGATCTAGAGTAAATAGTGAGTAGTACAATTTGAAACCAGACATTATTATACCCCCCGCAATGAAGTTAGGGGGGGGTATACTGGAGTCAGCTTGTCCGTCCGTCCATCCGTCGTCCGTCCGTCCGTCTGTCGACACAAATTTGTCCGGAGTTTTTCTCAGTCGTTTTTTTTATCAATTTCCGTGAAACTTGGCACAGACATCAACCACCATGGCAACCTGTGCACCTGCGATTATGACGTCTGTCTGACTTATTTTGGTGGAGTTATCCCCCCTTTTTCGACTTAGAAATTTTTCGCAACATGTATACTTTTGTCCGAGCTTTTATTCCTACATTTTTTGGTCAATTTTTTTAAAACGCGGCACAGATATTTAGTACCATGGGAACTTGTGCACCTGCTATTATGACGTCTGTCCAACATTGTTTGGTGGAGTTATCCCCCTTTTTCGACTTAGAAATTTATTCGCAACATGCATAATTTTGTCCAAGCTTTTATTCCTACATTTTTCGGTCAATGGGTTTAAGATTAGGGTTATGGTTGTACACCTGCAATGGGAACTGTTATTTTATTATTTTAACTAAATGTTTACTGACATGTGAAACATCTTAGTATTTTATAAACAGGGGGGTATCCGTAGTCCCATTGGGACAGTCACACCTCTAGTTTTCACTGGAATTGTGACTATTTGAGAATAATAAACAACGTATGATCCAATATACCAGTCTCCTTAAAATTAGGAAAACAGACTCCACACTCAATTCATTACTGTAAAAATATATATTTGAATGAAACTCACATAAAATTCGCTGAAACTTCTTTGGTTTCTTCCAAATGACACAGATGAAATAGACTGGTATCCCCGCAACGATTAATAAAGCTCCAAAAGCACTCTGGCCTGGTTTCTGTATACATGTCATAATCACCAGTGCCAAACTCAAAACTGATAGCGATATTGGTAGAACTAGTGGAAACTAAAATGAAAGAGAATAATCAGTTGTGTTTTATGGTTTATGGCAATTATGCCAAAGGGGATGTCAGGAATGATAACTTATTGGCAAGGTCCGCAAGCACCACACCGAGCAGGCAGATAAAAACCCGCGTGATGCATCGACTGGTAACCGGAAGGCGTGAACCCACGGCTATCTAAAAGTCAACAAAAACAGTTAGGATAGTAGAACGGTTGATTATTCATCGGTTATGTGAAGTTTTAATTATGCGATAATAGTATAAGGCATATACATGTATATATTGAGTATACAGAGAAGTTACACACCAATAGTTACACAAATATAGATAAAGGTCATCGTAGCATGCATTGGATGAGTATATATACCTGTAGTTCCCGATAAATATAGTTAAAGGTCATCGTAGTGTGCATTGGATGAGAATATATACATGTAGGTCCCGATAAATATAGTTAAAGGTCATCGTAGTATATAAGATGTATGGATATTGTTTGCAAATTCCCAAATATATGTTTATGACGTATATTTCCACATTTCCATCCATAGTTATGATGCATAGTAACCCTCCCCATTTATGTATGATGTATACGTCGCACATCTTACAGTTATAATGTATATCACTCCTTTCCCATTAGTTAAGTTCTATGTCAACATGTTAACGTGTATGTCAGATATGATAATTTGGGCAAACTATATATAGTTGAAGGTTATCGTCTCTTATTGGACGAGCAGTTACTCATAATATCGTTAAGGGTTATCGTTGCCTATAGGATGAAAATTGTTAGTAAATTCATAAATATATGGATAGAGTTAAATGGTTTCCATAGATGCATACATACATACAGCAACAGTTTATCGCTGTCAGATATTATATATTTTGATTTTATAAACCTTATTATAAATGGCACACCTTTTCTGGTGGTATGTTTATGTATATGTTTCTAAAGTGGTGTTGACATGTGGAACTATGTAAACATGTCATATTTACTGTATTTGAGTGTTTATTTTTTTAGTGTTTATTTTTTGACTTATCGTACTAGCTTGATAACACAGAAGGAATCAATTGTTTGGAAAATGTTTACTAAGTCCGTTCCGAAATCATATTTTTGTACCGAAAGTTGGTCCTATAAAAAAATGTTTGGCCACAGCAGCTCATCAGGTACACCTCTGGTCTATAACAGATATAAAGCAATCTGTTATTTCATATATGGTTTCGGGAGTTAATAAAGCTCCAAAAGCACTCTGGCCTGGTTTCTGTATACATGTCATAATCACCAGTGCCAAACTCAAAACTGATAGCGATATTGGTAGAACTAGTGGAAACTAAAATGGAAGAGTATAATGAGTTGTCAGACAAACATTAGTTATGGTACATGTTATGTACAGTAATGCTCTAAATAATCGACTCCTTAACCACAGCAGAATTATGGGTATTTTTTCTGGATTTAGTCGGAAATATGGCTTGTTGCCATTCATTGGAAAGCTCTCACTGAGCATTACTGTATTATTGAAATACATGTATATGGGTATGAACAGTTGTAGAACTTTTTTTTACAGTTATACAATCAGCCTAAACATCTCAACTCAATTAAGATATTGCCCATCGTGGGGTGTTGATGAAATCTCTCTGAATGGGTATATGTGACCCGCCATATCAAATCCAGTCGTAAGTCGGGATTTTTTTACCCTGTGCCAATGCATTCTCTTATATATGCGAGTCGACCATAGGTCGCCTCGCATATATAAGAGAAAGCATTGGCCTAACAATTTTTTACAATTTTAATAATTTTTTCTTGTATTCTTTAACAATTTTTATAATTTCACCCATACAGAGCCCCAGACAAACATGAGCAGACGACACTCTTCTATATGCTTCTATCTATGTGTGGGGTTTTCCCTGCAGGGTAATGGATGTTTTTTTATGTTTACCCATACCATAGTATGGTAAACATAGTGTCGTTGCCCGGATTGACCACTCGTCGTTAGTCCGTCCGTCCGTCCGTCCGTCTGTCTGTCTGTCTGTCTGTCTGTCTGTCTGTCTGTCTGTCTGTAGACACTTTACGCATGGTGCGATAACTGAAATATTATCTATCTGATCGGAACCAAATTTAGTATGTAAGTTTCTTGGCCCAAAATACAGATCGAGTTCGAATATGGATTTGATCGGAATTTTATTTACGGAGTTATGGCCCTTTTTCGACTTAGAATTCACGAATTCTATGATAACTAAAAAAAAATGATCTGATCAGAACTGATCAGAACCAAATTTGGTATGTCAGTTTCTCCACCTAACATACAGTTCGAGTTCGAATATGGGTTTGATCAGATTATTTTTAATGGAGTTATGGCCCTTTGACATAGAATTAATGCATGCTTCAATAAATCTACTAGTTTTCATCTGATAGGAACCATATTTGGTATGTGAGTTTGTCAACTCAAAATACAGATCGAGTTTGAATATGGGTCAGATCCTGTTTTTTATACCAGAGTTATGGCCCCGTTTTAACTTAGAATTGAACAGATTTGATATTTGCTTGCAACATATAACCAGAAGCAGCTTATAATTAACTGTGGTATCTGTGAGAAAGAGACTAGAGTTAAACTCTATTATTGATAATGAAATCTGATACTCACTGCTGCTAGACATTTGTTTATTGCATTTCCATAGTGTGTGGACCCTGTTGGCTCAGGACTCCCAGGCAGCTCTTTGTCAGATTTAGGCTGCCTATCAATGCATTGTTCAAGTGACATACAGTCCCCTAATTTTATAGAGTTAAAATTGTTAACCCTGGTCATCAATTTTATGCTTTTGTATATTTTTCATGTAGTCATTCTCCTATTATATCCCATTCGATTGTACAGTATGGACTTTTGTAGTTAAAATGAACCCTTCTCAACATTCCTGATACTTAATAGAATTGAGATGTATGTAAATTTGGTATGTGAGTACATAATGCGATAACTCAAACATTTTCTATCCGATCGGAACCAAATTTTGTATATGGGTTTCTCAGCCCAAAATACATATCGAGTTTGAATTTGGATTTGATCCGAGATTTTGTTACAGAGTTATGGCCCTTTTTCCACTCAGAATTAACACATTGCCATAACTCAAACATTTTTTATCTGATTGGAACCAAATTTGGTATGTGAGTTTCACACCCCAAAATACTGAGTGAGTTGAATATGGGTTTGATCCGATTAATTTTAAAGGAGTTATGACCCTTTTTTGAAAGAATTATTATTTTTTTTTACTTTTATAATAATAATAAAAAAAATGTCATTGACTCTTTCATTTGTTTTCATTTAGATATTGATGATTATGATACAAGTTGATAAAATGGTTCCCAATGTGTCCAAAAAAATTTGAAAAACTAACATCATTATAACTCTGCCAATGGTACCCCGAATCACCACACCAAATTTGTTTAAATCGGTTCAAAATCATCGCCAAGGGATGGGTTAACATCTGCCGATCGTGATCGGCCTCTCGTTATTTTATGTCCTAAAAATTGTAAGAAACATTTATTTAAAAAACATGATAAAAAATTGTTAGGCCAATGCATTCTCTTATATATGCGAGGCGACCTATGGTCGACTCGCATATATAAGAGAATGCATTGGCACAAGGTAAAAAAAATCCTGACATACGACTGGATTTGATATGGCAGGTCACATATGGGCACCTGAGACTGGACAAGCACATTGCTAGAAGGAATTTATTGCTGGATGCAGATGTCCAACTTTCAATTATAAAGAAACCACCCAATTGAAGACCAAAATTCAGAATAATGTGAAACTGGAACATATTTTTTCCCCAACTAATACCACCACTTTCCAAGTGTCGGGAAGATGACTGAAAGTTTTCAAGGGACATGAACTTATGGCTTTTTTCAGTCTATACTTTTGGCTGATAGTCGTATCTTGGTATGAAAGCTACATATTTTATGCTAAATATTGGTTGAAAAACATAATCAGAACTATTTGAGCCTATATTCTGAAACGTTCATCTTTGTTGATTCAGGCAGGACATTTCCTACTGTTGACAAAATCTGGGGATACTACTAGTCTATTTCTTTTATGGTACTATGATGTATAGCACGGGTGTGTATAGGTAAGAACAGCTGGTAGAGACAGCGGATTGCGTTTATAGCCCTGTGTGAACACCACATGAGCCTTCCGGACACCACTGACTGCATGGTTCACAAATTCACAATATATTATATCACTGTGATGATTACATTTATTTGTGATTAAGGCCATGGCTAGTGTGTCTCCATTGGGGAGGGTATCACAGCCTCGTTTGGTACGCCGAATTCAGGCCATTTCCAGACGGTACACAGGATTCACACCCCTCTGATACTCTGGTACCTCGATTCATATGCCCATTTTAACCCTTTACCCAACAAAACGGCCAAAAACGCCCAAATAAAGCTTCAACAGCCTAAAATATCTTCCGTCTGTCTCAATAACACCATACAAATATGGATATCATTGGAACCGGTTCATTGACCACATTGTGATGGTTTTTGTTATCACTTTTTACCATTTTTTCTTACATTCATTAACAATTTTATAATTTTTTCTTACATTTTTTAACAATTTTTATAATATTTTTCTTACATTTTTTAACAATTTTTATAATATTTTTCTTACATTTTTTAACAATTTTATCATTTTTAATATGTGTTAAGCCAATGCATTCTCTTATATATGCGAGGCGACCTATGGTCGACTCGCATATGGCACAGGGCCGTTCTGTTAACCGGTATACAGGACTCAATAACAAGACTGATACGCAGCTTTTATAGCACCATTTGTTCAAAATTTGATTGTTTCTTAGCCAAAATGGAATATTTTGATGCAATTCAGTATTATACATCTTATTATGTTGAAATTATGACCCTTACATCAGCAAATGTGTGAAAATTATCATATTAGTATCAAATAACTACGACTTGTGTTCTTATCTGGTACACGTGATTCACACCTGTTTTATCTGGTATTGAGGCTTCATGGGGGGTGGGGGTAGGGGGGTTACACCCTCATTGAGGGGGTGTACACCTTAGAATTTCAATCCAACTACACCCACCCTTGTAGAGCAAACTGTCCAACTACAGAATGAACCAGTAAACCTCATCTGCATGCAGACTTTGAATTTGAATCTTCCAACTGATACCGCACACTTAACAACTAGTTAGAAATTTCCAACCTAACATAAGGTTGGAAAATTTCCAACCAATGTCCATTTGGATCTAAAATTTTGACTGTATAATATTTGAATCTGAGTCCATTCGACTCAAACTATCGGACAATTTAAACCTGGTTTAACCTTAATAAATCTAACTACCTTCAATTCAGAATTCAGGCATAAACTTTCCAATATTTGACAACAATTATGAAAGGTAGGGGGGGGGGGGTGACACACACCACAACATACCCCTGCCACCATGCCATTGTTTGTGATGCTTACCTTAAGTGGGCGATGTAGATCGGGTTCCTTGTATCGTAAATAGACGAGGCCTGCCAGCGTTACTGACAGGATTATGGAGAATGAGAACCCCAGCATCTCAATCAAATAGAAGATGTCATCTACTGACTGCATTACTAGTACCAGCGCCATCTACAAACAGTCAACTACGCATGTAATCAAATAGAAGATGTCATCTACTGACTGCATTACTAGTACCAACGCCATCTACAAACAGTCAACTACGCATGTAATCAAATAGAAGATGTCATCTACTGACTGCATTACTAGTACCAGCGCCATCTACAAACAGTCAACTACGCATGTAATCAAATAGAAGATGTCATCTACTGACTGCATTACTAGTACCAACGCCATCTACAAACAGTCAACTACGCATGTAATCAAATAGAAGATGTCATCTACTGACTGCATTACTAGTACCAACGCCATCTACAAACAGTGGACTACGCATGTAATCAAATAGAAGATGTCATCTACTGACTGCATTACTAGTACCAGCGCCATCTACAAACAGTCAACTACGCATGTAATCAAATAGAAGATGTCATCTACTGACTGCATTACTAGTACCAACGCCATCTACAAACAGTCAACTACGCGTGTAATCAAATAGAAGATGTCATCTACTGACTGCATTACTAGTACCAACGCCATCTACAAACAGTGGACTACGCATGTAATCAAATAGAAGATGTCATCTACTGACTGCATTACTAATACCAGCGCCATCTACAAACAGTCAACTACGCATGTAATCAAATAGAAGATGTCATCTACTGACTGCATTACTAATACCAGCGCCATCTACAAACAGTCAACTATGCATGCAATTTTAATTCCAATATGAATCATTCTGCAGTTCTATTATATATATTTTCGTCTGGATATCGTCTGCCTTTGTTATCTGAACACCCCTCCGAATGAATAATAGACCATTCCAATGAATATTTTATAACTGAGTGTTAGTATAAACTGTTTTGTTTCTTATCCTCCTTTCAGAGACGTGGCGACAGGGGGGTTTGGGGGGGGGGTGTCTCACCCCCCCCCCCCAACTTTGGTAAAATTGTTCAACAGTTGGAAATTTCATACCTGACACAACATTAGTTGGAAATTTCACACCAACAACAGGTTGAAAATGTTCTTGTAGTTTGATTTTCAAACAATTTATTGGGGGGGGGGGGATTTATTGTTTTTGGACCAATATTTGCATATTTTCCTTCTTTTGGTAAAAATTTTGGACTGAAATGGCCATCAGTTAGAAATTTTCCAACCTTAGGCAATATTATCCTACATTTGGTCAAAATTGTCACTGGTATTGTCATCAGTTGGAAATTTTCCAACCTAAGTCGGAGTGTCAGGTTTGAAATTTCCAACTCTATGAATGCTTGAGGCTAGTCTAGATGGTAGGATTTTGCTATTTTCTTGTTCAGATTTCAAAATTTTCGCACACTAGGCCGAACCATGGCCGGCCCGGTGTGTCCTGGTCCCTTCCCGTGGCCAATAAAAATATACTAATGAGTTTAAGTAAACAATATTTTACTTCATTTGGTTAAAATTGTTGACTGAAATGGTCATCAAGGTTTGGAAAATTTCCAAACTAAGGGAGAGTATGAGGTTTGAAATTTCCAACACCATGAAAGCTTGAGGTCAGTCTAGATGCTAGAATTTGCGATTTTCTTGTTTAGTTTTCGAAATTTTCTCACACCGGGACGAACAACCATGGTCGGCCCGATGTGTCCTTGTCTGCTGGCCGCAGTCGTGTGCATTTGTCTGGAGTTAGACCACTAGATGTTAGGATTTGTGCAATTTTCAGGTTCAAAATATATGAATATTATTATACCGGGTAGATAGAACCATTGAATAACACCAAATATTTCTTGTGGTTTAGAGGGGACATGACAATCTGCGGGATGGGATGGGACAAAACGACAATCTGCGGGACAGAATTTCAAATTGCGTGGAACGGCCGATATCTCGAGGAATACAGCACTTAGAGGGTTCCTTTTGATGTCTAACGAAATGCCCACATTCGCCCTATCCACACATATTAACCCCGCCACTGACCGGATACCAGACGTTGCATTATTTGTTCGGCAACTGACCTAACCTGGGATGGAATATGGGATAGAACGACAATCTGCGGGACAGAATTTCAAATTGCGTGGGACGGCCGATATCTCGAGGAATACAGCACGTCGAGGGCTCCTTTTGGTGTCTAACGAAAGGCCGATATTCGCCCTATCCACACACCCCGCTACTGACCGGACACGCAAGTTGCATTATTCGGTCGACAACTGACCTAACATAAAATTTTCGAAATCAAGGCCGTGGAGCAGCTGTTGAAATGCATTTTTACAGCGGAAGGCTATGCCCACAAGCAAACTTGGTATTAAAATGAAGTTTATTACGCCACAAGGTGGTGAAGCTGTATTACAGTTTTTCATGTTAGAGCGGACGATCGATAATCCACTGGGCGAATGTATTATGGTTAGGTATTTTTTCGTACTTGAGTATAAACCGTACCGATAGAGTGACGATAGTCCAACAAAGATTAGCACATGTGTTTACGTCACCGGTTTAATTGTGGGGACATGTTTCTATTATGAAGGTTCGCTATCCCGAAGGTCCACTATTCCGAAGGTTCTCTATTCTGAATACTTGCTATTTCGAAGGTTCACTATTCCGAAGGTTCGCTATTCCGAAGGTTCTCTATTCCGAAGGTTTTTGTTATTTTTAGGTTAATTCTTTATTCTAAAGTATTGAGAGGGTTCATTATCACGAAGATTCTTTTTATGGAGTGTGCGCTCACATCCGAACAGATCCTGCGCGCATACCGATACAGATACAGGAGGAAATAACTTAAAACATTAAATGTGATTTTGTTTTGTTTTCGCGGGTTTTCTTGAGATTTAATGTGATTACGTGGGCCCATACCTTTGAATTTTTTGCATATAATAGGAATGTTGTGGTATATATGGACCCTCCTGCATTGGGACATGACACAGGTACAGTTGACTTAAGTGCTGTTCTGTGCGGGCTCCAATTTGGGGTTCAATATTTTAAGGGCCAAATTTTATAATTTTATGGGCCCATACTGGGCATATAATATGAATATTGGGGGGCATGTCTCTATTCCGAAGGTTCACTATCCCGAAGGTACACTATTCCGAAATTTCTCTGAATGTTCGCTATTCCGAAGGTTCACCAATCCGAAGGTTCGCTATTCTGAAGGTTCTCTATTCCGAAGGTTTTTGTTATTTTAAGGTTAATTCTATATTCTAAAGTATTGAGAGGGTTCATTATCACGAAGATTCTTTTTATGAAGGAAATAACTTAACCCTTTGAACCCCAGCGGCCGGAATACCGGCCGCTGCGTGAACCTCCATATACCCTAGCGGCCGGTATACCGGCCGCTGAACCGGCCGGTATACCGGCCGCTGAACCGGCCATTATAACGACCGCTACGTGTTTATAGGTTATAGCTATGCGATTCAATGACAAATCGACGTCTAAACTCTAGTTATATATATAAAATATAAAAAGCCTGTTCAAATTATATTTATATGGTGAAGGGCCTCGATCGCATATCAAGTTGATTTCTTCGCGCGTGCGCAGAGCAGCGAAATAAATGGTTTATATCGTACTTATGCACGACATACCCACTAATATATGTTTAAATGGCCCCATAGACATCGGCGGTGGTCAGGGTGTGTATATGGAATGTCTACCCGCTATAGTGTCGGGTAGGAATATATGCGCATGCGCAGAACATAGGTTGTAAATGACAAAAACATGCGTTTTAAGCGAAATGTGGTGTTATATATAGGACATATAGCTGCATCATAATTGCAGTTTCTTGCTAATGCCGGGTAGTTGTCTGGTAATCGTTACTAAGGAGAGATTGGGTGGCAAAGTGTCCTTATATTTTAATGATCATAGAATGGTCCATGCATAACATACATATGTATGCACAGTTTCAAACAAGTGCCACCATTGAACATATACAGCATTATGCGACTAGATATTGTATAAATTAAGGGAATACTACCACTTAATGGTTAGTGCAGTGGTGTCATCCGTTCATTTGTGGTACTTGATTAGCAACCGTTGCTACCTTAACTAATTAATTTCATTCGATCTCTCTTAAATTCTTGTCGGATATATCTCAAATTTCACATTACCATAATTAGGGTATTATCGTCATCAAAAACGCAATCACTGGCATAGAGTTATGCCATACCATGCTATAATTGCCTTTTCCAGTCAATTCGGGGTAGTTGCCTAGCAACCGTTACCAAGACGCTGCCGCGTGGCAAAATCTTCCGATTTTATAATGATCAGTGATCAATGGGGGGGGGGGGGGGGGCTGTAAAGTTTCATACCTGTGTCACAAATTAAACATAACCAACATCATCCAACAAGACACTATAAAATTTAAAGGAAAATCCCACGAGGAGCCCAGGGTCAGGGTGTCGGTCGTGGTAGGGCGTCAGGGTTCAAAGGGTTAAAACATTAAATGTGATTTTGTTTTGTTTTCGCGGGTTTTCTTGAGTTTAATGTCATTACGTATGACCTTATTTCTCATTACATATTCACGCCAAGCAGCCCACACAATTGCTATGTTTCCATGCGATTTAATGTCATTACGTGTGACCTAATATCTCAATAATCTGAGGCAAGGGCTAAAGGCGAATTATAACAGTGGGGCTATAACGCTCAATGAATACTGGAGGCTATAACAAACTGCGCAGCAGAATATCGCTGACTAGACGAGTATGAGATGAGCCTAACTGCAATTGTGACTTTGTTTAAAGGCCCACTTAATTTTCGAGTCATTGATTTTTGTTATAGTACATACGGTTTTAATAACAATTTATGCCATAAAATTTGAATAAAATACTATAATTCATCACCATTTGAAACGCAGAATAATTCTATCTCCTAGTTTGAAACACATTTAAAAAACCGCGACAAGTCGTGCGTCGTATATCTAGCAATTAGCAACTAAAATGTCCTCTTCGACTTTCCATACATTTCAACGTAATTTGATATTTAGGGTATTTGTGTCCGGGAAGTGTTTTGGACGGGTCAAATCGTGACCCCGACCTGATCTTGACCTTTAAAACTGTCAATGCAAGGTCAATTTGGGTAAAACGGACGAATTTCGGCGAAATTTGATACCTATGGATGCTTTTGTCCGGAGAGTGTTTTGAACGGGTCAAATCGTGACCTCGGCGTAACCTTGACCTCCAATGTGGTCAATCAAAGGTCAAATCGGGTAAAACGGATGGATTTCGACGAAATTTGATACCTATGGGTACTTTTGTCGGGGGAGTGTTTTGGACGGGTCAAATCATGACTCCGACCTTACATTGACCTTCAAAATTGTTAATTAAAGGTCAAGTGGGGTAAAACGGACGGATTTCGGCGAAATTTGATACCTAGGGGTATTTTTCTCCGGGGCGGGGGTGTTTTGGACGGGTCAAATCATGACCCTGACCTGACCTTGACTTTCGAAATAGTCAATTCAAGGTCAAATCGCGCCTTTCGCCGGAAATCAGATGGGAAACAGCCCGGACGAAGTCGGGCCCATCAGCTTGTGTAATAAAGAAGACAGTTTGAAGAATGTAATGTATAACACGAGAAACGGGAAAACTTGAAATATGGAAGTATGCAAATTTCCCTCATAAAATTTGAAAGCTAGTTTATAGTATAATTATATTATAATTTATATTTATGGCTAATAATATGATATTGGTGGCGTTACCATTTCTGACTATGGGTTTCTTGTCATCTGTTGCACAACAGAAATCTATTAATTTGAGCGAAGCTGCGATCTATGCACACCAAGAGACTGATTAACCCACCCATGCGAAGGTACCACGAAACACGAAAAACTGCGTTCGACATTAATGTTTAGAATTTATATTTCTCGATGAATATGCTAGCAAACAACAAGTTTTAGGTATCAAATAATAGCTACAATATGGCTGTTTTAGTGCGAATACTATTCAATATAATGGGGCGTATAGTATATCAAATTGTAGGATTAGACACAGGGAATGTATTTTTTTCCAAATGGGTCCACTACGCGGTGAAATTGTTGCAGAAATTCGCTCCAAGAAAGAGCGCTACTTTTTCTCGTAAAAAATAGAATGGCCGACTGAAGCCGTTTTATCGTTCCAACTAAGCCGTTCTTAGCAGCACTTCATCCACAAAATACGAATATACACCATGTATCAGAAGACGTATCAAATGTGATATTTTAAGGGATTTGTACTCTTCATTTGTTATAATTCGCACTTATTTTTATTTCAGTTGTGAATAAAAGCCCAGATGCCGGAGCCCGGCGACTAAAAGCCAAGTTACAAAATAGATTAACTGGTTTGAACGCATGAATGTGTCAATGGTCAGACTGTTGGAAAGAATATTCAAATCAAATTGTGTTTATAGACTTAAACACTCACTTGTGACACTCGAATTTTAATTAAATCCATGATTGTGTAGTCTCTCGAATATCACGAACACTGCGCGCACACATTTTATTTGATACATAAAACTTGTTGTTTGCTAGCGTATTCATCGAGAAATCTAAATTCTAAACATTAATGTCGAACGCAGTTTTTCGTGTTTCGTGGCACCTTCGCATGGGTGAGTTAATCGGTCTCTAGGTGTGCATAAATCACAGCTTCGCTCAAATTAATATATTTCTGTTGTGCAATAGATGATAAACTTCATTTTAATACCAAGTTTGCTTGTGGGCACAGCCTTATCGCTGTAAAAATGCATTTCTACAGCTGCTCCACGCTGTTCCACGGCCTTGATTTCGAAAATTTTATGTTAGGTCAGTTATCGACCGAATAATACAACTTCTGGTGTCCGGTCAGTGGCGGGGTTAATATGTGTGGATAGGGGGAATGTGGTCCTTTCGTTAGACACCAAAAGGAGCCCTCTACGTGCTGTATTCCTCGAGATATCGGCCGTCCCACGCAATTTGAAATTCTGTCCCGCAGATTGTCGTTTGTCCCATATCCCATCCCATCCCGCAGATTGTCATGTCCCGTTTAGAGTACCCTTGTGAAAAATCAGCCGACTGCCGCGTCGGCAACCTTGATGAATATCATAAATCTAGACAAATAAAGTTCGTGGACAAAATGGCCGCAATTATCACATGCAATGAAAGGCCATTGATCCTTAATGAGTGGGGAAATGGTATTCCAATACATACTTCACACAATGGTTATGTTTTCTAAATTAAATTTGGTATCTGTTGGCTCAATTTTGACAATGGTTTCAAAGATGGCCACAAAGATGGTAGCTTAGAAACGCAAAGCTCTGTTTTCACTAAATTTTCAAAAAATGACCCTCAGTTTATGCACAGGAGCTTGGAATTTGGTCAAAACCCCTCTTTTATTGGCGGTCCCGGGTGGACCAAAGGTCACGGAAGGAACGAAACAGAAAATTGTTGCCACCTATTTTGAACTCAACTGTATTCCTACAAAAAATATATTTTCACTAAAAACTTTTGGTACCTCTTACACCTTGGATGCCAATCTACAACATTCCATAGGTATATTTTTCCAGTTCTTCGAAAACCTCACTTTATTTCGGTAATGTATTGTAAATTCACCAACGAACACAAATCTGCGACACCTACATCACCCGTTCTAGAATCTGAATGACAAATGGCAAAAAAACATTTTTCCGGAATAACAAAGTCGGAACGAAATAAAATCGAAACCTAAATTTAAAGCCCGCGAAATTCAAAAATATTTGAAAGTGCGTGCGGTTTTCGAACTTAGGCGCCAGAAAACTTAAATCTGTTTATGTTTGCGTCATACTATGCTCGTTTTTGAAGATCTAATCCTGATGTTTTGTGCATTTTCCTGAAAAATGTCTGTATTTTTCTGTGTCTGCTGTTGAAAATGACGACTACCCAAGAAGATATTCTTCATTTGACTGAATGGTAATTTGTACATATATTTCATATTTAATTTATTTCTATTTATGGCACGACCACCTGGTATTGTTTTTTTCTTCTTGTTTTATGTTCGTTATGTACAGGTAGGCCTATATGTACTACTTGACTTTGTAATGCTACTGGTTGCAATGATTGGTCATAAGGGGACCAAAACTCTCTAGCTCCCTCTCTCTCTCTCTCATAGGAGCTTGTGTCGCGCTCCGTTGTATAGGCCTAAAATATCCATCATATAATAGTAATAGTAATCAACCAACTGATTACTGGTCGAATATCACGAAGTAGAAGAAAAAGATATATAGACTCACGGGGAGGCCTGGTATATATGCCTATGCATGAAGCGATTCCTTTGTGCGTTTTGGTGCAGATTCGTTGCCAGAATATCTTAATTATTTCCACATCAATTGCTGTTTTTTACTAGTTCTGACGAACAAATATATGTCTTAGTTGATGAGATAAGACATTTTTCTTGAGTTAGGTAACGATATTGGCCATGCATATATAGAACGAGTGTTTAGTTTCGCGTAATTCAAATTTGTCAATGTAGGGTACAAAAACTCGCCATTAATATGCCAAATACAGTAACAAAATGTAATAAGTTTCTTTAATGTAAGAGCACAAAATTAACCTGCGTATTCTTCACAGTATACGTTTTATTTGTGCGTTTGCAAGTTGTATATAATACAAACTGGTTTACCGAATAACTATAAGTATTGTCAACTGTACCGGTACCAGGATCTATAAATAGTATACGTCACTCGTGACTCGTGTGTCGTAACGAATCAGCACCAAAACTCTCAAAGAATGGCTTTATGCATATGATTATATAGCCTGTGCTCATGAATTTGAAATTCAATTTTTAAATTCAAGACAGCTAGCCACCATCGGCATTGTTTTTCTCAAAATCAAAAATACCAAAAAAATATTAAAAACATTACTTAATGTAAATTTCGCTGATGGGGTCATTGTCACAAGGCTCCGCGATCCGATCACATTCGTAGCCAGGTTTTTTAATCGATCACAAATGTAGCCAGCTTTTCTATGGCGATCACATTTGTAGCCAGCTTTTCATATTCAGGCGAGCCTCAATGAACACGATCAGGTTAATCTATTTTTTTCTGAGTTGATGGATGAAAACAACTTGAATTTAGTTTTGATATAAGTTCATTTATAACCTGATGTTTCGGATCAATGTCGTTGGAATGCTAGAATTATATTCCAATATAAGTTGATAAACGAAGTCAGTTTTGGAGCATGACGTCGACATTTTAGTCACGAACGTGATGACGTCATATTTCGGGCAATATAAACCACGAATTAGAAAAGCTGACTACGAATGTGATTGCCGGTGAAATAAGCTGGCTACACTGGCTACGAATGTGACCGTCACTGACCGGAGTCTTGTGACAATGACCCCATCGGCGTAACTTTCATGGTCGATGAAACGAGTGGCTGAAATCCGACGGCGGCCATGTTTCTATGACTAATTACACGACGATCGCACCAATGTTACAGTCTCTAGCAATGATTCGTTCTCTTTTTAATACCAATGTCATGACCCATGAACAATTTAACGATGATCGGTTCATCGACATATAGGCCTAGCCTCTCTAGGCACTGTTATTGATTTAATTATATATGCGGTGTTGTCGCTGAAATCCGACGGCGGCCATGTTTCTTTGAGAATTCACAGCAAAATGACTCGTTCCCATCTATATGTCAATGTCAACCTCCGTGACAAATTTAATTATGATCGGTCCAACACTGCGACCTCTTGCCCACGGTGCTAAATGATGCAATTTTGAAATCCAAGATGGCTGTTGGCGGCCATTTTTTTCATGCAAATAAGCCCAAAATGACTCGGTGTCGTCTATATATCAATGTCATGATCGATGGACAATTTCGTGATGATATAGGAGCATCGACACAGGCTCTAGGCTGTGTTATTGATTAAGATTTATCTAGTATTATCACTTAAATCCACGATGGCTGCCAGTGGCCATGTTTTTATGCAAATGAGCCCAAAATAATTCGTTCCCATCTAGACGCCAATGTTATCATCCATAAAAAGTTCATGATGATCAGTGCATCGGTACGGTCATGTAATAAACATGTAATCAGCAGCTATGTTCGAAATTATAAACGGTACTTTCATGCTATCCGTCTCCGGATCATAGTTTTAAAGTTTCCCCATATTTCGGTACCATTTCCGCTACTCAGATTCTAGAACGGGTGATGTAGGTGTCGCAGATTTGTATTCGTTTGTGAATTTACAATACATTACCGAAATAAAGTGAGGTTTTCGAAGAACTGGAAAAATATACCTATGGAATGTTGTAGATTGGCATCTAAGGTGTAAGAGGTACCAAAAGTTTTTAGTGAAAATATATCTTTTGTAGGAATACAGTTGAGTTCAAAATAGGTGGCAACAATTTTCTGTTTCGTTCCTTCCGTGACCTTTGGTCCCGGGTGGTGGTTCCGCCAATAAAAGAGGGGTTTTGACCAAATTCCAAGCTCCTGTGGTTTATGGAAGTGATGTTACATTGTATTCAATAACATATTTACCAAACTAAATTTTATTCAGAAATGAGTTATATTTGAATGAGGTATAACAGTTATTCATTTGCGTGTCATATCCTGTAACATATACTATACTAATCATAATTTAATAATTTAATATGAACCCAATTCATTCGTAAATTGTGTGGCTACAATTTAGTTTACGACAATTTGGTGCCTTGATATATTTATGTCACAAGAAATATTTATTTTGGAACATATCTTGATGGATACAAACATCAAAGTAGCTTCAAATTACATATACTGAGGGATATTCAGGGAAGGGGTGACACCTTCGTACAAAGATATGGGCAATATAGTGAATATACTATCAAACATAACAATATTATATTAGTTTTTGTGCGAATTGGTTTCACGGTGTAATTTGTGTAGTGTACATATCACTTTCTTCGTGTTAAATAAAACTGTCTGTTTGTTTGTTTTTCTAAAACTGTTCAGGAAATAGAGATACTTACATTGAAAATGAGAGCTGGTGCCGGTGTTAAATATCTCTTGGTAATCATTGCCATCACACTGGGGAAATGATTGAATCTGGCTGCCACCAGTACTGTTCTGAAGCAAACAATTAGAGAGAACATTTCATTTGGTTTAAACAATATTTATTTCTACCCTCAATTAATACATGTATACGTGAAACAATACATTGAACATTATGATTTATATGACAGATTAGAACAGAAGAGGATGAAGGGGATCCAACAACAAGCGGGTCACCGCTTATTTGAAGTTATCTCCTCGGAAAAGAAAAGCATGCAAAATAGTATGTAGAAGGAGCGTATGGCAAGAGGCCGAGTTAAAGAGAACAGGTTGAGGGGAAATGAAAATAACAAGAAAGCAAAACATTAAGAAAAGTATAATTATTATGAATCAGTTGAAACTGAAGAGACGGAAAGAGTTACCACTGCTATGTGTTTACAGACCGTCATGAAACATTCAGGCGATGCCAGCTAGAAATAGAGTTTTGAGCCCGTGTCACATATATACCTTTGAATATATACATACCAATGCATGTCATTTTGTTATTGAAAATTTAGCGCAATTATTAGTGAAATTCCTCTAAAATATTTAAACAATATGAAATAAATTGAAGGAAAATTCAATATCAAACATTAATATAAATGTGTTATTTTGCACTATTCTAAAGAAGTTTAATATATACGAAGTAAAATAGGCCTCATAAACATTGGGATAGAGGACTGAATATGTTTAAAGCCATTTGGCGGTTTGCGCTCCAAAATACACATACCAACATAGGTCGCTAAATACTTGAACTGTATCGTACATTTCTATACGGGCATTGCATGTCCTATAGAAAGACGCGTCCAAGTCATAAAAATACAACTTTAAAAACAATGTTTGGGTCACAAACTATCAAAAACAGCAATTTGCATGGCATGGAACAGAAAAGAGCATTTCGAATTAGTCTATTCCTGATATGGTTGAACTAAAGAGCGTTTGTCTCACTTATGTGCGAAAAATTGAAAACAGCTGAAAAATGGCTGTGACCATGTCAAGAATTTTTCAGAGCAACCTATATTATACCTATATCTCCAAATTACGGAGACATAATTTGGTAGCGCGAATGAGCCATGTACGTTTAATACCGATTTTTAACCAGATATGTGACATTAGGCTATGATTTGGTCTTCAATCCCGTGCAGTTGCCACATATAGTCGCGTTTCGGTACAAACCTGCTCCTTGCCATTATTGCCCCATTCATAGACCCAATCACGCTCACTGCGATCAGTATCTGGAGGAGGAAGGTCACCTCTCGGAGCTCCGTGTGTTGGGCGAACGTCTGAAAAGAGGACACATGTGACAATATTATGGCAAAATTTTACTTTTAATTGTGTCAATTAACTATGTTCAAGCGCACTTAATTTTCTTTTCTCGACCATAATTCCCTGTTCACATAATGCATTTTATGTCATGGAGATCTTACTATGTAAGCATCAAATATACCATAATTCGGGCTATATGCTGCACATGTGGAAACATATATAATTATGTCGGTCTGTTCTCGTTAAAATAAGCACAATACGGGCTTATTTTGAATGTTGCGTTTTACGCCCATTAGAGCTTATTTGAGTAAAAAATAATACGCTCTTTGTGGGCGTACCATGCATGTGTCGTTCAAAATAATCCCGTAACACAGCTTATTTCACTACGAAATAAGCTCATATAGGTACTATTTTATCTACTTTTTTCATCGACACGACTAAGGCAGATGAGCTAGTTTAGTTTATAACCTGACCGCATAAGAAAACATTCCGCGTTCGAATTCATTGTGAACTGTTACCGTGGTGCGTCGTCGGCTCAGATGCTAAAAGTCAGCTCCTCAAAATAATTCTGTCTACATCAGATTTTCCACATATCTTTAAATTCTCCTCTATCTGAAACATTACTATTCTGCCCTTTTCTCCCACTGACCTGATATTAATTTGTCTAACACCAACTATTATCAATACCAACTCTTAGTCTCACTTAAACCGTTTATTCCATAAAACTCAATTTCGACACACCTATCGAACGAGCTCACTGCGTGAGTTGATGCGAGACAAAAACTAAATAAACGCCAACTGTGAGCACCAAATTGTCTGAAATACATCGCACTTAATTCAAGCATACTCACGACGTGGGCTCGATCACATCGTAATCGGAGACGACACATATAAGCTATCAGCTTGCTGTCGAATCCACTCCATATATACCATAACTTGTTATTATGTTGTAATTACTTTATGAATTATATGGATTAAATACTGTTTACACCAAGGCAGATGAACGATGTTTATAACGTGTGTTCACTGCGGCCCGCGCCATTCAACGGAATAATAGGTATAAGTTCTATATGGGCTTTTATCAGAATCAAATAAGTCCAATATGAACCTATGTGAATATTTAGGTCCTATAAGAACCTATTTGTCCATCCCGTTTCCCCGATTATGCACGATTAAACCATTTGAGTGTTTCAACTGTTCAATTGCATCTACGAACGCACTGGAATATTCTGTTATGTGTCCAGTATATATTCCTCATCAAATTTGTAGAACACCAAAGTTTATAAGGAGGTAAGTTGGCTTTATCGTCATATATAACGGTGATGACAACTGTATATTACTTTATTCATCCATGATGAAGAGCAGAACTATTTACATAATATTAAATAAAAATATTCGTTATCAGATATATATGATATATACATATAGCAGGCGGTCGGACAAATACCCGCATAGTGGTAAACAAAGTGATGCAACATCAAAGAGCTGGGACTGTTCGAGAGGGTGTGAGTGATCCATTTTTGAAAAGGGAGCACACATTCAGCAGATAAGTAGCAGTATCGATTATCAGGTAATGTACATTTCCATTATATACACAGTCGTGGTATATTGCGTTTGTGGCATTTCCAAGAAAGAAAGACACAATATCTTCAACCGGGAGGGAATAAAGGAAGAGGAATGTGTTCACGTCATGGCGGTCGAATATCACATCCCATAGGTGGTAACGCATGTTGGCCACAATATAGGAAGAGCACTCGAATGCGTGTATAATCTCGGTGTTGTATGTGCTCATTAACGCCACCGGTTTATACTGTTGACCAAATTATAGAAATCCATGGTCCTATGTAAGTTTTATAAATAGAGATAATTGTTTTTTTCCGGTTATTTTGGGACGCGTTAAAGTTGAACAGCGACCCCGAGTCCGGTAAACGCTGTAGTTGGAATGTCCAAGTTCGTGAAAGTTCTATTGACTATGCCGATTATTTGAGAAGCTTTATTGTTTTAGGATATTGTAGAAAAGCTAATCTGGCCGTGTCAAATTGAGCTATAGCGATGGGATATCTCGCAGGACAACACATTTCGGGTTTTCGTGGGGTGTACTACGCGTGTATTCGCTGGATGTAGGGTGAGTGGTTTGGGGGGGGGGCTAGCCCTGGATTGTCGAAAGGGCCGAGAGGCCATTTCCTTAATCCCTCATGTTTTTGCCTTTAATATTGTAAGACAAAAAAAAAAGATAGCATTTTTCTGTTTGG
The DNA here is from genome assembly GCA_032622095.1 of Siphonodentalium dalli. Taxonomy (NCBI): domain Eukaryota; kingdom Metazoa; phylum Mollusca; class Scaphopoda; order Gadilida; family Siphonodentaliidae; genus Siphonodentalium; species Siphonodentalium dalli. The sequence goes on along the minus strand of CP136065.1, from coordinate 48,279,801 downwards.
ATTATTTTGTCTTTTTTCGCTTTTTCTTTGAGTTTGGCTTTTCTGTCGAAGATTGTGGAGATTTCTGTTGGAATTGTTGCATGATATGTTCTATTCGTTGTTCTTGTTCTCTTTCTAGTTGTTCTTGTTCTCTTCTTTGGTTTTGTTGTAATCTCTGGAAGTTTTCATCTTTTTCTCTCCATTTCTTTTTAATTTCCTCTAGTTCATCTTCGACATGATTGTTGTTGCTGTTGGTGGTGGAGCTGGGGGACACCGGGATAAGAGGGAATTTCGGTGTCCGAGGTGGAAGGCTATCCAACTCCACGTCGAAGCTGGCGGCAGGAACATCTGGGGTGGTGTCCACGTCCCTGTCTCCGCTCGCCCCGACGACGACAGCAGGGATCTCCGGCAGATCAACGGAGTCCCTGCTAGCTGGTGCGATGTCGCCTGTCTCCATGCAGGTCTGGTCGTCTGGGCGTCTCTCATACAACTCCGACCTACCGGCTGTGACACTGGACGTCGGCTGAACCACACGGGGAGGGGTGACCGGCAGATCAACGGTCACCCCCTTCTTCTTCTTCTTCCATTTTACCCGTCTGGCGGCGTCCCTTCTTCTTGGTGGAGTCTTCTTCTTTGGAGGCCCCTTGTTCACTGTACGGCGGGTTTCGGCGTTCCTGTCCCGGACAGAAGACCTCTGTAATCCAGCATCATATGTCCGGAATTCTATACAGAGAACCAGGGAGCCCATGTCAGCCTGGAGATGCCAGCTAACAATGTCCACAATTCGACTTCTCTGTATATAGCAGCTAACGCGGCGTCGGGGATTAAGTTCATAATCCGTCCTGAGCCTAATCCAAAACCATCTCACTCGCTATCGTTAGCACGAGGTGGATGCTTCCCTAAGGTTACAGTCCACACAACTCACTCGTGCTAACGTCTGACAGAGAGGAACTAATACAGACAAAGCAAATTATGACTGCCTCGCTCCACTCCCTGGATGTCTTATAGTTGCAGTATATAACTACTTGTCCCTACATCCGGTTGTAACTAGCAATCTGATTGGCTACAACGCCACCCGTCACCCTTGACGGCGGGGCATAAGAGAACGTGCGCCAAAAATCGGGGGTATATGAGCACGTGAAACATCGGGAGTATATGAATGACCCTTGAACTGGCAGTTTCCACCAATCGTGACGCCGAATTTGACGCCGCATGACGCCGGGTCCTTAGGTCAGCTACTGACTTATTCTTATTGGTGTGAATTAATCGGATAACCTATGAAAAACACACTTAAACTAAGGAGACATGGTTATTGTTGTGGGGACAAAATCGTTATCTCCGGCAACATCGTGGGGTACATGGAGATTTAATACCTGGATGTCTCTTTTTGAACCTCCGCCTCGGTGTTCAAAATCGACATCCAGGTATTAAATCTCAACCTACCCCCGATGTTGCCGAAGATAACTAATAATGTATTATGACACGTTAACTGCGTTCGATGTTTAGGTATGAACAATGGCGGGGTCATGCACACTTTAAGATTTTATGGCGGGAACACAATTTTTGATCGGCATTTAAAAGCTTTCTGGTTTGGTGAATGAAAAACCTGCAGTAATAATTAAGGCTGAAGGGGTCACTCTCACCAAAAAAAGTGCCGAAGGGTACACAGGGTTTGAAAATGTGCTGAAGGGTACACAGGGTTTGTGATCGGCAAGAACACCATTACATAAATTGTGTTTATGAAAGTCTGGCGCCCATTAGCAGTTTGTTTTCAGTTCATTTTAATATTCATTGGAACGTAAACAATTATTATCTGACAGAAATCATGGCAGATACGAAGACTGAATGTCCTTTATAATGACATTTCAAACCATGTGTACCCTTCAGCACATTTTGAAAATCCTGTGTACCCTTCAGCACTTTTTTTGGTGAGAGTGACCCTTCAGCAGTAATAAGCCGTAGTTTTTTGTAAAAATTTGAAGGATTAGTTGATTTAACGGAATGTTACCAATATATTTTATATTATAATTTATATTTATGCATGGCTAATAATATGATCTTGGTGGCGTTACCATTTCTGACTATGGTTTTCTTGTACACATTTGTCACAGACTGTTAGGGTATGTAGACCCTCCTCCCAGAGAAGACAAGTATTGGTAGCGGTGACGATACATATTAAATATTCCAGTCATGTCTTTGCCGCTAGATCTTCAAAATGTTCATTCAAGAACAGAAATGTATATATTTATTTCTCGTTGGCTTGATATTACATTTTCCTATGTTAGTTCTTTGCGAGTAAGTAAATTTGAAAAGCTATCGTGAGTTAGTTGTTGATTTTTATGCTAATTTCCCTTTGTCTTCTCCGTTATGCCTTTACCGTTGAAATGTTGATACACATTTGCATATATATACTCACATGTTATCCATCACATGTGGGGGAAATCAAAATAAATTTAACATGGGCTCTTGTGACGTGCAATGGCTTTGTCATTATTTTGACAATTTGTCAGAAAATGAAACATGTTTGCTTTACGGACCAATATAGTCGTGGCTTTTATCTCAGTTTCGTATGGGACTCACCACTGCCACAGTTCATATGGGACTCACCACTGCCACAGTTCATATGTGACTCACAACAGTGCCACTATTAATATGAGACTCACCACTGCCACAGCTGTTGACGATAGCATTTCACTCGGGGAAAGCACAACCAGATAGGCTACATTGGCGGACATATACGTCACAGTCACTACAGCCATAGATATGAATATCGCTCTTGGGAGATTTCTGAAGGAAAAGAATGTTTGTGTAACAAATAGTGGATGGTGTCATTGTATATCAATCTTATGGTCAGAGATACAATTTCGGAGGAAATGCAGTGTAGTCTTCCAATATAACGGTATAGATCCGTTCTGTGTGAAATATGCCAATACCAGAAATTGTTCATATGCATGGTCACATATACTATTTTGGAGGATGTGCATTGTGCTGTTCAATTATAATGGTATAATCGTTCAGTTTTAATATTCGAACCTATGTTCAGACTGATATACGCTTCCCAACTTTCGATGAAAGGGCTTCCTTTTGGGATTTCCCCGTAGCTGATGTGGTTAGGTCGTGGATAAGATGATCGAAGTCGAGGCCAGACGATGTTAACCCTTTGCCCAACAAAACGCCCAGAAAAATAGCCCAAATGAAGCTGCAACAGCCTAATTTATCTTGGGTCTGTCTCAATAGAACCATACAAATATGGATATCATTGGAACCGGCTCTTTGACCACATTGTGGTAGTTACAGTTATGCCCTGTGCCAATGCATTCTCTTAAACTGCATTTAAAAACACTTTTTACCATTTTTTTCTTTCATTCTTTAACAATTTTATAATTTTTTCTTACACTTTTTAACAATTTTTATAATATTTTTCTACATTCTTTGACAATTTTATCATTTTTAATATGTGTTAAGCCAATGCATTCTTTTATATATGCGAGACGACCTATGGTAGACTCGCATATATAAGAGAATGCATTGGCACAGGGCCATTTTGTTGGGTAAAGGGTTAAATTGTCGCGAGTTCGAACCCCGACATTGGCGAATAACGGGACAAATTTTCAAGCTTGATCTGAGTTGAGGGACATCTCAATACATGTATGTCATTCCGATCGAGACATGGCCATTTCGATAAGAAATGAGTATGTATTCGCGCTCACTGGAGCAAGCACATTTGAAGCAAGGAACGTGTACTCATACTAAGTCTGTGCCTCCATATATCTGATAAATATAAGACAAGGTTCGTATGCCTTGAATTATAAACTTTCCATATAATTATGCCCCCAAAATAACTCCAATGCACGGACAATCTATATCTATATTTGCGAATGTCTGTCTGTCTGTGTTCTATAGAAATTCACAGGGGACCATCTATAGATTATACCAAATTAAGGGGTCTATTAGGGGTAACATTTTACGAGACAGATAATGGTACGGGTTAGAATTTTCTAAAGTGACGCCGTTGTTGTCAGGGGCAGAAAAAAGGGGAGGGGCAGATTTTTTTTGTCGCCGATTAGCACAACTTTATAAATAATCATCTCCATGACATCAGGCGTGTAATTTTGTGGTCCGAGGATGTCACAAGTGGGGACATTCGATTCAGTGGCGCATAGAGGTGAGAGTGACACAAAATATCATTTAGAGCCGATTTCCACCAGATTTATACATAATACTTCTTCTCCGTGATACGAGGAATCTAATCGTGTGTTTTAGATACACCAAATTAGTGCCGTTTAGGTGAGAGATATGGCGACCTTAAATTTGATACGAATTTGTATACTCGCCAATTTTCACCAATTATATATATATATATATATATATATATATATATATATATATATATATATATATGTATCCCCATAATGAGTCCAAGTGTGTGGTTTAATGGTGACAAAAGTGGCGCCGCTGGAGTCCGAAATAGGGACGTGAGGGTCACCAAAAATTTACATACTGAGTGTGATTATCACTAAATCCAGCATTCCGATTGGTCGGCGCCCACGTGACTAGTTGCAATTATTTCTCGGTGAATGCGCAAGAGGGTCATAATTGCAACCACAATTACATCGACGCTTCATTGATTGTGGAGAAGAGGAACGCGTAATGTTTTGGGCGCATTTGCAATCGTGCAGGATTGACTTAAAAAATCATCAGGTTTCAATACAAAGAGCCTCGTTTTGAAATTGTTCTCAGGTGGTCTGGTCGGGTGCTATGGGATATTTTGGGCTGTTTTTGTCACGATGCACTTTTCGATTTAAATACATTAACAAAAGTGGCTTTTTCGCTAAATGTATATAAATATAAGGATTAACTGTCATGTGGACTGTTTTTATGGAGATGTAACCGTGAGGTAAGTGGTCATAACTTGTATGTAAAACCCTTCGGGTTTTACACAAGTTATGACCACTTACCTCACGGTTACATCTCTATCAAAACAGTCCACATGACAGTTAATCCTTAAATGTAAAACCCAATTGTCGTCTTTTATTTTTGCGAACTAATGTGTTTATGATGTTCAGGTATCATGTTATAACGTCAGAAGTATACGCAGTTGTAAATAAATAAATACTTCTTTATTGGTGGAACGGATTAATCGCGATAAGCAAAATGACAATCGACAAGCTGAGCCACTACTTATATTCATTGACTTTGTAAGTGTAATACTTTGAGCAAGAGTATTCTCTATTCCCAACAAATATCCAAAGCATGCAGAGGGTTTCACGTCACTTTAACCTGGACAACGCCGGGTAACCCTGCTAGTAACATATAATTGTACACAAGTCGTGTATTCCTGGAATAATTGCCTGCATCGAAAACGACGTTGATTGCATTTATCTACATTTTGACTTGGGAATAACTAAATAGTATTTCCGAAAATGAAATTCTTGTTTCAGCTAGACCATCAAACTTCATACTCTGAAATTTTGAATTCCACATGCAATCATGCAATGAGTGATACTAAATTTGCTATACACCATCAAAGTTCACACGCTCACAGTGCTATATAACTTCGAACTTACTTTTCAGGTTCTACCAATTCTGATGTGATGTTGCCGATGATATGCCTGAAATTTAAGATAACGGATTTCAGTGTTATTTTTTATTTTTAAGATGCCCCATCCAATTTGTCACCAAAAATACCTTGGTACGTTTTCTATACCAAAAAATAGTTCGACCGCACACATGAGCGCATTAGTATTGGAGGTTTTGGTGGTCAGATATTGACTTTCAGAAGTTGAAGTTTTAGCACGTTTTGAATTTTATCAGACGTGCGTAAACTCCAATGATCGTATCCGATAAAGAGCGCAAGTGCTATCGTTTCCAAAAAGCGGTAAAGATAAAGAGTGTTCTCAATTATGACCCGCCATATCAAATCCAGTCGTAAGTCGGGATTTTTTTTTACCCTGTGCCAATGCATTCTCTTATATATGCGAGTCGACCATAGGTCGCGTCGCATATATATAAAATAATGCATTGGCCTAACAATTTTTTTAAAATAAATGTTTCTTACAATTTTTAGGACATAAAATAAAAAACATCCATTACCCCGCAGGGAGCCCCACACATATATAGAAGCATATAGCAGAGTGTCGGCTCATGTTTGTCTGGGGCTCTGTATGGGTGAAATTATAAAAATTGTTAAAGAATACAAGAAAAAATTAATAAAATTGTAAAAAATTGTTAGGCCAATGCATTCTCTTATATATGCGAGGCGACCTATGGTCGACTCGCATATATAAGAGAATGCATTGGCACAGGGTAAAAAAAATCCCGACTAACGACTGGATTTGATATGGCGGGTCACAATTATGATGTCTTGTACTCGTTTTCAACGTAAACCTGATGAACTCTTTTGTTGAATATCACGATGCCTGTGTGTCATCTAGGGTTGGGGTTGGGTGCCGGGTCCCGAGAACTTCAACAATTGGAAATTTCATTCCTGACATAAAAGCAGTTGAATATTTCACACACAAAAATAGATTGAGATTGTTTTGATAGTTAAATTTGTCAAATATATTTAGTTTTAAATCTAGTTTTTATACAAAGAATCAAACATTTTCTTCTTCAATTCGCTTGTTTAGACCGCATGAAATGTTCAACAGTTTGAAAACAACATCATTTTTATAATACCCGATTTCAGATATGTACAGATATGTTTTGTATGAAGTTTTGTACAAGTTCCCAAAATGACACGCGACAAGATGGTATGCTCAAATCTGGGACAGCGAAAAGTGTCTTCTCGGAAAACTTACCAGAACACTATCTTCCGAAGATGTGGAATTCCTTGGACGACAAACTAAAACGTCTTCCAACACGAACAATGTTCAAAAATGATTACTCTCGAAATAGGCTATCTTCATATCAACTGAATCCCAAATGTACATACAAAAATTGTCCTGACTGCAACGATGCGTAATAAGTAGTATAGTATTCGTATAGCGATATATCACAAACTGAGCGATGAACGGTGAACGACAAACGAATTATACTATTATTTATTAAAAAACAGACATTTATATACCAATGTTTAAAGTTAACAAGACAAAACCTAGATAAATTAAAATTATTATTACATGTATAGTTATACTACTTTTCAACGGGGACGGCAGGTACACAACCTTCTGGGTTATGCTGTCCCCGATAGATCATTGAATGTTATACTATTACACTGTGTATATAATTGTATATATCATATGAATGAGTTATGAATAAATAATCATAGTCATATACATGTTATAACACTGAAGACTATATACAAATACTTTTTGTGTGAATAAAATACGTATACATGTTATAACACTGAAGATTGTGTATATTATTTGTCTATGAAGGTATAATACAGTAGTTTCTTTCAGATGAAACTACTAAAGCGTAATTCGGGGTGAAATATGTTAGTTGAAATGAAATTTGCCTTGATTATTGAGGGTTCTATATAACAAGATAGAGTTATCCATCTTGTTTCGCTCAATATACCGTTTGAACCTTTTCCGTGATATCGCATGAAGTTTTTGTTCTAAAAATAGCCACAAAACTGTCCCTAAAGTTTGTATATATTATACCAGAAAAAAATCGAAATAAAATCAATATTAATTTTTAGAACCGTTTCCGGACAGGTGTATTCGATTCATATTTATTATTTTATACCCCGGAAACTATATTACAAAAACTAGGTAGAGCTACACTATCTTTAACAATTTAGACGCATGACTGTATATGTGTTAAGCCGCATGCATGTATATGTGTTGAGACGCATGCATGTATATGTGTTAAGACGCGTGAATGTATGTGTTAGACGCATGGATGTATATGTGTTAGACGCATGAATGTATATGTGTTAAGACGCATGGATGTATTTGTGTTAAGACGCATGAATGTATATGTGTTAAGGCGCATGAATGTATATGTGTTAAGATGCATGCCTGTATATGTGTTAAGACGCATGAATGTATATGTGTTAGACGCATGCATGTATATGTGTTAGACGCATTAATGTATATGTGTCAAGACGCAGGAATGTATATGTGTTAAGAAGCATGACTGTATACGTTTTAGACGCTTGGCTGAATATGTGTTAGACGTACGACTGTATATGTGTTAGACGTACGACTGTATATGTGTTAGACGTACGACTGTATATGTGCTAGACGTACGACTGTATATGTGTTAGACGTACGACTGTATATGTGTTAGACGCATGACTGTATATGTGTTAGACGTACGACTGTATATGTGTTAGACGCATGACTGTATATGTGTTAAGACGCATGAATGTATATGTGTTAGACGTACGACTGTATATGTGTTAGACGCATGACTGTATATGTGTTAGACGTACGACTGTATATGTGTTGACGCATGACTGTATATATATGTGTTAGACGCATGACTGTATATGTGTTAGACGCACGGCTGTATATATGTTAGACACACACTGAATATGTGTTCGTTGCATGACTGTATATGTGTTAGACGCATGAATACATGTATATGTTAAAGTTTTGTACACGCTAATCGTATACATACACGGAAGACAGCGTACCATCCTCCAAATGCCCAGAATCCCGAGTAGAAAGACACTGCTATCGCGCCGGCGCTGTAGTCACTTCCAGCAAACGGATCATTAAAGTTATCGAACTCACCTGAAATGTATAAATAAACATTCTCAAAATAACTTCAAAATAACAACATCTGTTTGCTAATGAATGCTGTGCACAGTAGTTTTGAAATAGCACCTCTTTTCTTCCGTTATATATGTATATAGTTCAATTTTATTTTAGTTATTTATTCGCATATGTTGTTACTCGATTTCGCGTTGGGGTTACAGATTGTTCCTAAACAATTTCCGTTTGCTGGATAATGGGCAATCGGCGGTGGATATTTTATATTATGATAGCTATATAGCTATAGTTATATAATATATTCTTTGTTGTCCCGCTATAACAATGCGTTTCGAGCAAACTTTCGTGAAATGTCGCGCTTCTCACATTTACATGTAGTTCTATATATGTCTTCAATATCAGGTCATTTGTTTATATTTTAGACATGTGCATGCATCGTATACGACTTGTTATCGTTACAAAACGTACCACGCAAATGTATGGATATACATGTACATTATGCATGTGTATATACATTAAAGATACGGGCGGCGTTGGTGGTGGGTATGCTGTTAATGACATATTATGTACTTGTTATGGTGCGTGGAACTGATCAGCTGGTATCCATACGCTATGCCAACTGAATGAATATAACATTCTACTAACATTGCCGAGAATTTGAAGCAAATCGACCGTACCACTCCACAGAAAACATCGTCTGAACTACGCTCAATTGTAAATATTTACTACTCGATTCGGGGCGCATCTATGGGCGATAAGCTAATATAAATGATTTCTACACCGATATTCACTGCATTTAATTAATATATAAGAATGACGGTGTGTTTTGTCATTTTGGATATAATATTTGTAAAAATTAATACGTTAAACAAGATTATTCTCCACTTATATTTGACCACCCTATATACCGGAGTGTTTCATATCACTTTAAAATATTCAGCTCCGCCAAACACCGCCATAAACAGAAAGAGTAGTAATATATAGACGGAACTTGTTCTTACACCAATCAGAAATGTGGCATAAACAGGATGTTATTGTCAAATATTTTTCCTTTGTTATGTAACCAAAAAGCCTTACAGAACCTGGCTTTTGTTTAGATCCGGATATGGTAAACATAAAGAGCGTTATTTGTTTCTGTGTTCCTGATATGGAAATAATAAAGAGCGTCTATATCTTATTATTATTATTTGTGTGTGATTAACCAATATAATTGAGCTGTGTTACTTCCCCGTGAAACTCAAATGCTAAGATGTTCCTGTGGAACATGTTAACACTCCAGCGTGTATTCGCCCAAATGCGTACTGACGGGGTTTACCAATGTGGTTTCATCCGTCACTAACCTCGCCCAAGATGGATGAAACCAACAACAATCAACATCAACATGGCAAACATCTTGCTCGCAGTTATAACGACATTCAACTTGGCTGCCACCTTCACACTGATACAATTGACCGCCGTTACGAGAACTGAAACAAAACAAGGAGTGAATTAAGAGAGTGTTCTGATATCTATGTTGGATGCTGATCTTATACCATTTGTTTAAACGACATGGCTCATTCGAGCTTCCAAATTTTGTCTACGTAATTTGCAAGGAGTTATAATATATTCTAAGTAACACAATTACACAAAATATTTATATACCGGTTTCATAAAAGATAAAGATAAAGATAAATTTATTGACAGATACGCCCACTCGAGGCCGATGTCAAACGAGTTACTTAAATAAAATGTTATTATAAGTATAGTAACATAAATATATTAATGTTCAATGTTTGGTGATTCACACCGTGTATATGCTTTGGAAAATACTTTCTATGGTCTCAGCCATATTCCAGCTTTTTCAATTTTCCGCACCGAAATGAAAATATAAACGCTCTTTATTTCTACCAGATCAAGAATAGATTAAAACGGAACGCTCTTTTCTGTTCCATGCTATGCACACATATGCATAAGCCTCCAATGCCCGTAGAAAAATAGTTAATGTATTTACCGCCACATTTTTTATACAGGGAAAAACTCCAAAACGAATATTATTATGTGTATTTTGGAGCGAAAATGTGTATTTTGCGCACATTTTGATTTTTGACAATGCCTTTATTCAGTGGCGGCCACTTCGTGCATATTTTGATCGTTTATATATTTTGATTAAACATATTTTTTTTTAGATTGCGCTCTTTTATTTAATTAATTTAAAAATATATATATTAAAAACTAACGCCGTTATAACATCCACCAGGGTACCCCGAGTCACCACACCAAATGTGATTGAAATTGGTGCAGGGTCTGAGAGTAAAAATCCGAAAAGATAGACATATATACAGACAGACCGACATGCATATCGTACTCTTTCGTATATAGATATTTTTCCAATTTCCGTATATATGCATAATCTGAATAGTTAAACGATGCCAATTAAATCAGTTTTATATTAACGTGACGAGCCCGGAAAGTAAGACTTACTTATGCTAGCAGCTGCGACGAGTCGAGGTGCAATTCTGGGCGGCTCGCAATCCGGGAACACCGGCTTCAGCACATATTCAGCAAAGATAAGAGAGAGGGCACCAACGCCGACCGGACCGAGCAGAATCATGTTCGTCCAATTACAGAGGAAAGCAGGGAAGTCCCCGAATGCCCTTCTGATGTAAATGTATTCGCCACCGGACTCCGGAATACACGCACCAAGTTCCGCGAAGCACATAGCGCCCAAACTCGCCCATAATCCCGTGAACGCCCACATAATACATGACATCCCAACAGACCTCACGTTCTGTATGATCCCGACCGGCGACACGAATATGCCGGATCCCATAATCACCCCTATCACCAGGGCCACCGCATGAAGTAACGTAATCTGTTTCTTTAGTTCGACCTTTTCGCCCATCGTTAATCTGTAATGTGATCGAAATAAGTCCGGCAATGCTTATAGGATTCCACATAAATAAATAATTAAATCGGAGTGTTGATTAGATATTGTTTAATATATATCACAATCACAGGGGACACATGCGTAGGATACCTATATTGAACCAAGATATATTAAAGACATGTTATGGACGCATTTACAAATGTGGTCGCTTTTCCAAGAAATTTCGGAGTGCCCTGTATGTACACGTTAGTCACTTGACATGAGGAGTCGAGGAACACAACCAATGAGGACGTTCATACTAAAAACTATTTTTTTACGCGAGGAATGAATGCATGGCAAATTTCTTAATTTATATTATAAGCCAACAAGACAGGCCAATGCAAAGATGTCACGACTTATTGCTGGTGGAACCTTTTAAAGGCATCGTTCTGTTTCGTTAACAACTTAACATTCACCTCCACCATTGACATTTATTTTCACCACACTGAGGAACGCTGCAACTGGGTAGAAGTAACGTGACCCCGTTGCGTTAACCCTTTACCCAACAAAACGGCCGAAACCGGCCAAATAAAGCTTCAACAGCCTAAAATATCTTCGGTATGTCTCAATAGAACCATACAAATATGGATATCATTGGAACCGGCTCCTTGACCACATTGTGATAGTTACAGTTATGCCCTGTGCCAATGCATTCTCTTATATATGCGAGTCGACCATAGGTCGCCTCGCATATATAAGAGAATGCATTGGCCTAAAAAAAACCTTTTTTTAACACTTTTTACCATTTTTTCTTACATTCTTTAACAATTTTATAATTTTTAATGTGTTAAGCCAATGCATTCTCTTATATATGCGAGGCGACCTATGGTCGACTCGCATATATAAGAGAATGCATTGGCACAGGGCCGTTCTGTTGGGTAAAGGGTTAAAGACATATTATGGACTTGTTCGGGTGCACGAAATTGATAAGTTAGTACTTAAGGTCTATGCCAACATGGGGAGTGTAGCATTGAAATAGTATCGTCGAAAATTTCAAAGAAATCGACCATACCACTCCATAGAAAACATCGTCTAAACTACGCTCAATTGTAAATATTTACATCTCGATTCGGGACGCAAATATTAGCGATAAACTAACATAAATGATTTCGCCATCGAGAGTCATTGCATTCAATTAATATATAATTATGACGGTGTGTGTTGTCAATTTGCATTAATATTCGTAAAAAATAACTACTTTGAGGAAGATTATATTCTAAATTTCTATTTGATCACCATACCCACACGGCACAATCGTTTTGACGATTCTACGACCAATAGTAGAATTGTACTTATGTACGACCAAAGTTGATCACTTATGGTGTTGTAAATTCTTTTTTAAAAACGCGGTTATTTAGTCAAAGTATGTTCTATAGAGTTTTCACCCTTCCGGATTAGCTTAGATAATTATGCGATATTTTTATATAATCGTACATACGTGTCCCCTGGTGTCCGATTAGTGTGTTAATTAATATTTAATGTGGGACGGATTATATATACTGTTTTATCTACTGACTAGTGTGTTATCTTCAATTTAATTGGTCGATAGCTACACATGATAAACCCGTATTGTGTGGTCAACATCGAACCCCATGATATTTCTGGGAACCACACACAAAAATCTTTCTCTATCGTGTAGCTGCCTCGATTCCGGAATATCATATTGTCGCTTAGGGTAAGTCCGCACACTGGCATCTTTTCACGGTATGGTTTGCAGGCAGTTCGTCTTAGAAAACGATATGATGCCAGAATATGAACGGATCGAGACATGCATATAAAATGCATCTGTACCACAGCTAACTACGCGCGAAGTAACCATGTCTGTAGTTCCGCCTGTAACGATGCTACAGTAATTCGAGTTATCCTCCATATGCGTGGATCATAAATCCGGGCCTATCGAAATTCGAACCAGCTTCGCCATTTCTGGACGCCTTGTGTTGTCCTAAGGCACCATGCAACTTATTAACTGAGTCACCGGGGGCCCAAGCATGCAAGCCAGTGGCATTAATATGCATAACGACATTACTTACCTGAATGTATAATAAGCTGTGGTGTTGGTCCGGCAGCGAATATACTCGAAATAAGCCACGAAGCTTCAAAGTGGTCCTCCCTATATGGTTTCTGAATATACTTAGTACCTCGTACATCGATACAATGAATATGCATTAATATATTACGCTCAGCCGGGTATGCAAAGCGACTTGAACGGATACACGTGATGTCTAAAATAAACAAACGACCGCTTCATTGTGCATATCTGACGGTTCCAACCAACAACGAATAATCTCTTAAATAAACTTTAACCTGACCTTTTTTCTAGGGACACGACCCGTGAACTGTGTTATCTCAAAAGATATAAGATAAGAATAGCTATCTGTGCACCCGCCTTCCGAAATTTAAAGGGATCCAAGCCACTCGCAGTGTATAAATTGGCAAAAAATATTAAAATCTGTAAAAAAGTTTATTTAAGAAATAAATACACGGTGTAGAGGTGTGTATGGTCAAGTTGTACCACAAAAAACTTATTGTAGGACGACGCGTAGCGGAGTCCTACAATCAGTTTTTTGTGGTACAACTTGACCATACACACCGATACACCGTGTATTTATTTCTTTTGTAATACGACTGAAAGTTTATGGTCACAATTCGACTGAATAGTCAACGAAATACTGCGCTTTTTCGGTCTCAGGTGAGAAAACATTTCGTGGTGTAATTCGTATTGGGCGTACTCGATTTCTTTGCATGGAGTACTCCGGTAATCTTGTCTTGTTATGAAATTCCCCCGTTGACTTTTCGAGGCACCTCTTCTAGAAAATAATCGTTGTGATTGGCTAAAAAACAATGTGTTTTCAGCGGCGCCCGTGCCTTTCATTTAAATTGTACAGGAAATACGATTGCGGTCATTTCTGTGTTGACCGTTGTTGGGACAACACGACTATGATCATCGACTGTGGACTATTTTCCTTACACAAAGCGATCTAAATGATCTAGTTTACTAAACTAATCTTATCCCCCTTCTGTACTGGTGAACAAACGCTTTCATTTTCAACTTTATTCCGAAATATCGAATATGATCGAGATTCGAATCGACGAATGCACAGCCCGGCCCCATGGATTTATTTTGTCATTTAATATACTTATTAAGTAACTTTCTTTGGTCGTAACATATATCAATATAACATAACATCATTTGGACCATATTCATTGGCAACCAAACTGGTTTCAAGCGACAAATCGCTTGAAAATTCGCAAGATTGTCAAGATGTAGCAAAATTCAAAGGGTTACGGGTGCACTCCGTTGATGCCCCGTTTGCGCGGAGTTAGAAAAGACGGGAAAAGTCGCGTGCGGCGATCTGAATAAACCGATTTGTTTCGTGGTACAATCGGAAAAAGTAGAATTGTACCACAAAACTGGAACGAGATAGCCATGGTAACTCGGGCCACTGGCCAATCAGAACATGGCTTTTAAGCATAGTTAGGCAGGGTCGTATTACAATAAAATTTGTAAAAAATATTACCACTAAGTTTAAGAACATGGAGAAATAGATACACTTTGTTCTTATTAGCGAGCACACAGCGTGTATACTTTTCGGCAATTTCTTGATAGCCGTGGTCCCATGGGGATTTTATTTATAGATAATTGTTTTTTTCCGGTTTAAAAGTCGAACTGCGCGACCAGGAGGCCGAGTCCGGTAAAAGGTGTAGTTGGGAATTTCAATTTCGTTTATTGTCCTTTACATTATTATGCCAATAATGTTGATTTTTGGTTTGTGACAAGCTATGTCAATTACTAATAAAAGAAATTTAAAAGATAATTTGTAAGTCTTATATTTCAACTTTTATAGATATTTTTCGTTCTGCAGTTGGTTGTGGTCGGAGACGGCCGAGTCGGCCGCCGGTTCGTTAATTAGGTGCTGGTTGTTATTGTCATTTTAACTGAATTCTGAGTTGGTCATTACAATCATGGGTATATAATATATGATCTTGAGCGCGTTACCATTTCTGACTATGGTTTTCTTGTATTCATTGTTTAGACTTGTTCAATAGCGCACTTTTGTTTGTTGTAACCATTATTATGTAAACAAAAGTGTGACAATGATTTGTCAACAAACATCGCTAATCGTGTAGTAGTTAAAAAATATATATCAGTCTGAATATGATTTTCAGAATATTGTTTAAATGCTCTGACGGTTCCAATGTTTACCGTAAAGTTTTTATCAATTTATTTTATCTTATTAGACTAATTGAAGTTCGATGGGTAATTCCACGATATCAGCCATGTTTACATAACAATAGATTGAGAAGCGAACTCTCATTATTGACCATGATAATACTAACACAGTCAATATAATTTTGTACATGTACTTGTTGATGATATTTGTTTTACAGACTTTTATGTTCTTTCGCATGAACCCACTTCAACGGCCTTGTGTCCATATAAGGGCATACCGCGGCAAAGCATATATAGTTCACAAGAAAATATTTACATAGCCCGTCTGTGTTACACTAAATCCTGTTCGGTGATTGGTAAACTTTCAATTAGGTCACCCGTCTCATACCCCATTAACACCCTGACCCGAACACGACGTCACAAATTGTTTACATAGTCTGACCTAATCACTAAACGCGGTTAGCAGAATAATTGTGCGTGCTTTTCAAAGTTCAGCCGAATCGCATCTGAAGCCAGTTATTTATATCGATGACGTCATCGTTGCCAGTTGCTTGTAAATCTTATATTGGGCTGACTGAATGTGCTGCGTGTGCTGCATGGTTTCAAATTATCGGTGATTTTGTAAAAATAAATAAGAATTTACTCATCTTTTTTATGGGAACAAATCATCAAAAAGCTATATAAATATAAGAAATGAATGTTGTGGGTGTTATTGGGGGATACGGCGATGTGGTCGTTTGGGGCACAGTCAATGAGAACCGCTTCACACGCCTAATACATATTGTTCTCTGTGTGATTGTAGCCAAGTTGAAGATGAGACACATTTTCTGCTTAACTGTCGAGCATATAAACACTTGCGATCAAAACTGATGTCACATATCGCGATTGAACATGGACAGACACAATTTAGTGACGTCTGCTTGCTTACGCGGCTAATGAATCGGTATCCCCTTCAAGTAGCTAAATTTCTTTATAGTGCTTATCAAAAAAGACAAGATCTTCTTAGCAAAACCTTTTCTATCCCATGAATGTGCACAACAATTTTCTTTATTATTTGTTTAAAGTGACTTATAGGCCTTATTGGCCGGGTGTGTTGTTATTTTGTAACTCGACATTGTTATCACCTGTATGTGATGTTTTGTATACACTATACACACATGTCACTATAATAAAATATTCGTTCGTTCGTTCGTTCGTACATGCATTTCTTACGTAAAGATACCCCATCCGATTTGACGTTTTTGTACTCGAAAATAATGTGAGCGGGAGGTATTTGATAAGTATAATAGCGACATTTAACATATGTCAGATATGGAGGCACAAACTCGGTATGAGTTTTCCTTGCTTCAGTGAGCGTGTGAATAAATTCTCAGGCACGTTTACTATATATATAGGTTGCGAAAAGTCACACGCGATCACATATTAAGAAGGGCGTGTGTGGTTTCGTCGGCCAATGGAGATATGTATTAAAGAAGGTCCATCAGATTTGACACCATAAATTAACCACTGGTGCGTTTCTATATACATGCAGAACATAAGAAGAGATGGACTCTCGTCCGGTGCATACCCCTTGTGACATACCGCCTATAGTGTGGGCATATCTATAACCTATATGACTGGTATACTCAGACAGACGGACCCAAAATTCAGAATTTTCAAATAAACACAGATGAATACAAATTTAAAACGAAAAACCTAAACAAAACGATCGAACACGCCATTGAATGTCCCTATATAATGGTGTATAGTTATGGCCTGAAGTTGCCTGAACAGATATCGGACGGCTCTATATTGAATGTCCTTATAGTAGTGAACATCCGTACCAAATGTCATTATATCCGAGCACTACTGTTCAAGTAATGACCTGAACATACATCGGACCGACCAAAAAGCCAACATTTCCAGATAAGCAAAGATGAATAACTCTAGAACGGAAAATCCGAACAAAACGACAAACACTCCATTGAATGTCCTCATATAGTATTGAACATACTACCAAATTACATAGCATGATATCCGAGCACTACTGTTCAAGTTACAACACAGAACAGACAGCGGACGGACGCTCCGACGCACACACATGCAGACGGACGAACAGGTATGATTATATCGCACCTGTGAACCTATTAATATGATGTTTCGATAGTAAGATATCGACGTTCAAACAACATTTGAATTTGTGTCTGACTTTATCAGAGATATTCGTTGTAATATTTTATAGAGTTTTCAGGCCTCCCTGCTCTCCTACTTTATATACGTTGTCTCTGAAGACTCTGATATTAAACCCTTTCTATACTAAATGGATTCTTTCACTCAGTTAAAATTGTATACAATGAATGGTCTATTATTGATATTTAGGGGTGGTCGGGAAAAAGGAGCAGGCAACAGACAGACAAAAAGATAATAGAAGTTAAGAAGGATTCATATTCATTGAAGGGAAATGTTTAGATAGTAAGTGCAACAAAGGACCTATGATGGTTTGTTGAACTTATTATCTGAACATTTCCTGAGCGAACTACTCATCAATGAGTATTTAGTATAGAAAAGGTTAACCTCTTCGCTGCTATGATGTCCGTAACTATTATGGATGTAAAAGTGCACACTGTGTGCTATATGGTCCATAGGACATACGGACCTACTTCGGCACACTAGCAGTAGACCATTATTCTGGAACTCCGAGATTAGTCCATCGGAATAACTTGAATTTTCAAACAATGTATGATGTTTCATGATTTTGAAAGATAATAGCCTTTAACCCTTTACCCAACAAACCGGCCAAATAAAGCTTCAACAGCCTAAAATATCTTCGGTCTGTCTCAATAGAACCATACAAATATGGATATCATTGGAACCGACTCCTTGACCACATTGTGATAGTTATAGTTATGCCCTGTGCCAATGCATTCTCTTATATATGCGAGTCGACCATAGGTCGCCTCGCATATATAAGAGAATGCATTGGCCTAAAAAAAATCTTTTTTTAACACTTTTTACCATTTTTTCTTACATTCTTTAACAATTTTATAATTTTTAATGTGTTAAGCCAATGCATTCTCTTATATATGCGAGGCGATCTATGGTCGACTCGCATATATAAGAGAATGCATTGGCACATGGCCTTTCTGTTGGGTAAAGGGTTAAGCTGAGTCAGTTTTATGGTTCTTGTGATCTTCCCGTTATATTTTTCCACTGAAAAATGGCAATAGGCCCAAAATTCCTTATAGCGAAAAAATGGCAAATACGTGTCCGAGGGGTGTATCTCATGCATGTCTCGACCGCCATCTCAATGGCAACACACCATTAAACAGGGGTCTTATGACGAATATATATCACATAGAAAAATCCGGTTGGCTTCCTTATATTTCACAAATGGGAGGTTTGAGTGACAAAAATGGCTGTTTTTGGGATGTCCGTTATTGGGTATCCGATTTCATGAGCTCAGAAACTTGAGTAACCCGTTACTATATTATACAAGCCCTATGTAATTATCTCACTTGTATGACCGATTCTCGCATTAAAAACCCATTATTCTATAACGTTACTATATTTGGAAGCAGTCCACCATGGTATGTTGTCCGTGAAAACGGTGTTTTCTCCGTTACCATCAATTTAAATCGTCATAACTGACAGATACAACTTGCTGTACGTGCCTAATTTTATACAAAGAAACGCAATATCACGTGTAATCTGGGGAACATATAGCTCTAAATGCAAATGAATCATATGTAGAAATAACGAGAGATGAGTTGCCACTCCCAAAACAGTTTATTTAAGGATGTTTTCTCCGTTACCACCATAAAACATAGAAAATCGACGATTTAACTCCAACTGCTAATCTCATCTGACGGAACGTCTATCAAGCCCAAAATATCACGTGAGCATGTTGAAATTAATATCACAAGACTTTTGTATATGGTTGTAAACAATATGCGGTTTTCTCCGTTACCGTTTTCTCCGTTACCAGCGAACATCAGAAGGTCATTCTTTAGGCACATATGAACCCCTTGGCGATACTATATCGGCAGTCTGGGTTTGTTTGACTCAGATCAACACAAAAAACTAACCAGTTTAATTACAAATAGGGGAAACCCGGGCAAAGCGGGATACCAAATGTTTTCAAGGAAATTTAGATAGGATTTTCGCCGGAAAAAATGGAAAGCCGTTGATTGGTATATAATTCATCGGCGCATATAATCGGGTGATCATTGATACCTAACACCATCTCGGTATGTCCCTTTTGGAACGTCTTGTTTTGTCCCACTTTGCCCGTGCCTTTGGGCAAATCGGGACACCGCAATGGGCAAAGTGGGACAATGTGCCATGCTATCCGGGCAAAATGGGACAGCAAAATCAAAGAGACAGTGCGGGTTGCCATTGCCCACACTGCTAAAGACAGATGGGCTCTGAGTGGCAGATGAGTTTCTGTTGGGTTATGTAGGATGGATTTCTTGTCTGGCGACCAGAGTTATCTATCTTAACAATATATTCACCCCGTTACAGTACCGATTAAAACGAAGGTGACTTCCATTCCTTATTACTTATTCGAATTTTTTATAATTATGTCAAACAAAGGGTTTTGTATATGGTCCCCCCCCCCCCACAGATATTCTATCCACGCACCCATCCAGATCCAAAGTGGCCGCCGTTCAGAAGGGTTCAAATATGGCGCCATGCCTTTTCTCAGCCGATTTAGGTCAAACAAAAGGTGTGTGTAGGAAGCCAATCTAAATACGCCCCCTTCACCACACCACGATCTAAAATGGACACCATCCAGAGATGTTCAAATAGGGCACCCATGGCATTTCTCGACCCCTTGGACGATTTAGGTAAAACAAAGGGTGCCCCAAGATAATCTAAATATTCACCCCTTTCACACCACCCCGATCCAAAATGGCCGCCGACCAGAAGGGTTCAAATAGGACATCCATGCCATTTCTCGTCCCGTTGACCGATTTAGGTCAAACAAATGGTGTTGTAGGGTGCGCCTCCACAGGCACTCTTTCCGAACACATCACACACCTCAACCTGCATGATCCAAAATTGTCGCTGTCCAGAGGGGTTCCAAATAGGACACCCATGCTATCTCTCAACCCCTTGGCCGATTTAGGTCAAACAAAGGGTGTTATATATTGTTCCTGGTGTCAAATACATCCACTATACATTTCGGATTCACCCACCAGCCAATATCGACAGACATATCTTCAACCTTGTCAGTAATCATTCTAAGATGGGCGTGAAAGCTACCTGGCAATATTTGGAAGCAGGTCATGGAAAGGGGCCGTGTGGTGGAGTTGGAGGGACCTCCAAGAGGTTGGCTGACGTTGCAGTGAAGACCGGTAAATGTGTGATACAGAACGCCGCCACATTTTGTGATTGTTAATGTCGCATTTATTCGCCTCAACGAAAGCGCCGTGAAATTGGTTTTCCCGATGTCCTACCCGTTCCTGGACACTCAAGGTACACGCGGTTATTCCTACCAAACACGCAAACGGCATCGCTACCAGAGAAACGTCATGTTTTTGCGCCAATTGTTTAAAGTTTCTAACTTCAAATGGTGAATCCGACCTGAAATGCAATTGGAAGTTCACAACGATGTCTGCACCACATGTTCGCGAGTCTAATGGTTCTCGGTCAACGGTCATCAAAGGCAAGCGAGCTTCAAAAAAGAGTGCGGAAAATAACTGTCAAGATGCGTATTCTTGTGGGATGTGTTTATGGTGATCCACTCGACCCCAGTACACGCGACGAATGGGCGTTGTGCTCAGATTGTGGCAAGTGGTTTCATGAAGGTTGCGGAGAGGATTACGGTGTCTTTGACGACGGTGATAATTTCACGTGTTTGTCATGTTTAGACATATAGACTCAATGTGATGACACTAGTAACGATGACATTTATTAAATTGATTTATATGGGCAGGAAATTAATTGAAGGCTACTAGCTATTTAAAATTAATTTCGAATTTTAATCATATTGCATACTAGTACCAATCCATGAATAAAACAATGCATTTTGTTTTGGTAGTTTTTAGCTCACCTGAGACGAAGTCTCTGGTGGAGCTATAGTCATCACTTCTCGTCCGTCGTGCGTCCGTCAGTCCGTCCATCCGTCAACAATTCTTTAAACATCTTCTCCTCTGGAACCTATATACCGAATGAGTTCATATTTGGTGTGGCTGTTCCCTATGTGACTCTCGTTTAGATTTGTTCAAATGAGGTCACTGTGTCAAATAGTTGCGAAGCCAGGGCCATAACTCTTTCCCTCCATAGTAATTCTTTTAAACATCTTCTCAAATACCGGCAGGCCAAATGGGTTCATATTTGGTGTGGATGTTCCCTAGGTGACTCACATTCAGATTTGTTCAAATGAGGTCACTGTGTCAAATAGTTGCGAAGCCTGGGCCATAACTCTTTCCCTCCATAGTATTTCTTAAAACGACTTCTTCTCTTGTACCACCGGGTCGAATGGATTCATATTTGATACGGAGGGACCTTGGGTGATTGGGGTTCAGATTTGTTCAAATGGGGTCACTGAGTCAAATAGGGGCGGAGCCAGGGACATAACTCTAAAAACAAAAAATTACATTTTTGCATTTTGACCTTTAATTTTTAGCTCACCTGGGACGAAGTCTCCGGTGGATCGAAAGTCACCACTCCTCGTTCATTAGCAAAATATTCCTCATTCATAAACTTGCATACATGTCGTATATAACTATATATAGGTTTTTTTCTCCGTTACCATCATGTCCATGCTAATATTACACCGGGCGTTTGAATTGTCAGGTATTCCTTGTTCGACATATATTAACACATTCTTATATTTATGTAATCAAATAAAATTGAATGGCATGATTACGCAGGTCTTATTTTTAGATGCACAGAATTGTGTGCACCAGCATAGATCAATGATATGGGTTTACTGGAAACACATACACATTCAAAGTACATGGGACTGCATGTAGTTTCAAATAATAGTTAATATGTGTCTAGCGAAGTTAGAAATTCAACCAAACACGTTTGTGTCACATATTATTAAAAATTTAATGTGTTTCAACGATTCGCAATATTTAGGAATATAAAGACACAAAATGTGTTTTCTCCGTTACCACGCCCACTGTAGTATATGTGTGTCGCATATCACAAACGCCACATCAATATTTTCCACATGTTTTGTTTTCGAAAAGGTATATATCCCCACATAAGAAATTGGTCCATTTCGTCTGTCTATACACCATATAGAGTGACAGAGAGTGTTCGATTCGGAATGAATTTTTAATTGCACGGTAATCCTAAGATATACGGGTAGCCATTGACCCTAAACATCTGGCTAGTGACAGCTCGAATCATGAGTATTTTATAAAATTGCATGCATTTGACTATAGCCACCGTTGTGTATTGATTGTGACAATATAAAACTGTTGCCACATGTTTAAATGGACTGTACGTACCCATATGCTACCTTTTCGGGTTGGTAACGGAGAAAACATGCATAAAAGTGCCTACCGTTTTCATGGCAGCTGAAAAATAGGAACATGATCCTCCGGTGCTCATTTTAACGTGACACATTCCACACATACTATATTTTCATATTATGATGATGATAACCGGCATATCGAAAATTTATTTTTCGATTTGATTGCAAACTACATGTCGATTTAAGGAATTTTAGACCAATAACGTCAACAGCCCAGCACACGACGTCATAACGTCAACAGCCCAGCACACGACGGCATATCATCATTTAGCAGCGAGGAGGTTAAAGTGGTGTGGAACACTCTGCCCGGGAATGGAATAGCAAATAATCATGCGAAAATGAGTTTTTTTCATATATTTTAGATACCGAATAGGAATAGAACAGCATCATTATATAGAGGATCTCTAATGAGTCGCAATTCTATACAATTTATTAACCGACTGCACTAAATTTGATTCGAGGCGAGCTTAAGTGAGGCTCGAATAAAATTTAGTGGACGAGGTTAATAAATTTTGTATAGAATTGCAATGAATTTGAGATCCATATTGTCACATAATCACATTTTAGCAAGGAAAAACTATCTTGAAACGGCTGGGGTTAAAAACAAATTAATTATTGATTTCCTTATCACAACCAAAGAGGAAGTAAAAACACTTTCAAGAAAAACTAAATATAGTTCTGTTTTGAATGTGTATTTTCACATTGACAAAATTTATCAATCACGCACCGTTCTCACCGATGTTTATTTCACAGTCAACACTAAATAACCCAACACAAACCAAAGATCATAATTATATTCCAATTAATATAATAATAAAGTTCCGGCATTGACATCGACATCATTGTGAATAAAGTAGTTAATTTTTTATATTTGTGTGTAGTTCAAACAGTATGTGTTCCGATATCGTATGATCGGTGTTGTTGGTATTTTAGGCATTATCAACTGAATGTTACATTCTTTCAGTGGGCAAGGTGCCTGGGTGCACACTTATCAGTTTGATTCACTGAAATAAGAACATATATGTCTTTAAAATGAAAAAGCTGAGTGCAGGACTTGTGGCCAAAATATTAATTCTACCACCAGTTATTCTACTGACTGAACTTGATTCTGGGTGGGTTTGTGAATGGGATTCACCAAATTGAAGCCAAATGAAAATATGTTTTCCAAAATTATATAAGAAATTGCCAAATGTTATGGGACCGAAAACGAAGATGAATTAAAAATTAATTATGTGTTGACATTTGGCTAGCAGCAGCACGAACCCTGAGGAGGATGAGGATGGGATTCGAACATATAATGGTGTCATGCACTCTGAATTGGATAATAATCAATATAACGCATGTTTAAAACTAATTTACTATATAATATCCTTTGTAAATGTACATGTATAAAAATATATGCCCATATAAATCGTGGTAAAATTTAATCAATGATAATTCACTGGAATGTGACTAACATTGTTCAGTGTGGTGAACAGATTCACTGGAATGTGACTAGCATTGTTTAGTGCGGTGAACAGATTCACTGGAAGTTGACTAACATTGTTCAGTGCAGTGAACAGATTCACTGGATGGTGACTAGCATTTTTCAGTGTGATGAACATATTCCCTGGAAGGTGACTAGCATACTAGCATTGTTCAGTGTGGTGAACAGATTCACTGGAAGGTGACTAGAATTGTTCAGTGTGGTGAACAGATTCAATGAAATGTGACTAGCATTGTTCAGTATGGTGAACAGATTTACATAATTTTTGTGAGTTTTGGTTGTTGATAGAGATCTGTGCACTTGTATCATCAGGTGTAAATATTTCTAGTGATGACATCATCCATGGGTAATTTGATGATACATTGTGATGGTGTTTATGAAGATTTTTCTTCTGGCAGAACCACGAGCAATTTCTGTATTAGTGCAGTACAGTTATCTACAAGAAAAAAAGAAGAATTTCTAAGTGATGATAATCATTGGAAAATCAGTGCAGGTAATGTATTGCTTAGTTAATACCTGTTCCTTAATAATGTATTCCACTGTAGGTAAAGTTCCCAACTCGAAATTGCATGATTTAGGTGAATTTGTTGAGTCGATTTTTTTATTTGCATCAATTACAATCATGGAATGTCTCTTGGGTAATCAATTCAATATTTATTTCTATATAGATTTACAAAAATAATGAAATCTCGAAGTGGGACCACCCCCACTGTGGCAGAGATCACTAAGGAACAGCATTCACAGAGAAATATATTCTCTGCGTTGTTAGTTCAATGTCATAAAGTTCCCAGTCAGAACATTAAACATTTCCCATTTTTTGAAGTGGCGGAATATGATCGCTACGAGCGTAGCCAGATTAGAGACTCAAGGCATGATCTAGAGTAAATAGTGAGTGGTAAAATTTCAAACCAGACATTACTTTTCACTGCAATTGTGAATATCTGAGAACAAGAAACAAATTATAATCCAATATGGCAGTCTTCTTGTAATTGGGGGAAAACAGACTCCACACTCAATTCATTACTGTAAAAATATATATTGAATGAAACTCACATAAAATTCGCTGAAACTTCTTTGGTTTCTTCCAAATGACACAGATGCAATAGACTGGTATCCCAGCAACGATTAATTACTGACATGTGAAACATCTTAGTCTTTAAAAAACAGGGGGGGGGGGGGTATCCGTAGTCCCATTGGGACAGTCAGACTTCTAGTTTTCATTGGAATTGTGACTATTTGAGAATAATAAACAATGTATGATCCAATATACCAGTCTCCTTAAAATTAGGAAAACAGACTCCACACTCAATTCATTACTGTAAAAATATGTATTGAATGAAACTCACATAAAATTCGCTGAAACTTCTTTGGTTTCTTCCAAATGACACAGATGAAATAGACTGGTATCCCAGCAATGATTAATAAAGCTCCAAAAGCACTCTGGCCTGGTTTCTGTATACATGTCATAATCACCAGTGCCAAACTCAAAACTGATAGCGATATTGGTAGAACTAGTGGAAACTAAAATGGAAGAGTATAATCAGTTGTCAGACAAACATTAGTTATGGTACATGTTATTTAGTCATGCAAAGAGTAAACTCCAATATGTTATGTATTATAGCAATACATGTATGTATATGGCTATGAACAGTTGTAGAACTATTTTTTACAGTTATAAAATCAATCTAAACATCTCAACTCAATTAAGATATATCCCATCGTGTTGTGTTGACGAAATCTCTCTGAATGAGTGTATGGGCACCTGAGACAGGACAAGCAAATTGCTGGAGGGGAATCTCAGTGTTGCTGGATGTGATTGTCCAACTTTCAATAATAAAAAAACCCACCAAAATTCACAACACTGTGAAACCGGAATATATTTCCCCCAAACTAACATCTCAAACTTTCCAGGTGTTGGAAAAATGACTGAAAGTTTTCAAATGACATGAACTAGCTAATGGTCTTTTCGTCTATACACTTGGCTGATAATTGTATCTTGATATGAAAACGACACATTTTACGCTAAATATTGGTTGAAATCAGAATTATTTGAGCCCATATATTGTCTGAAACTTTCATCTGTTTTATTCAGGCATGCCATTTCCAACTGTTGACAATTTTGACATTATCTGGGGATACTATTTCTCTTATGGTACCACGATGTAACTGTGATGATTGCATTAATTTGTGATCAGGGCCATGGCTAGTGTGTTTCCATTGGGGAGGGTGTCACCCTCTCTTTTGGACGCGGGATTCAGGTCATTTCCAGACGGTACACATGATTCACACCCCTCTGGAACTCTGGTACTCGGGATTCATATGCCCATTTTATCTGGTTTTCAGGACTCAACAACAAGGCTGGTACGCAGATTTTATAGTACCATTTGATCAAAATTTTATTGTTTCTTAACCAAAATGGCATATTTTGATGTATTTCAGTATCATTCATCTTGATATGTTGAAAGTATGACCATTACATCAGCAAATGTGTGAAAATTATCAAATTAGTGTCGAATAACTATGACTTGTATTCTATAGTTACTTACAGGGTTCGCGCTGGGCCAAAATTCACAGGTGCCAATACTGTTGCCAATTGCATTATTTTTAGAGCCACTTTATACTTGCTGTTGCCACTTTTTTCCGATCAATATTTTTTGGTGCCATTTTGAATTTGGT
Source organism: Siphonodentalium dalli (assembly GCA_032622095.1). Classification (NCBI taxonomy): domain Eukaryota; kingdom Metazoa; phylum Mollusca; class Scaphopoda; order Gadilida; family Siphonodentaliidae; genus Siphonodentalium; species Siphonodentalium dalli. Next base: position 48,252,447 of record CP136065.1, on the reverse strand, counting down.
TTTCCAAAAAACAAGCAAATTACCTATTATATGTTTGGCTAATGTTTGTCAAATGGGAGTCAATAGCCGTACTCAGTGTTATAATCGAGTAGAAATTCGAAACACATTCACACCAGCAATATAATAAGTCGATCTGACATAAGCTGCGAATCTACTATACGCTTTCAATTAGGACCCAATTAGCTATGTCGCGACCGGATATCAATGTGTGTTTTGTTTCCGACCGATTGACTGCAAGCTTTATTACATGCCCGATGGCTATCAATTGCCAAAAGCCAAAAAGCTAGGTGCCAATTTTTGTAGCCAATCGGGATTTTTTTTGAGCATTTCATTTTTGTATAGCAATTTGCAGCGAGAACCCTGGTTTCTTATCTAGTATGCAGGATTCACATCTGTTTTATCTGATATTCAGGATTAAGGGGAGGGGGTAGGGGCTGACACCTTAGAATTTCGATCCAACTGCACCCACCCTTGTAGAGAAAAATGTCCAACTACAGAATGGACCAGGAAACTTCATTTGCATGTACAATTTGAATTTGAATCTTCCAACTGATACCTCACACTTGGTATCTAGTTAGAAATTTCCAACCTAACCTAAGGTTGGAAGATTTCCAACCAATGCCCATTTCGATCGAAAATTTTGACTGTAAAATATTTGAATCTGGGTCCACATACCGTCATTCGACTCAAACTATCGGAATTTTTTCACCTGGTTTAACTTTAAAATGTCTAACCACCTTCAATTCAGGCATGAACTTTCCAACAGTTGACAATTTTGACAACAGTTATGGGGGGATGACACACACCACATCCCACGCCTGCCACCACGCCCTTGTTTGTGATGCTTACCTTAAGTGGGCGATGTAGATCGGGTTCCTTGAATCGTAAATAGACGAGGCCTGCCAGCGTTACTGACAGGATTATGGAGAATGAGAACCCCATCATCTCAATCAAGTAGAAGATGTCATCTACTGACTGCATTACTAGTACCATCGCCATCTACAATAGTGAACTATGCATGCAATTTAAATTCAGTCTGGGGTCCTACCAGTAGATTAAAACACACATTATTTGAATTATGTATTGAGGATCTCCCATGGATCCAATTACACAACAAATTAGCCTAAATTTCCCCAAGCCAATTTTGTTCTTATGCTATAACCTTGACAAATTAAACACTAATTTGTTGCAACAAACGCCATTTAGGAGACACATACATCACGAAGACATACTGCGGAATGTATAAAATAGATAAGAATATTGTACATTATGTACACATATAAAATAATATTGTTAGGAACGCTTTTGGTGTAGTTTTTCTCAGTCAGTATCGATGGCCGCTAATCCACTGAGCACGTTGCCAAAAAGACTTTTGTGATAGGCCGCCCATGTAACTGAAGTTATGCTGATTCATGCGATTGAATATTCCATAATGGATTATGCAGTCTGGAACATTAATGCTCCCGCGGGACTAGGTATTGGCTTTTATATACCGGTGGTAATCAATAACTGATTGTTTATCTAGAAACGGCTGGACCATCAGAGTTGACAGTTTGTACATATAGGTAATCTGACCCGGAAATTATGTTAGATAGGTCCCGTTGACATCAGATGTTTTAAAACGACACTACTAACTAATTTAATTGAATAGTTAATTACATACCCAACATTGTTGCAATCTGGTCAGTGATAATAGAAACATGGGGATAAATTGACCTATAGCGTGTAATGAGATATATAGATGCTGTTGACCTCAGACGACTTAAATGGGCAAATATGAGCAATAAAGAGCGTTCATTGTGTATGAAAATCGACACGCTGGGGCAATAGCTACAATTTTCCATGATTTGGCAGCCATTTTGGCCGTCATTTGGAGTCAAATTAAGTGACAATTTTGGTTCCATTGAGTTGGAATATAGTAAACATAGTGAATATAGTAGATATATGCCTGACTTACATTGCAAATTTCTGATCAGTTCTTGTCAAAATATGACTAGAATCCTAATGGTGATATTTGGTGAAATTGTATACTGCGTTACGTAAGATCTAATTTTTGAGGTATCGGAAGGGGTTGGGACCCATAGAGTGACACATTTCATTGCTCCAATGATCAGTTAATAAAAAAAAAGAAAGGTAGCATTATGTCTTAGCTTCACAATAATATATACATTTGTCAATAGTTGGTCTCTATAATTTGCATCATTAAACTGACTTATATTGCCTCATCCTAAAAAAAACGGTGGCCATTTTGAACGCAATCTTGCTTCTTGTCTACGCGGCCACATTGTATTCGTGTAATAATTGCTTAAAAGTTGAGGGACATAATAAGGAAGAAAATGAGTGGGGTGAAGTTAAGTCATGCGGTGGGGGTGCAGGGTTACCGTGTCAGCTCCATTACTATTATATGTGCCTTTCCATTGCCATTGCGTGATCTTTTGACATCATCATATTTGTTTTGCTATAGTGGATAAAGTATTCAAATATCTACAAAATTACACATCACCTGTTAAAATCAAGTCACAATGACATCACGGATATGGGATACCGTTTTCCCCACCCCATCATAATTGGAAAACAAATTGTAACTGAATAAGGCTAAACATTGACGCGGTACACTAGGGCCCAAAATATTTGCTGTTGACATCTTTTTTCCTGAACAATGTACATTAGGGTACATTAAAACACAAAAGAAGTTAAGTAGTGGGGTGTGCACGATGTGTCCTACTAGCCCATGGACTATTATAATGTGACATTCTACCGTGATAACGAATCCAAGGCTGTCAACAAATTTAAAGCAGTATATTTTCCATAAACTTGCCATCGGCTGTTCCCGAAATATAACAACTGCTATGTCGAAGGACACTATCTCAATAGTTGGAGGGAGAATTCACGTTATCCGCAACCGATCAGCAATAATTAGTCTATAACGCTTGTATATAAAAAAAATCAGTGTGTTTACCATAAACTTCCACCGGCTGATCATGAATCTGCTTTGCCGAAGCATACTATCTCACGAAGTTATTGGAAGAGTTCGCGTTATTCACAACGGACCAACACAATCATGTAAAATCTTTCTCTGCAGGTCAAAAATTATGTTGGAGATGATCCCGACATGTTCACCGTCATTATTTTACACGTCTTGGGTATACCGCCGACCTCCGTTCTTGTTATCGGTACACTGATTGCATGGCTATGTGCATGGTAAAATAGTGTCATATGCATATCGGTAAAAAAAAACGCACACTGAAAGTGTGGGCCATCCGCCGTCTCCATACGTGCGGGAAACATGAGCAAATAATGAAGGTGAAGGGAATCTGATACATAATCTCGAATGCTTCATGGACACAAAAATGTGTTGAGTGCGTCACTCGCCGCCGATTTATTTGGGCACTTGAAATGTGATAAATTCGATAGACCCGAGAAACTTTAACAGAGATTGAATATCGTCAGGATAATGATTTCTGCCGCAAATGAGCATACGAATGGTGAAATATCCCTTGATTGGCGACAAATGAACGAGTTCGGGGAAATGTTATAGAATGTTACGATATATGTAGGAGGCTGAGACAATGTACTCGATACACATGATTTCAATTTGAGTGACCTTCGTGTGTTTAATATGAACCCAATTCACTCGTGAATTGTGGCTACAATTGAGTTTACTACAAGTTGGTGCCTTGATATATTTATGTCACAAGAAATATTAATTTTGGTACATATCTTATTGGATACAAACTTCAAAGTAACGTCAAATCACATATACTAAGGGTTATTTGTGAAAATTTAGTGAAAATTACGAATTAAGATTTTCGGGATTAAGCGCCATCTTGATGGCCATCTTTGAAACCATTATTAAACATTGAGCTCACTGATACTTAGTTTAATCCAACAAACATACCATTTTGTTTTAATGTCGTGTTTATTATAAGTTTTCCCCCATTCCATGGGACTCAAACCATTTTCCTTGTGACAATAATTTCGGTCATTAGATGAGATGGTAACGAAGAGTGAAATATGTATCCTTCATCACCTATTGTCTTGACCGGTATTCGGTATGCACCCCATCTGTTAAAGACATATTATGTACTTGTTCGGGTGCGTGAAACTGATAAGTTAATGTTCAGGCGCTATACCAACGGGAGGAATTTAACATTCTACCAATATCGCCGAAAATCTCAAGCAAATCGACCACACCACACCACAGAAAACATAGTCTGAACTACCATCAATTGTAAATATTTACTACTCGATTCTGGACGCATCTATCGGCGATAAACTAACGAAACCAATTTTTCCATCGATATTCGCTGCATTTAATTAATATATATGAATGACGGTGTGTGTTGTCAATTTGGTTATAATAGTTGTAAAAATAACTACTTTCAATAAGATTATTGTCCATTTCTATTTGATCACCCTACCAGAGTGTTTCACATCACTTTAAATATATTTGTCTGTTTGTTTGTTTTTCTAAAACTGTTCAGGAAATAGAGATACTTACATTGAAAATGAGAGCTGGTGCCGGTGTTAAATATCTCTTGGTAATCATTGCCATCACACTGGGGAAATGATTGAATCTGGCTGCCACCAGTACTGTTCTGAAGCAATCAATTAGAGAGAACGTTTTATTTTAGTGATATAAACAGATATACATGGAAATATGTTCTGTGTTTGATTGACCTCATACAGAAAACGTTCCACATAATTATACTATACACACACACCTTTATCAATATTATGACATTTTCCCCACCGACAACACGCCCCTGGTAGTGGATGAAATATCAGGCACCTCCAGGTACAGTTTAATCGAATCCAGTTGGCATTATACATGTAGTATGTATATACAATAGCACGATGTATATTAGAGGTGGCTAGAGGGTCACATGCAGTTGGGGTTTGAGTTGGTTGCATTTACACAACCCCTTGGATTTGAATTTTCCAACTGCTAATTCCAGCTTCCTACATTTTGGAAATTTACAATCAAGCACGTCCCTATTTTCAACAACAAAACAATGCGGTGGAGAAATAACACCGCACATGCAAGCAGAGGGTTAGTTTCAACGGGAAATCACTCGACCGTGCAACAGCGCGTAGTCACTATACCGCCCCGGAAGGCAACTTACACATGAAACGTACATGCATCATGTTAGCTCAAAACGATATGCACGTGTATCACAAACACTTACGAGCTCATCTTAATTCGAACCAGCTTCGTAATTACTGGACGGATTATGTTGGATTTGTGCGCCATGCACCTTATATACCAACTGAGTCATAGGGGGCCCCACGAACTGATGCTGTGTCGAGCATGAAGTTTCCAAATGCATTTCATATAGTTTAAGCAATATAAAATAATAACTATTGTAATCCAATTCTCCTCTCTTCTGATTGGCTGAATGTGCGTCACATGGCAGACCGCAAATCACTTGCTATACCCTCGAGGGTAACATGTCAAAAGTTATTGACCACTCAGCGATTACCAGCTATTACCATCATATATATTAACCTCCATTAACGGAGAGCATATACATCAATATATTGTACTAGCAGGTGACCCGACTTCGTCCGGGCTTTGACCTTGAATTGACCATTTTGAAGGTCAAGGTCAGGTCGGAGTCACGATTTGACCCGTCCAAAACACTCCCCGGCCAAATTTACCCGTAGGTATCAAATTTCGTCGAAATCCGTCTAGCAGTTTTCCCGGCCATAGCTAACAGACAAACAAACAGACAGAAGTCCCAAAATATATATTAGATCATTTGTGGGTACCCGTTTCAAGGTGAAGGTCACCTCGGGCGGAAAAACTGACCCGATGAAAATATCCCTCATTCTCAGGAACCCCTAAGTACGAACACAGAATCACACAACACGCTCATGTCTGTACACAGACACAACACGCTCATGTCTGGACACATATACGCTCTTTATCAACGACACTGCGGATACGAACGCTCTTTAACTATCACGCGATTAACCAATGAACTAACCATTGCGGTGGCGGGGGATTGGAGAATGAGTGCTATGACGTTCTCAGAAGCGGTGCGATGATATTCCATCTGGGATTTTACCCTTAGATAGGAAGTTTGGGCTCAATCAGTCCGGCATTTTTCCCGACCATAGCAACAGACAAATAGACAAACAGAAGTCCCAAAATATATAGTAGATGTGTTGTATAAAAATTGGGGCGTTTTATACACATAAAGTTGAGGAAGGTCGTGTGGTATTTACACACATTATCTATCTACTATATTTTGAGACTTCCGTATATATATATGTGTGTACTTTATAGAATCGAAAACGCCTGGTCGGATCGAGCTCAAATTTCGTATATAAGTGTAAAAACCCACGGGAATAGTCGACGTCGCATTTTGGACAAGCTCTGAGCACTCATTCTCCACTCCCAATCATCAAAATCACCGCAAACGACACTTCGGGGGTTAAGGCATCAACGATCTTTATATCGACCATATTTGGAGTCGTTAACCGACTAACGCTCTTTATTGCCATCAACGTTGCTAAACGGTTAACCATGCGTACGAAACTACGGACGCAAAACGCGAAATGCAATTATCTCGATTAAAAAGGCAGAATTAACGTGTTGTGTGATTCTTATGTCTGTCGTTCCTAGGAACGGGGGAAATTTTCAATCATACCTCTTTTAGAGACGGGTACTGCGTGTTGTGTGAAAACAAAAAATGCGTGTTGTGTGATTCTTATGTCTGTCGTTCCTAGGAACGGGGAAATTTTAGGGACAGGTACTGCGTGTTGTGTGAAAACAAAAAAATGCGTGTTGTGTGATTCTTATTCTTACGGGGGAATTTTTCATCGGGTCAGCTTTTCCGCCCGATGTACCTTAAATCATACCTCTTTTAGGGACGGGTACTGCGTGTTGTGTGATTCTTATGTCTTCTTCACCTTAATCGGATAAAATAAGGTCTAATCGGGTAAAATATTGAAAAACCAAAAATTAAATTAAAAAATTAATCAAAAAAATTAATTCAAAAATCCAGTAAATTAAAAATGCTCAATTAACTCGTGTTTATAAACAAAAAATTAATATTAACTCATTGAAAAAAAAAATTAAATTAAAAAATTAATTAAAAAAATAAAAAATTGTCATGTTTCTGACGAACGCCGCCAGTGGCGGGCTAACCTGCTAGTATAGTATATATACAAACAATTTGAGTATAGAAAATGGGGGCAAAAAGTAACAAAACTGAATTCCGCTAAATCACAGCCGTATGGTCTATGTGCCATTTTAGAGTTTGAGCACATTTAAATAAGGAAAATTTATATTGCATGCGTATGGATGTACATCGTATGTTCGCCAAGTCATGCTCCTTTTCATCATCAAAACGTGTTAATGTCAACAAGACGTGCTTTTCTCGTGGGCAGCAAACACACGTCGGCAGTCGGATATAGTGATAACGAGCATTGTTTCGTACAAGTTGGCATCCTTTGTACATGAATTTCGCAGCGAATGTGAAAATATTCCCCAAGCGTTGATGATAGCGAGTGGATGAATTATTATGCAGTTGGTATTTACTGCAGACAATTGCACACAAACGTTACAATTACGTTTATGTACTAAGCTCTAAAGATCAAATAGCCACTTTTTATTGTTTATGTATTGACAATTTTCTTTCGGCTATACATTCCTCTGACTTCACAAGAATACCCTTATGTTGCGTAACAGTATGTAACAGTTGTCAATATCTTTTTGCATCACTACAACGTGTTAGTTCCCCGTTTTAGCGTTCTCAAAATTAACACTTCTACCTCCTTCTTTACGCCCATGTATATACATGTAGAACGAAACCGAACATTTCGCCGCATGGCTGCTCTTCTTAGAAATTGCTTTACTCCTCTTTCCGTGAACCGATTCCCACAATGCGACCAGTAAACTGACCGGACATAATAGCTGCGCAAATGTGAACGTTTTATTTTCTAAACAAGCGAGGATTCCAACATAATATTAACTCTTCGAACTGGATTAAAGAATATACGCGCGGACTTAGGCCTGACATAAAGAGATTCGTGTGTACTCCTTTATCAGATAAAAAAAACCAGTTGTCACCCTTGTTTTCGTGAGACACGGGGGTTTGTCGCCGATCTCGGTCTGGGATGTCACCCGAGGGCCACCAGGCCTCGAGTGGGCGACACATCCCCGTGTCTGACTCAGTCGCGGGCGACACATCCCCGTGTCTGACTCAGTCGCGGGCGACACATCCCCATGTCTCACTCAGTCGCGGGCGACGACTATATGAGTCGATCCACCTTCCGGAAATGCTTATATCTATAACTATCTATTTTAATATCGACATTTTCTTATATAATGCGATAATCAATTGTGACATTTTTTCGTTACTATTTTTATTTAGAACAGACCGTCGTCATGAAACATTCAGGCGATGTCAGATAGGAATATAGAGTTTTGAGCTCGTGCCACATACCTTTGAATATATACATAACAAAGAATGTCATTTTGTTATTGAAAATTTATCGCAATAATTAGTGATATCCCTCTAAAACATTTAAAGGCACGAGCGGCGTTCGTTGCAGAAATATTCATTTTTGTTCAAATCGCGATCAACAGAAGGAATATTAAAATATATATAGTTTTGTTCATATGCCAAACATAATCAGTGCGTAAATAGTATATTGTCGTCAAGAGGTACGATGGTGTACGTAAACAAGAGCCTGCTCGTGTTACAGAAGTTGTGCTTCTGTTTACATAACACAGCGCAATTATATTGGTTAATCACACACAAATGATATAACCGCTCTTTATTATTTCCATATCAGGAAAACAGCAACAAATAACGCTCTTTATGTTTACCATATCCGGATCTAAACAAAAGCCAGGTAACGTAACGTTTTTTTGCTTTTGTTTAAATAACAAAGGAAAACATTTGACAATAACATACTGTTTATGCCATATTTCTGATTGGTATAAGAACAAAATATGTCTATATTTTTGACGGAGCTGAATATTTTAACAGCATACCCACCGCCAACGCCACCCGTATCTTTAAACAATATGAAATAAATTAAAGCGAAATTTAATATCAAACATTAATATGTGGATCTTTTCCTGCCAAATGTGTTATTTTATACACTTAAGACGAAGTAAAATATGCCTCATAAACATTGGGATAGATGACTGAATATATTTAAAGCCATTTGGCGGTTTGCGCTCCAAAATACACATACCAACATAGGTCGCTAAATACTTGAACTGTATCGTACATTTCTATACGGGCATTGCATGTCCTAGAAAGACGAGCCCAAGTCATAACAAATACAACTTTAAACACAATGTTTGGGTCACAAACAATCAAAAACAGCAATTTGCATGGTATGGAACAGAAAAGAGCATTTCGTGTTAGTCTATTCCTGATATGCATGGTTGAAATAAAGAGAGTTTGTCTCATTTATGTGCGAAAAATTGAAAACAGCTGGAAAATGGCTGTGACCATGTCAAGAATTTTTCAGAGCATATGAAGCCGGTATATCAATATTTCGTGTATTTGCCAACCTATCTTATTCCTATATTTCCAAACTACGGAGACACAGTTTGGAAGCTCGAATGAGCTATTTCAGTTGAAGGACCATCTTTAACAAGTGACATTAGGCTATGATTAGGTCTTCAATCCCGTGCAGTTTCCACATATAGTTCCGTTTCGGTACAAACCTGGCCCTTGCCATTGTTGTCCCATTCATAGCCCCAATCACGCTCACTGCTATCAGTATCTGGAGGAGGAAGGTCACATCTCGGAGCTCCGTGTGTTGGGCGAACGTCTGAAAAGAGGACACATCTGCATTATGGGACACAATTATGCCGTTTTCACATTTAGCCTATACATGTATATTAAGAATTCTTTTTTTCTCGACCATGCATGATTCCCTGTTCACTTCCCTGTGCATTTTATGTAATGGATATCTTAATTTGCTACTATATATGTAAGCATCAACTATACCATATTTCGGGCTATAGGCTGCATCTCGGAATCACACGTGGACACATCTGTAGTGGGTTCAGTGCAGTAACCAATTCTGGTTTTAGGTGCACAAGGTGGAGGATGATGTTGGTTCCGCCGAGGACTCTGATGGTGCTGTGTCCTCGGGTTCAGTGATTCCATTGTTCCAGGGCATCTGGTCCGCTAGCTTTGCTGGGTTTTAAGTCCCTAAGTAGCTTTTCCACACCTTAAACTGATATGTTCAGGTCTCCTATCGTTGGTTTGTCAGATGGGAGTGGTACTTTGGTGGTATTTGTCTTCTTGGTGAATACAGAGCGGAACTGGGTGTTTAAGAGTTCTACTTTCGTGACAGGGTCATTTGTGAGGTTTCCTTGGTGTTTTATTGGCGCTATCCCGATGTTGTCCCGCTTCCTGGATTTCAGATAATTCCAGAATGGCTTTGTGTTCTTATTTGCCAGCCCCTCTTCAGTGACTCTGTTTACATGGGTCCACTCTGGTCTTCTCATTTATCGCCTACATGTTTTCTGGTGTGCCTTATACTCTCCCCATTGGTTGGACCTCTTTGCTTTTTTGAAGAGTCTCCCTTTTTTCTTCAGTATCCGGATGAGGCGCTTGTTTAGCCATGGCACATGGTTGTCTCTTCTCGTTGGTGCCGATGGTATATGTTTATCTATCAGGCCCTTTATACCATCTCTGAAGGTCTCCCAAAATGGTGTTGATTTTGGGATTTCCAGGTATTGTTCTAATTTCTTCAGAGAGGAACCTAAGGTCTAGTGATAGGTTGGTCCAGTCAGCCCGGTTGTAGGCGAAGCGTTTCTTTTGTTGTTTTTGTGGTTTTGCATACGGTGTTATCTGGCAGTCAGTGACTATGATGTCGTGGTCCGATATTCCAGGTATGTTGTTGGAGTTCTTCATTAATGAGGTGTTGTTTGTTAGAACTATATCGAGCAGGTTGTTTTCCCTTGTGGGTTGTCTGTGGGTTTGAGTCAGAACTTTGCGGATACACAGGTCAAGTAATGCTTGTTGGATCGCAGTATCCTGTGCCCCTGTTGTTACACAAAGTTTATCCCAGTCGATATTTGGGCAGTTGAAGTCGCCGCTTAATATGATGTCTGTATACCTTCTATCTTGTATGGTATTGAGAGATTCCTCTAGCTGTTTGCTGTCTTCTAGGTTTCTGTGGGCCATATAAAAAGATCCGATGTATAGGCTTTTTTATTTGATGTTGTTATTGATGCCCATTCCAGTTCGCAGTTTGTGATCAGATCAAGTTGTTCGATAGCTACGATATTTTCATGCGTAGCAATGAAGACACCGCCCCCTCTCGAGCCACGATCATTCCTCAGTGCATTATAGCTTGGTGGGAAAACTTCTGCCGAGTTTACAGCATCATTTGCTCTTGGTTTACCAGGTTGTATACCTTTAAGCCATGATTCAGTGCCAATGATTATGTCTGGCTTTGTGTATTCAATGACTGCTGCTAATTCTGCTCGTTTTTTCTCTATACGCTCCTGTAGTTTACTGTAACAAAAGCGGAGGTTCTCCTTCTCCCGCAGTTTATAGAGGCTTGGGACTGATTCGTTTGTGGAGTCCATTTTTTGTGAGCCTGGTGTATTTGTGCCGGTCTCTCTGTCATTGTTTTTGTAACAGGGCTGCTTGTGTGTAATGGGTCGAATGCTGCAGATGTTGTGCTTTCCATGGTTGACTGCAGGCAGCTCGCAGGATAGAACAGTACAGTTGAGATAAATCCATAGTTATGAAAGGTGAAACTATCTACATTGAGGCTGTCACATCTACAGCAGAACCATTTGATACTGGTGTCTTGGAGGTTTTTGAATTCTTCAGAGCAGAGCTCGAGACATGACCCGTGGTACCAGAGATCACAGTTATCACAACATACTGCTTTTGCATCCCATCCGACTTCAAGCTCGCACGAGCCACATGGGTATATAGATGGTTCTTTCCTCTTCGGGCCTGGGTTTTGTTCCACTCCGGCAATTAATAGCAGTAGTAAGATGACGAGTCCTGATATCCTCCTGCCTATGTTGTTGGTGTTGCAATTTACCATGTCTGATTTCTTCTGGTATTTTAACCGGTGTGTTTGGATAGAGTGGTAGTCATCGATTTGGGTGTTGCTTATTGGTGTTGATAGGCTGACTTTATTGAAGAAAGCCATGGAGGCTATGACCATTAGGAGTGGTAGCAGGCTCATGCCTATTCAGTTTCTATTTCTTCTCCTTTGGTGTATTTGGATATAGAATGGTTCCAGATCAGTATAGCGTGGTATAGCCCACACAGCCTGATCTCCTGGTATAGCGTGGTCTAGCCCACACCTCCCAGGGAGGAAAACCATTCTATTGCCGCCAACAGTCCAAAGCGATGCGGTTTGTTATCTTCCGCAGCCAGACTTTGCTGAGTGTTTTTGCGGGATGGATACCATCTAGCGTTGTGCTGAAACAGTACTTATGGTAAGTTATTCTGTGGTTGGGACCTCCTTGGCTTGCCTTATGTTTTGAGGATCTTGACAAGTCACAAGAAAATTCAGGTGAACTTGTACCAATACTGTTGTTCAGGTCTTTTACTGCTTTGTTCAAGTCACTGATGGTGCATGTCAGTTGGTCGTCTTGATTTCCGATGTTTGGAATGGTCGGTACGTGATGGTATCTCCTTGGTTGGGTTTGATGCCTTTACTTCTCACGGCTTTGTTCCACTCTGCTATTGAGTAGATAGGTGTTTCGAGGATGGTGATTTTATCCTCGGTTTTGCGATATCTCTTCACAGTGGAGATTACTCGCTTGTAGCGGTCTATCATGCGTTGTGTTGTTATGTCTCTGTTGAGGGATGAGAAGTTTTGTTTGTCGATTTGTGTCAGATCGCAGGTACCTGTCCACAGGTAGTAATGGATTGGGTGAGACTTTGATGTTTTGACAATATCCCTGATGTTGTCATTGAGCCAGCTATGGCTGTCGTTGGTGTTTCTTCCTCCCTTTGGGTACCAGGTGATGGCAGAGTCGACCTTGTGATCAGGATTTTTCTCTTGTTTCAAGTATCTTGCTTTACTATCTCAGATTATGACTGGAGTAGGTGTTTGCCTCCCTCTGGGCGGATTTTGTCTGTGCGGTCAAGATACTTCTGCAGCTTTGCGGCAGACATCAGGTGTTTTTCTGGCGCTTTCCAGGTGTTTCCACGATTCAAACATTCAAGAATGTTAACAATTTAACAGAATATCGTTGGGGCACTCCGTTTCACACGTTTGTGTAGAATGACGATGTCAAATATAGCAATTATAACTGTTTATAACACAAAATTTCAAGAAATATTTCGCAGATTTTAAAAAGACGACTTTCCGGTATGCGCGCGCATCCTCATTCATGTATAATTATATCAGCCTGTTCTCGTGAAAATAAGTATAATACGGGCTTATTATGAATGTCGCCCATTTAGAGCTTATTTGAGGAAAAAATAAGCTCTATATGGGCGTAAGATGTGTCGTTCAAAAATAATCCCGTATACAACTTATTTCATTACGAAATAAGTACAACTTATTTCATTACGAAATGAGCTCATATTGGCATTATTTAATCTAATTTTTCATCGACACCACTAACCAGCTGAACTCTCTTTATAATGTGTGTTCACTGCGGCCCGCGCCATTCAACGGATAACAGGTATAAGTTTTCTATGAGCTTTTTTCAGAACCAAATAAGTCCAATATGAACCTATGAATATTTAGGTTCTATATGAACCTATTTGCATGAGAATATGTTGAATTATGTACATCGTGAACCGTGAATCGGTTTATCGTTCTACATGTTTTATGTTTGCTGATCTTTATTTTGACGATTTTCTGGGAAAGTGTCAAAATAACGATAAAGACTGGTCAAAACTACTATACAAGGAAATTGCATGATATAGTCCTTGTTGTTTTTTTTCAGAGAGAAAAAAATCACTTGACCGTGAAAGCTTGCATCTATGTGTGATAATTTGGCTCCGCTTCAATGTCTTTTTGCACAATTCCCAACATAACCATGAATACACAATCAAGGGGGTATATGTGTGCAGTACATACATGTCATACATACATGCATGAAATACATGGATACTTTTACAGTGCGGTGTTTATTTGATAACTTTATGGATGATCTTGCCTCCGGTCAAACAAATCCCAGGTTCGTGTCTGCCGTCACGAACCTATTTCGATAAAACTTTGTCAGATGGATCAAAAACCAGAAATCACTGTATATCATCAGTTTTGGCCATGTTTTGATATACTTACCTCTGATTATTTGGTTCAACCATTCTATTATGCAATACAACCTAAATGACAGAGGTATTCAGTTGCATGCCTTGAATGCTTTAATGACTCAATCATGAATATGAACAAGAAATAAGAGTTTACGAACATAAATACAATATTTACAAAATAGTTTGTCCTCTCCGTTTCCTCGATTATGCACAATTAAACCACTGACGTGTTTCAACTTTCCAATCGCATCTATGAACGTACTGGTATATTTTGTTATGCATCTAGTATTCCTCGCCAAATTTGTAGAACATCAGGGTTGATAAGGAGGATAATTGGCTTTATCGTCAGAAACGTGCATAATGGTGAAGACAACTGGCATAACGGTTAAGACAATCAAATTGATTTGGTGGGTGTTTGAACTATATATACAGGAGCTGGTAGAAAGGCATAATTAACGCCGAGAAAGACCCTTCTCCCAGAAAAGAAAAGTACTAATGGTAACTGTGATGATACATGCTAAATATTCCAGTCATGTCTTTACCGTTAGATCTTCAAAATGTTCATTTAAGAACAAAAATGTATTATTTATCGTCGGCTTGGTATCACATTGTCCCAAGTTAGTTCTTTGCGAGATAGTAAATTTGAAAAGCTATCGTGAGTTAGTGGTTGATTTTTATGCTAATTTCCCCGTGTCTTCTCCGTTATGTCTTTAGTGTTAAAATGTTGATACAAATTTGCATATATAGACTTACATGTTATCCATGCATCATATGTGGGGAAAATAAAAATAAATTTAGCATGGGCTCTTATGGCGTGCAAAATCTTTGTCGTTATTTTGACAATATGTCAGAAAATGACCCATTTTTGCCTTAGGGACCAATATAGTCGTGACCTTTATCTCACTTTCATATGGGACTCACCACTGCCACAGCTGTCGACGATATCATTTCACTCGGCGAGAGCACAACCAGATAGGCTACATTGGCGGAAATATACGTCACAGTCACTACAGCCATAGATATGAATATTGCTCTTGGGAGATTTCTGAAGAAAAAAATCTTAGCAATCTTATGGTCAGAGATACAATTTCGGAGGAAGTGCATTGTAGTCTTCCAATATAACGGTATCGATCCGGTCTGTGTGGGTATATACGCCGATACCAGAAATCGTTCATATGCATGCGTGGTCACAGATACAATTTTGGAGGATGTTCGTTGTGCTGTTCTAATATAATGTCAGATCCGATCTGTGTCAATATTCGAACCCATGTTCAGACTGATACGCTTCCCAACTTTCGATGAAAGGGCTTCCTTTTAGGAATATGACAGGAACTGCAATACAGGGCAAATAAAATATAATTGTACACAAATCGTATATTCCTGGAATAATTCCCTACATTTTGATATAACATTTTGATATATCATTTTGATATAACATTTTGATATATCATTTTGGTATAACATTTTGACATAACATTTTGATATATCATTTTGGTATAACATTTTGATATAACATTTTGAATCAACCATTATGCGGACAGCGACCGTGGATATAGAAAGGTCTTGTTCGACTACTTTTTTCGCCAGTCGTCAGCGGTCTCCCACTTGTTTTGTGGATGATATCTGAATATATCAAAGACAGAGGGTATAAAAAGGGATAAATAATATAGAGGCTGGTGACAGAGATAGTATATATACATGTATGTGTGTGAGCGATTTTCTCATGTACCTTATATAGAGATGCAGATATGCAATCAATGCCGTTTTCGATGCATCACTGGACTTATTGTCAGATGCCGAACAACATTGTGTATAATTTCGCGAAGCGATGTTTGTCGTTCAGCATCTGACACTCTATAAACCCAGATATGCATCGAAAACAACGTTGATTGCATATATCTCCGTTTTGACCGTGGAGTCACTAAATAGTATTTCCTTGCATGAATTGTTTGTTTCTGCGAGACCATCAACATTCAGACTGTGACATTTTGAGTCGCCACATGCATGCAATGCGTGATAATAAAGTTGCTATACACCCACCAAACGTTCACATTGCTATAACACGTAGCTTCGTCTAGTGACATGGAACTTACTTTTCAGGTTCGACCAATTATGACGTGATGTTGGTGATGAGATGCCTGAAATTTAAGATCACGGGTTTCAGTGGGTTTTGTTTTTGTTATATTTTAAAGATGGCCCATCAGATTTGACATTTTGGTACGTTTTCTATACCACAAAATACTTAGATCACACCCATGAGCGCATTATGTTGGATGTTTTATGGTCAGATATCGACTTTCGAAAGAGGAAGTTTTAGCATGTTTTGAAATTTTTTCACGCGAGCACAAATTCCAATGATCGTGTCTCCGATAAAGAGCGCAAGTGGTATAGACACTAAAGAGTGTTCTTAGTTATGGTGTTTTATACTCGTTTCCAACGTACATCCATCGACGTATATAAATATAGATCGATGGTACATGTATAACAGGTTTTGTGCTTTTTCGCGATGCTGTTGGAAATGTTTGAGAGTTGAAAAATATTATGTGCAAATGAAATGTTGGTCTCCAAGGCAGCTGTCCAAGTGGAAATTCAGTTGGAGTTGGAAATTCATATTTGGAGACCCTCCAACAAAGACACTTTATTGGGAAACTTTCAAGATGGTCTATTTCTTCCGGTCCACAATTACGACCTAATTTTTATATTTAAAACCAGATTTCAAGACTATACAAATAGCTTTATGTTATTAACATACATATAAAACTTAAGAGTGTGTATATTATTTGTCTATAAACGTATAATAGTGCTTCATTTCTGATGAAACTAAGGGTAATTCGCGGTGAAATCCGTTAGTTGAAATTAAATTTGCCTTGATTGAGGGTGCTTTATAACAAGATAGGGTTATCCATCTTGTTGCGCTCAATATACCGATTGAACCGTTGCCGTGACATCGCATAGAGCTTCTGTCTAAAACTAACCCACGAAACTCTCCCGAAAGGTTGTATGTATACCAGAAAAAAAATCGAAATGAAATCAATATTAATTTATAGAACCGTTTCCGGACAGGTGTATTCGATTTATATCTATTATATTGTACCCCGGGAACTATATAAAAAAATAGGAAGAGCTACAACATATTTAACATTTCAGACGCATGACTGTATATATGTATTAGGCGCATGACTGTATATGTGTTAGACGCATGACTGTATATGTGTTAGACGCATGACTGTATATGTGTTAGACGAATGCATGACTGTATATGTGTTAGGCGCATGGCTGTATATGTGTTAAGCGCATGACTGTATATGTGTTAGACGCATAGACTACATATATATGTGTTAAAGTTGTGTACACGCTAATCGTATACATACACGGAAGACAGCGTACCATCCTCCAAATGCCCAGAATCCCGAGTAGAAAGACACTGCTATTGCGCCGGCGCTGTAGTCACTTCCGGCAAACGGATCATTAAAGTTATCGAACTCACCTGAAATGTATATATAAACATTATCAAAATAACAACAAAATAACAACATCTGTTTACTGTGCACAGTAGTTTTTAAATAGCATTTTTTTTTTGCGGTTATATATGTATATAGTTCAATTTTTTTAAATTTTTTTATTTATTCGCATATATTGTTACTCGATTTCGCATTGGAGTTACAGATTGCTCGTGGAAAAAAAAAGATTCTAATTGCTGGATAACGGCCAATCGGCGGTGTATATTTTTAATTATTATAGCTATATAATATATTCTTTATTGTCCCGCTAAAACAACGCATATGAAGCCAACTTTCGTGAAATGTAACGATTCTTACATATATAGCTCTATATATTTCTTCAATATCAGCACATTGGTATATTTTAGACACTTGCAGATTGCGAATGGTATCGTTACAAAATACAAAATCTATGGATAGACATGTGTATATATAAACATTAAGGCATTCACTGTTTAGTTTGAGTATACAGACGTATTTAAACACACCGGACCTCGCACAACCGAGTTTACACGATACAACTGAGATGCTAAGCTGTTCCTATATTTTGAGGAGAATGTTAGCACTGCAGTGTGTATTCACTCAAAGCGTACTGACGGGGTTTATCAATGTGGTTTCGTCGGTCACTAACCTCGCCCAAGATGGATGAAACCAACAACAATCAACATCAACATGGCAAACATCTTGCTCGCAGTTATAACGACATTCAACTTGGCTGCCACCTTCACACTGATACAATTGACCGCCGTTACGAGCACTGAAACAAAACAATGAGTGAAGCGAGCGTTCTGATATATATCACTATGTTGGATGCTGATCATAGACCATTTACTTACGACATGGCTCTTTCGAGCTTCCAAATTTTGTCTGCGTAATTTGGAAGGATATATATAATAAGTAACACAATAACACGAAATATTGATATATCGGCTTAATATGCTCTGGAAAATACGTTCCATGGGCATGGCCATCTTCCAGCTGTTTTCAATTTTTCGCACAGAATCGAAACAAACGCTCTTTATTTTTTACCAAACCAGGAATAAATTAACTTGTAATACGACCCTGCCTAACTATGCTTAAAAGCCATGTCCTGATTGGCCAGTGGCCCGAGTTACCATGGCTATCTCGTTCCAGTTTTGTGGTACAATTCTACTTTTTCCAATTGTACCACGAAAAAAATCGGTTTATTCAGATCGCCGCACGCGACTTTTCCCGTCTTTTCTAACTCCGCGCAAACGGGGCATCAACGGAGTACACCCGCACCCGTAACTCTTTGAATTAATTTGCTACATCTTGACAATCTTGCGAATTTTCTAGCGATTTTTCGCTTGAAACCAGTTTGGTTGCCAATGAATATGGTCCAAATGATGTTATTATATACTGATATATGTTACGACCAAAGAAAGTTACTTAATAAGTATATTAAATGACAAAATAAATCCATGGGGCCGGGCTGTGCATTCGTCGATTCGAATCTCGATCATATTCGATATTTCGGAATCAAGTTGAAAATGAAAGCGCTTGTTCGCCAGTACAGAAGGGGAATAAGATTAGTTTAGTAAACTAGATCATTTAGATCGCTTTGTGTAAGGAAAATGGTCCATAGTCGATGATAATATTCATGTTGTCCCAACAACGTTCAACACAGAAATGACAGCAATCGTATTTCCTGTACAATTTAAATGAAAGACACGGGGGCCGCTGAAAACACATCGTTTTTTAGCCAATCACAACGATTATTCACGCAAACAAATTACTGGAGTACTCCATGCAAAGAATCTAGTACGCCCAATACGAATTACACCACGAAATGTTTTCTCACCTGAGACCGAAAAAGCGCAGTATTTCGTTGACTATTCAGTCGAATTGTGACCATAAACTTTCAGTCGTATTACAAAAGAAATAAATACACGGTGTATCGGTGTGTATGGTCAAGTTGTACCACAAAAAACTTATTGTAGGACTCCGCTACGCGTCGTCCTACAATCAGTTTTTTGTGGTACAACTTGACCATACACACCGATACACCGTGTATTTATTTCTTAAACGGAACGCTCTTTTCTGTTCCATATCGTACAATTCAAAAGCTAATATTATTATGCATATTTTGGAGTGCACATGTGTATTTTCAGTGTCAGAGGGGCGCTTCGCGCACATTTTGATCTTGGACAGATCCATTATTCAGCGGCGGCCCCTTCGTGCATATTTTGATCGTTTAAATATTTGGATAAAAATTTAAAAAAAATTAATTGAGCTCATTGCTCAATTAAATTTTTATTTTTTATTTAATTAATTAAATTTAAAAAAATCTAAATTATGAAAAACAAACGCCCGTTATAACATCCGCCAAATGTGGTTGAAATCGGTCCAAAGTTCTGGGATAACAATCTGACATTCAGACAGACAGACCGATCCTACTATTTTATATATATATATATATATATCTATACATATTGTTCCAATTTCCGTATGCATAACCTGTATATTTAAACGAGCCAACTACAGTAATGCTCTAATTAATCGACCTCTTAACCAAAGCAGAATTATGGGTAACTTTTTAGGATTTAGTCGGAAATATGGCTTGTTGCCATTCATCGGAAAGCTCTCCCCGAGAGCTTTCCGATGAATGGCAACAAGCCATATTTCCGACTAAATCCTGAAAAGTTACCCATAATTCTGCTTTGGTTAAGAGGTCGATTAATTAGAGCATTACTGTATATCAGTGTATATTAACATGACGAGCCCAGAAAGTAAGACTTACTTATGCTAGCCGCTGCGACGAGTCGAGATGAAATTCTGGGCGGCTCGCAATCCGGGAACGCCGGCTTCAGCAAATATTCAGCAAAGATAAGACTGAGGGCGCCAACGCCGACTGGACCCAGCAGAATCATGTTAGTCCAGTTACAGAGGAACGCAGGGAAGTCGCCGAATGCCCTTCTGATGTAGATGTATTCGCCACCAGACTCCGGAATACACGCACCAAGTTCCGCGAAGCACATAGCGCTCAAACTCGCCCATAATCCCGTGAACGCCCACATAATACAGGACATCCCAACAGACTTCACGTTCTGTATGATTCCTACCGGCGACACGAATATGCCAGATCCCATAATCACTCCAATCACCAGGGCCACCGCATGAAGTAACGTAATCTGTTTCTTTAGTTCGATTTTTTCGCCCATCGTGAAATCTGTAACGTGATCGAAAGAAGTCAGACCATGTTTATAGGATTACATATACATATATATATATATATATATATATATACTTAATCGGAGGGGTGATTATATATTGCTTAATATCGAATAAAAACCACATGGAACACATGTGTAGGAAACCTAAATTAAATCAAGATATATTAAACTTGGTCTTTGAATTAATATTGACAAAGAAGAAGCGTTTTTAAGATTTATATTAGGATTAATCGAGGATTGAATAAATAATAGAGATATTTGATGAAGTATTTTTAAAGATTGTTACCATAGGAGAATTTTACTTATGTACGACCAAAGTTGGTCACTTATGGTGTTGTAAATTATTTTAAAAAAAATCGCCGTTATTTAGTCAAAGTACGTTCTATATAGATTTATAAAGTACGTTCTATATAGATTTATAAAGTACGTTCTATATATATTTATCACTCTTCCGGATTATCATTGATGTGCGATTTGTTTTTTTTTAATATAACCGCACACACGTGTGTCCCCTGGTGTCCGCGATTAGTAAGTATATTAATTAATATTTAATCTGGGACGGTTTAAATATATTGTTTTATCTATTGACTAGTGTGCTATCTTCAATTTAATTGGTCGATATATATGATAAACCCGTATTGTGTGGTCAACATCGAACTCCATGATATTTCTGGGAACCACACATAAATTTGTCTGTACCGTGTAGGTGCCTACATTCCGGAATATCATATTGTTGCTTACGTCACAACGCGGAAGTACATGACTAATTATTACCACTTTATAGGGCGTTCTCTATAGGCCATAGATAATGTTTTTCGGGGCGTTCCAAATAGCGTATTATTAGCAAAACAACGGGCCGCGGGCCGATAATGAAAAGCTCTGTTCATTATCGGCCCGCGGCCCGGCAACTGACCGGAAGTTATATCTCGTTTATTATCACGAGACTTACGTCCCTTCAACATCAGACTTATCGTGTTTATTTCAAGAAAATAATGGGAAAATGTACCATATTTTTCCTCACACTGCACACAGTGGTTTTATGATTAGAAATCACGGTATATGGTTGAATTAGTAACTCAATCGTAAATATGCATAAATAACTTTAGCTGTCAAACTCTCATCATTTGTCACTCGTCTTCAATTCTGGTTTGTATTTATTTATATGTTCTTGGAAATATCTCCGAGTCTCTTAACCTAGGCCTACTTCATTATTCCACTGGGTCAAATGTCCAAATATGTGGTAATAATAGTAATAACATGATCGTATCGGGCATTATGGTTTATTAACCGCCCTCTGGAATGATTAACAGCCCTCGGGCCTATTAGCAGCCCTCGACTTCGTCTCAACCCGCTAATATGCCATTGGTGTCATGTTTGGATCTTGTTATATAGATTGATGGCCCGTATATAGTTAATAATCAACAAGATTAGATTAAATCACATTCTATAAATTCAACAGTTTCAACTACAGGAAGTCACATGTACAAACAGCCAAGGGAGGTAATCCCTCAAACAGGAAGTCAACATACTCTTTTAAAGTGACAATCAATATTCACTCTAACAATATCACACTTGGGCTGTTAATCATTCCGACCGGGCCGTTAATAAACCATAACGCCCTCAAAAATCATGTTATTGTTATAATATCGCCGGTTATTTTTGAGATCCTGGAATCACATAGAATTTTTCCGAATCGTGTAGCTGCCTCGAAATATTAGGTTCAAATTTCCCTATTTATTTCTATGGGGGGGGGGATATGTTGATTTGATTCTACTGTTAAGGTCAATAGATAAAATCGTCACCGCGTGTCTGTTCATATATAGTACGGGTTTTACCTACCCGTATTTTTAAGCCAGCCGTATTCAATTCGGCCGAACTTCGTACAAAGTGAACAGACACGACTAACTAATAATATCTAACGTGATGTGAATCAGTTGAATGTAATTATATCATTGCATCCAGAATTTATGCATTTCTGTCGCCCGCTAAACTTTGCGGTGCTCACTGAGTGTTCACGCTGTCGGGGCCAGATTATTTTCGAAAATGGCCAACAAAATCTACAAGCATTAATAACTTATATCAGATGAGAATGTGACTAGTTTCCTCACTAAACATCTAATGGAACCATGGGAAAAGGTGTTTGGGAACATGATATTAATAACTTCGTCGGCTACTTTTTCGGTCATAGCTGTAACAGAAATGTGGTTGGAGACATTCATAACACATCGAATGCTTGATACCATTATATGTGCAAAAGTTGATACTTCTGAATCCGTATTTTTGAAGTTGATATGATACATTTCAATTGCAGAAGCTTGTCGGCAAATAATGAAAAGCTGAAAATGTGAAGACAAATTATATGAATCAGTTCCCATTACCCGATTATGTTTCTTACTTTTGTTCCAGATATTCAAAAACTGGGGGTGGTGGAGTAGGACTCTACATTCATAACTCTATCAGACATCCAATGCTTGATACCATTACATGCACAAAGGTGGATACTTCTGAATCCGTATCTGTTGAAGTTGAAACTGGGAATAAGAATGTGGTCATTGGGTGTTCACATAGGGCTCCTAGTGGGAATATTGCTCACTTTACAAATCATATGAGTGGTCTTTTAAATAGTATAAAACAGAACTACATACATAATGGGTGATTTCAACATCAATCTAATTAATCATGAAAATCACCTTCTGACAAGCAATTTTTTTTACACTTTGTTTAGTTTTGGGCTTAGATGCTCAGACCTACAAGAATAACATGTGACAGTGCAACACTTATTGACAATATCTTCACAAATGAAATGGAACTAAACGTAAACAGTGGTATTATTATAAATGATCTGAGTCATCACCTCCCTGTATTTGCCTCATGCGACTCATATCAGACGAGGGAAAAACATAGAAAAAATCCTCAGATTATCATTAAGAAGCGATAATTATCAGACGAGAATGTGACTCGTTTCCTCACTAAACTTCTAATGGAACCATGGGAAAGGGTGTTTGGGGAACATGATCTAAACGTTGCACTTGAAGAATTTAATAAGAAAGTGATTGTTCATTACAATGATTCATGTCCAGTGAAGGAAGTTGTATTGAAAAAAAACAAAGACAATTTCTAGACATTGGATGAGACAATCTCTTGCCAATGCCTATAGGAAGAAAACTTTGCTGTACAAGCACTTCTTGGAAAATAGAAAAGAGATACAAAACTTATAGAAATAATTGAAACTTTGATCAAGAAAGCAAAAGTATAATTGATAGAAAATTAACTGCAGGTGACCAACTTATAGCAAATGGTTTTAATAATTATTTCACTTCTGTTGGCAAATATTTGGCCAAGGATATACCACATAGTAGCTAGAAAATATCTGCTCATATTATTGATCATTCTAGTGATATGGTGCACCTTTCGCCAGTTACAGAGGATGAAATCGTAAATATTTTTTAGGAAATTTCAAAACAAAACATCTGAGGACTGTTATGGAATGAATATGACCCTTTTAAAAACAATTATACATTTTATAGCTTATCCGTTTATATGGTATAAATGGAACTTTTTCGGTTGGCTGAAAAGTTACTCAACAAATAGGATACAGTTTTTCAAATTCAGAAAATCTATTTCTGACACATCATATATCATGTGGTGTTCCTCAAGGCTATATTTTGGGGGCCACTTCATTTATTTTATACATAAATGACTTGCCAAATGTAATTCCAAACACTAAGGGTGATTATGTATGCTGATGACACAAATATTTCCTTTCGGGAAAAAATTATCAAACATTTCTAAGAATTTGAATAGTCAGTTATGCAATTTTAATGAATGGTTAACCTCAACAAATTGTCTCTGAACATTTCGAAAACTAATTATATGATATTCAGTGGTAAGAAATCTGTGGATTTAGCGGGCACTAAACTTTTGTTAAATGGAAAAGAGAGAGATCAGGTATCACAAACTAAATTGCTCGGGGTTTGGATTGACGATAAGGTAAATTGGAAATATCATACAAAATTCGTGAAATCTAAAGTTGCTAGACAATTAAGAATGGTTAGCCACGCAAAGTATGTCCCGAATAGCCCAGCTCTACTAAGTTTATACCAAAGTTTAGTTGTACCGTAAATGACATACTGTTCGGAAGTTTGGGGTAACAGTCTACCAGCTATCACACAACTCTGGATGCTATATGTTTACTCCAGAAGAGAGCAGTGAGAAATGTTGATTATACAAGCAGATTATCACATACTAAACTTATTTAATAATAGCAGCTTCTTATCTTGATTGCATTCAAGGCAAAAAATAGTTGTCTGCCCAAGGGGGGGGGGGTCGGAAAACAAATTCAGGCACGTATGGCATTTTTTCCCTTTCGATCATTTTTTGTACCCACCCACCCCCACCGCCAATTTTTTTTCCGTTTTCGGCAGTTTTTTCCGACCATTTTTTGACACCCCCCCTTTTAACACTAAAACAGAGATTTGCGGGGGAAATTCACAGTAAACAGCTGTATATGAATTTCTGTGCATACTATTTATCATGGATGTTAACATGGACATGTAAATAGGAATGAGTCATTTTGAGGTCATTCGGCCAAAAAAACATGGCTGCCAGCGGCCATCTTGGATTTCAAAATTTGCAACAAAATACAACACGATAACTGCCTGCAGTCAGTTTACCAGTTAGAATTACATTTTTTCTCTCATTCAAAGTGGGTTTGAAGCCCAACTCATTGCCAAAACACTAGTTGCGGAAAAAATTGCTTGTTGGTGGCTTTGACCACCCACCCACCGCGGCATACGTGCGGGAAATTTTTTCACACGACAAGTGAATAATTTAGCAGTGCAGGGTAGACGAACTTCTTTACGCGCGATGAGTCCAAGTATAATGACAGTAAAGTTCTGGAATTGCCTGCCAGACCATCTTAAAAAATACACAGATATAGCTGAATCTAAAAAGCAACGCAAGAAACATTTACTAGAAGATAAATGATAGTAAAATTAAATTGATTTATTTTCCCCTAATTTTATTTATAAAACTTGGGATGTGGATGTGGTAGCCCAGTGGGTAGAGTGTCGGACTTGTAATGGTGTTAATGCACCGGCGTGAGTTCGCGCCTCGCTCGGTGGACTATTGTCTCCACAACAGTGGCTTGGTCGAATTGAGCGGTGTGTGTGCTATGTATAGCCACACGCTGTTTCAAATCTCGCGCCAGGTTCTGACCCTTGGGCAAGGTCACTTGTACTGTGCTCGCTTCGTCGTACCTAGACCTGGTTGTTGGGTATCCGTAAGGCGCTCTAGTGAAGCGCCTGTAAAATGGCAGCAGGCACAAGACTCGGCATTACTCATAAAAAAACAGCTGGGGTAATAATGTAAGCGCTTAGAGCTACACCAGGGATTAAGCGCTATATAAATGATATGCATTATTATTATTATTATGTTGCATTAATACTTGATATATCGCCGAATGGACGATTCAAAGGGAATGGGTATCTGCATTTCCTGTGTGCAAAAATAGTATTGTTATACTTATAATACATTTGTTCTGGCTTCAAATCATAACTATCTCAGAATTTCTTGTTTCTTTTTTTTTCTCCTTCATAAATTAAAGGCACGTGAGGCCTTAGTTGTCGAAAATATTCATATTTGTTCCTATCACCGTAAACAGAAAAACATTAAAACGCATACAGTTTCGTTCATATATACCATGACCATCGCGTAAACAGCATGTTATCATAAAGATTTACTATATTTTACCTAAGCAAGAGCCTGATTGTGTTACAGAAGACAGCACAATGCGGCTAGCTAATCACACACTAATGGCATAAACGCTCTTTATTAGTTCCATATCAGGAATGCTCTTTATGCTTACCATCATAATATAAACAAACACCAGAAAAGTTACTTTTTATGCTTTTGTTTACATAACAATGGTCAAAGATACGACAATAACATACTGTTTATGCGATATTTCTTAATTGTATACGGACAAAGTCTGTCTACATTTTGTTGTTCTTTCTGTTTGTGGCGGTTTTTGACGGGTGGAAATATTTTCACAGGATACCCACCGCCAAGGCCAACCGTACCTTTAAATCATACCGATACTGTGATAGAAATTTATATTTAGAAACTTACTTTGAACCATATCAGATGGTAGATTTTCAAATGAATGGGAATTACTTTTACAAATTTGAATTGCCCTCAATATCTTTGATATTTGATATTTTAAATTATTTTAAATTATTTATCTATATAATCCGTTGAGAGATATCTCTCGAATACTTGTACTTCGGGTATCTCTCTTCAACACAACATCAGTTGATAAATTCAATGAAATCACATTTTAACTAACAATATAAATCCTAAATATCATTGTACTACACAATTCAAAACTTAAAAACAAAATTAGATGGATATGTATTTTAGATGTTGATTTTCTGACTGCATATAATCATTTACTTACAAGTGTTGAATAAACTATTGAATCTGAATCTATGCGTGGATCATAAATCCGCGCCTATCGAGATTAGAACCAGCTTCGCCATCGCTGGACGCCTTGTGTTAGCATAAGGCATCATGCAACTTATTAACTTAGTCACCGGGGGGCATAGCATGCAAGCCAGTGGCATTAATATGCATAATGACATTATGTACCTGAATGTGTACTAACCTGTGGTGTTGGTCCGGCAGCGAATATACTCGAACTAAGCCACGAAGCTTCAAAGTGGTCCTCCCTATATGGTTTCTGAATATACTTAGTACCTCGTACCTCGATACAACGAATATGCATTAATATAATACATACGCTCAGTCGGGTATACAAATCTACTTGAACGGATACACGTGATGTCTAAAATAAACAAACGACCGCTTCATTGTGCATATCTGACGGTTCCAACCAACAACGAATAATCTCTTAAATAAACTTTAATCTGACATTTTTTTCTAGGGACACGACCCGTGAACTATGTTATCTCAAAAGATAATATGAATCGTACGTGACACGTAGTGGAGCAACCACACATTATGTGCCTCAAATTTGCCTTTTTTCGGCGACATAACGCTAAGAATGATTTATGTTACATCATGCAGTGGTCACGACGGAGTCGACATGCCAAATTGACAAGACGTGTCGTGGATTGTAAAATCTTGTCTGGATTATCGTCATGACTTCTTCATTTTTCGTTTTCATTAACCTGACCAACGAAATTAGTCTAATTTACTGTCTAAATGAAATTAATATACTTAAATCACATGTGAATTCTTCGTAAGTTGTGAAGTAGTTACTTTCATTTTTATCGCGATGCTTCATTTCCAATTCCGCGTATTTTGCAATCTCCATACGGTTGCTAACCGGAAGTCACGTGACAATTTCTCTAAAATCTATACCCGCGATCTTGAAAAATCACTGATGGATATAGAAAAATTTATATGACGTCATTCACCTGCCTTAGATATAAGCACCCTTGGTGGTTGCTATAACATAAGAATAGCCATCTGTGCACCCGACTTCCGATATTTAAAGGGCCCAAGGCACTGGCAGTGGGTAAATGCGCAAAAATTATTTGCAAAAATTTGTAAAAATATTACCACTAAGTTTAAGAACATGGAGAAATAGATACATTTTGTTCTTATATTCATTGTTTATAGTTCTTTAATATCGCAATTTTGCGTGTCGAAGCCATTGATATGTAAACAAAACTGTTACACTGATTCATCAACAAACATCGCTAATCGTGTAGTAAGTTCAAATATATCAGTCTGAATATGATTTTCAGAATATTTGTTAAACGCTTTGACTGTTCCAATGTTTACCGTCAAATTTTGATCAAATTATTTTATCTTATTAGACTAATTGAACTTTGATAGGCAATTCCACTGTATCATCATTGTTTACATAACAATAGATTGACATGCGAACTCTCATTATTGACCATGATAATACTAACACAGTCAATATAATTTTTTACATGTACTTGTTGATGATATTTGTTTTACAGACTTTTATGTTCTTTCGCATGAACCCACTTCAACGGCCTTGGGACCATATATAAGGGCATACCGCGGCAAAGCATATATAGTTCACAAGAAAATATTTACATAGCCCGTCTGTGTTACACTAAATCCTGTTCGGTGATTGGTCAACTTTCAATTAGGTCACCCGTCTCATACCCCATTAACACCCTGACCCGAACACGACGTCACAAATTGTTTACATAGTCTGACCTAATCACTAAACGCGGTCAGCAGAATAATTGGGCGTGCTTTTCAAATTTCAGCCGAATCGCATCTGAAGCCAGTTATTTATATCGATGACGTCATCGTTGCCAGTTGCTTGTAAATCTTATATTGGGCTGACTGAATGTTCTGCGTGTGCTGCATGGTTTGAAATTATCGGTGATTTTGAAAAAATAAATAAGAATGTACTCATATTTTTTATGGGAACAAATCATCAAAAAGCTATATCAATATAAGAAATGAAAATACTCGAAAATAATGAAACAAAACCTGTGAGCGGGAGGTATAATAGCGACTTTAACATATGTCAGATATGGAGGCACAAACTCGGTATGAGTTTTCCTTGCTTCAGTGTGTGAATACATTCTCAGGCACGTTTACTATATATATAGGTTGCGAAAAGTCACACGCGATCACATATTAAGAAGGGCGTGTGTGGTTTCGTCGGCCAATGGAGGTATGTATTAAAGAAGGTCCATCAGATTTGACACCATAAATTAACCACTGGTGCGTTTCTATACATGCAGAACAGAGATGGACTCTCGTCCGGTGACATACCGCCTATAGTGTGGGCATATCTATAACCTATATGACTGGTATACTCAGACAGACGGACCCAAATTCAGCATTTTCAAATAAACACAGATGAATACAAATTTAAAACGAAAAACATAAACAAAACGATTGAACACGCCATTTAATGTCCCCATATAATGTTGTATAGTTATGGCCTGAAGTTGCCTGAACAGATATCGGACGGACTCTATATTGAATGTCCTTATAGTAGTGAACATCCGTACCAAATTTCATTATATCCGAGCACTACTGTTCAAGTAATGACCTGAACATACATCGGACCGACCAAAAAGCCAACATTTCCAGATAAGCAAAGATGAATAACTCTAGAACGGAAAACCCGAACAAAACGACAAACACTCCATTGAATGTCCTCATTGTATTGAACATACTACCAAATTACATAACATGATATCCGAGCACTACTGTTCAAGTTATAACAACGAACAGACAGCGGACGGACGCCCCGACGCACACACAGACGGACGAACAGGTATGATTATATCGCACCTATGAACCTATTAATATGTTTCGATAGTAACAAATCGACGTTCAAACAACTTTTGAATTTGTGTCTGACTTTATCAGAGATATTCGTTGTAATATTTGCTTTTAAGTCAGACAAAACATTTGTTTTGGGAGACGGAAACTGGAACACTCTTTATCAGAGATTTTCGGTGAAATATTTGCTATAAAGAGTGTTCCAGTTTCCGTCTCCCAAAACGCGGTGGAAACAAACAGCGTTCTCAATTATGATCTTTGTAAGTCCTTTATAATACTGACAATTGCCGGTATAAATGTGTTTGTATAAATAATGTACGAAGATTTGCCAGGCAATTGGGGTGGGGGGGGGGGGGGGGGGGGGGCACAACGACACAAAGCGCTCCCATGTGCATGTCGCTTGTAATTTTGCCTGATAAGCGAGATCACTGAGTCCCTACCATAATGGAATTCATGAATATTCAAAACTCCATATATGGAATGCTACTACAGAACTTTGACCTGTAGCACTTAAACCGCGGAATGGGGGCTGTATCGATCCAATGTGGTAGCGACTCGGTGGTCTCGTTATACTCTTTTCATTAGCATTTTTCTCCCAGAATTCCCTGTTACCTACAATTCTTGGGGGAAAAAATGGCATCTTACATTAAATACGAAAATTACTTCAAAGGAATGAATTAAATTAAATTCTTACGGTAACAGATCAGAAAGTTGAGTATGTGTTGTCGTGAACTATAACCGCCCACCGGGCACTATGACCGCGTAGTCAACCCCATATACATTGCTCTATTTATTAAATACATTGGCCTAACAAGATTTACCATGACCTTGTAAGCCAGTGCATTCTCTTATATATGCGAGGCGCTATATAGGTGACTCGCATATATAAGAGAATGCATTGGCTTTTGGCAATGAGTATTTAGAATAGAAAGGGCTAATACCAATTAAAAGTTCCGAACAGCAACACATGATATAGGAAACACATGTATGTGAGAAAATAGTACATACATGTACCCATTTAGGATCGCCATTTTGGCAGCCTTTCGGACCGGGAGTCCCCCGCCCCCACACACATGAAAGCAAGACAGTGTCATACTGTGTCATAGCATTTTTACAAATTATGCTATTATTATAACTCAGATCAAACTGAATGAGTGCCTATTTTGAGAAAAAAACGACGGACATGTTGGCCGGTGCACAAATACGGGTAGCAACGAATATCTAGCTATGACACGTTGTTGGATACGGCTGCAAATCTAATTATCTAAATTGCGAAAAGGACATATAATAAAATCAGTGGAAGAAGGAATGTCAAACCAAAATTACCAAAGTTCACAGCACAATGCTAAAGGTGCCATGTGTCAGAAGTAATGTCTATAAATACTATATGGCACCTGATGTCCACCAGGAATATCGCTCGAAGAGTCCCCCTAGTCCGACTGGAACACACAACAAATTCTGCTGGGAATTATTCCCGCGTATAGACCAACCGTTAAAACAAGGATGGGATATGAACTGCATGGGAGTACGGCACGATTATTATGCGGACTGAGGACCTGCGCTGTTATCGCTCTTTGTGTGCATGGTGGGAATTTTAATTATTTATTTATTTATAACATGTTAATTTTTGTGTATTAGTGGAGAAGATGATTCTATTGATACGGGTTGTTATCGGTTATGAATTGGATATTATCTGGATAGGCAAAAAGCCTATAGCATGCAATCTACAATAACGACTGAGA
Source organism: Siphonodentalium dalli (assembly GCA_032622095.1). NCBI lineage: Eukaryota > Metazoa > Mollusca > Scaphopoda > Gadilida > Siphonodentaliidae > Siphonodentalium > Siphonodentalium dalli. The sequence continues at coordinate 48,220,474 of CP136065.1, read as the reverse complement.
CTCATCATATTTATCCGAAAATCTGGAGGATGCATCGAAAATTCTCAACAGAACAAAATAGTCACAGACCAATTTCAACATCTCATCTGGTAATTTTAGTATACTTTAAAATGATTCCTGCTTTTTGGTGATTTAACTAATCAGTCTCGGTTTCTTTATGGTTCAAGCAATTCATTGTCAGATGCTCTGGCACATTTCATCGCGGTTGTTTGCGGATTTCAGAGTCGACACTACCGGGAATTACGTGCTTTAAACCCGCATGATAAGCGACTCTTAAATAACGTGGAGGGTGATTTCTTCTGGATTTTTCTTCTTCTTGTCGCAGTAGTGGGTGTGGTCGGGAATAGTGTAGTGATAAAAGAAGCTCCACAACCCGATGTATATCGTAATAGCGAGCTGGGCAATAGCATATATTACACTGTTAGAAAAATGCCCGTTGCTTTAACGGTGTCGTACCGCGCAACATCGCTGCCAACATTGGACCGTAAAGCATACGGTCAGGATATTATATTATATTATATATATATATACATATTATTTGACAATTACCGCCAAGTAGTGGATAATTTGTTATTTATTTAAGGGACTGCAGGAAGACGGCCAGTATTGGCCATGCAGTCCCTGTACAATATCATTAATGTTGCACCTTTAGTTTAACTGTATGTATGTTTATTGTACACATAAATATATCTATCTATCATACCATGTTCCACGGTACAATACCGTTTAAGTTACTGGCAAACTGTAACCAGTAACTGTCAGACCGTTGTATTTTTTACAGTTCAACACCGTTTAATTAATATCAAGACCGTAACTAATAAAGGTCAGACCAATGGTATTTTTCACGAGTAACACCAAACTTTTGCTCTTAATTTGCTAATTTACCGTAGAATTAGCCAAGTTCTCATGGTAACAATATGATTTCCCGGTAGGCATTACGATTCATATGTTTTAGAATGGTCAAAACTAGTATTATTCATAACTGAAAAATACATCTTGGTTCTTCTATAACGATCATAGTTTTGATGAAACGTAGATCCTCAATGCATAAAGTGATAGACAATACTTATGAAACTCTGCTCGTGGAATTTAATCCGGAAAAAGGCTGCGCACGCGTGATATGTTCACCTTTCACTGACTACTGCATAAATATGGCTGTAAATTAAAAACAATACTAGTAATATAGCTGAAAAGGCAACCCATCACTTTTCAGTTACGAGTAATACTAACTTCGACCATTCTAAAACATGAATCAGCATGGCCTTTTGAGACATAAAAGAACAAAGCTACATGTATCACAGTTAACACTCAAATGTATGTACATGTAAAAGTAACACATCTTAATGGCATACTTTTCGTAACATGTAAGGCGTGAAATTGTCCAGTCACTTGTAACCACAGTTTTTATTTTAACAGGTGAATCCGGACATCACGACAATATATCAATTACAGCTATAGTTGGGATTGAATCCTTCAAGACAACAGCAGATCGCGTAATAACTGTGCGCGATAACTTGGCGACAATGTTCTCCTATAGTCGCTCATTTTTCGATGATTGTACGGATCTCTTGAACTTCCAAACAAATTAAATTCCGAAATATTCTTGGCGATACAGAAGTTTATTTTAGATAGTGGCCGCTTCTCATAATCACTTAAGGTGACGCGGCTAGATTCCATTCCATTTGCATGAACCGTTTTTTCTCCTCCGTGGTCGTGACGCATTCGTGCAAGTGATTTCCCCACTGAACGGATGTTTTTTGTGTTATTTTGTATCGAATGTATGTTGTGTCAAACCTATCTCTCTCTCTCTCTTTGTTTTTTTAACACTCTCCCCTCTCTCTCTATTTCTCTTTCATTCCCTTTCTCACCCTTAACTTCCGTATTAAAATGTAATACCGTATCTCAATCCTAAATAATATTCCAATCAATAAAAACTATATATCCCGTCTGCTTTACCCCAAGTGATATTTTTGTCACTTGAGGTAACATTTATTCCACGAGGAGAGGACTTTAAAAAAGCATTTTGCTTGTTGTCCAATCCTCTTCATAAATCTATATATTTCTACATGTATATTATGTTTATGTCATATGTTTGATTTTTTGAAATAAATATTGTTTACACAAAAATGTGTATACTTGTACCACGACACTTAGTATCCATATCAGTTAGTCAGCCAAAGATAATTTGATGAGAACATCCAACCAATGTTGGATGTTCTTATCCGGTCCGTAAATTGTCGTGATAACATGGCGAATGACGACAATGTCGCATATCCACACGTTTCAATGAAAATTGATGACCACGGGATGAATCGGTCCGTGTAATTGTAATAGTTGTAATTGTAAGATGAAATTGTATATATGTGATCATCCGTCACTGCGTGGGGTCAGTTCATTGTTTATTGTGTTGTTGTTGTTGACATTGAAGCTCTTGTGAATTACTCTGGTGCGTACAGTATATCCTCTGGTGTAAATGTACACGTATGTGCTTTGACACAGTCAGAACACTGTCGTCTTTTGTATGTATATCTATTATTTGTAACATTTGTAGGGAGAGGAGCAACCGTAAGTTTTGTAACTTGTGCTCCGATCCCTTGAGCTGAGTTTAGCTTAATAAATATGTTTAAACTAAACACTGTCAACTGGATTGAACAGTTCAAGTTATAAACAACACTGTCAACATTATAAAAGCTGCTATGTTGTTGTTGTTGATATTATTGTCACCAGTGGTTGACATCGAAGCTCATGTTAATTGTACCTGTGTCCTCTTGTGTCTGTAAATGTGTCAGTGTTTTGATAGTCACAGCACTATCAATTTCAACATGAACACTGAGGCGAATGAAGACAAGTCATATAGCCGACAGCTTGAAGAGGCAGCTCGAAGACAACCTAGTTAGTTGTCACAATTTAGTGGAAAATATCAGTGATTTAGCCGGGTTTCGCACATTTATAACATGCTCGGTTCACAAAGGAACATAGGATCACTACTGTACAGGCGACATTTTCCCAAAATATAAAAACAATAGTTTGTAGAGTGCCCGCGATGAAATAGGCAAAATGACAAAATAAAATTCGTGAGTGATACAGACACCGGGACGTAATTTAATTACGGACGCAAGATAAGACGGATCCGCATTGCACAGATTGAACATACCGCATCATTGTACTGAATACAATTAGACAATTAATAATACATATTAAATATCAGCAGAGTCAGATTCGGTCATACTGTATAGAGTCACTGCCGTATATAATTTGGTCACCGATAAATATACTATTGAATTTTGACGGCATGAACTTTGAATCACGATTTTTGTTTAACTTAGACCATTTTCAGAGCGCATAAAACAACGGTGGTTGACCGTACAACTGATGAAATGGTATGGGACCGTCGGGTTACGACTGTCAACACCGTCAAACCGACAGTATTTTTTGACTGTGTATGCCGGTGGTTATGATATCTACTATCATTGCAGGCGTCTTCGAATACGTATCGATGCTTTATATCGATGTATTCTGGGGTGGTCATGATTGGGACATCTTCCTTTCCAATCTTCTCTTGGTTTCAGCAATGCACATTGTCATTTACGCATGTTATCTACCCATTCAGAGCGAGGATTGAAGTTACGAAAAGAATAACGAAAAGAGCAACTTTTCTACTGCTTTCTGCTTATTGCCTTGCACTTGGCTATTTCATATAATCGTGGCCACGACTTTATTCTCGTGGCATCGACTTCATATTCTCATGGCCACGACTTCATATTCTCGAGGCCACGACTTTGTCCTCGTGGCCGCGACTTCATAAAAAAAATCGGATGTCACCTCCGGGGCTCCATTAAATGAATATACTGGAAATAATAGAAAACAGAAAAGAGCGTTTGGTGCAGTCAAAATTCTTGATATGGTATAAATAAAGAGCGCTTATCTGAGTTCTGGCGAAAAATTTAAAACGGATGGAAAATGGATATGACTTTATATGTTGTGAATGTTGGAGTTGTCGGTCTTCTGAATAAGTGACAAGTGCCTACACCTGTCTTCCACGCGACCAAGATAAGAAATACACGACACGTGCATGGTGTGGATATTATAACGAACGTTATTTGGAATTTCTCCTGCTATGGAGTCTTTCTTTGGTTTGATCACGTTTCTCATTCTATGTAAGTCTCGAAAGTACTTTTGTTTTGTTTTAAATTGTGTATTGATTAAGAAGAATAACAAAGAAAGAGACAAAATACATTCACTCATTCATGCTCTCAATCCAAGACATGGAAGAGTTTTGCTCTTCCATGCCCTGGCCTACTTTCCAGACAATATTTAAAGCCACACAATGAGTAAGGACAATTTTAACAATCGTTGTTCAACTTAAAAGCAAGACCAATAACCGATACTAGGTAATACCTTGATATATTTTGCCTGAAATGGACTTTCTTTACCAACAACAATGGTGATAAAAAACAATAGATAATTGTTTTGTCTTCAGAATTACTTTAAATTTCCCTTATTAACCGGCTAAAGTGGTCGATGGTGTGTAATATTTAAGGTTTGCAGATTCAATGTTCCAAACAATATGTGCAGCTTTAATAGATTTAAATTCTGAATTTAACATAAACAGTATAATTAGTAAATTTAACCATATTGAGACCGTATTGTAAATATTGTAAATATTGCATGGTTCGACAGCAAACGGGAAAAATACACAACGCTCGCTTAAATTGCGTTTGGGACTGTGAATGAAAAAATGTTGTTGTTAAGCATACCATGTATATATATTGACGTTCTTGTTGACTGTATTACTGGACCAATGCACTAATTTCACTTGATTATAATCTTGATTATAATAAGCGCAACCCAACACAAATATGATCTTACCCAAAAAGTGAATTGGTTGCTTGGGGCAACCGCGAAAAGCACCAGAAAATATATGATGGTGATACCAAGGAACTCGCAGTGGGTAAATGTGCAAAACATATATAAGTCTGTAGAAACGCCACCATCTATAAGAACTTGGAGAAATAGATAAATGTTGTTCTTATTTCAATTATTGCATTCAGTTTTCCAATAACTAAATTTCACGTGTTGAATCCTTGTTATGTCAACAAACATCACTAATCGTGTAGTAAGTTCAAATATTTTAGTTTCAATACGGTTTTCCTAATATTTTTCATTATTTTGACCTTGACCAATGTTTAACGTCATATTTTGATTAAACTTTGGTATCTCGTTGGACTAATCGACTTTTATCGGTAATTCCAATGCAATAGTAATGTTTATAATAATGGTTTGACATACCAAATCTCATTGTTGGAGAGTTATTAATTATGAAAATAAGAACAAGATCAATCTATGTTTCATGTAGTTGTGATGTATTGATGATAGTTGTCTTTCGTGCAGACTTTTGGGTTATTTCGCATGAACCCACATCGAAAGAGTCTCCTTAATCAGTGATAACCCTTCCATGACTGCATGGAGCTTCCTCAAATGAACATGACATTTGCTAAGATGAGTTTATATAGTCCCAGCAAAAAGATATGAAGTGCTGCCAGTATATGTTTGTTTTATTAAAGATTAATACAAAGCTCCATGCACATTATTAAAACAGATTTCACGTGTGCCCGGGTACTTCAACTCATGGTGTTCACTTTCTGCCCCCGCCCGTTGTGTATAAACACTCGGTTATCTCCTGTCACATAATTCGCGAATATCGTGCTCTCGAGTGGGATTGGCCCCCTCCTAAGCGGAGACGTTATATAAGGGTACATATAATGAGTGCGACTGTCGTAATATTACACTGTACCAATAGAGAGAAGGTTAGTACACACTGGGGCTAATATAGATTATATTAGTCCCAGGTTCACACAGGTAGGTGCACACCCCCGCACATACTTTATATTAGTAACTGTTATCTACATTACTCGTATTTTAGATTGTATTTTGTGAAGATGTGTGTGTGCTCAAAGTAATTAGTCTTATATTTAAATAGTTATGAACATCATTTAAATGAACACGAAAGGAGTAAAACCACGAAATACCGATCTGTATATGTTTTCTATACTCTTAACAAACAATTTGCCAGATCTTTTCAATTTTACCCACTAAAGGTGGGAGAACGCTCTTTATTTTTTACCATTAAAGGAACACAATAACATTGTAATTGTTCCATGCTGCAATGAGACCGGATTATTCTAACTTCCGTGACTTGCATAATGAAGTTCACACAATTGTATTAACGTATTTATCGACCTAATATCAACTGAGTTTTATTATTGTCTTCATATTTCTTGAATATATTTCCAAATCAATACAGCGGTGTACACAAATGGGCAAAGGGACCCGCACTGCGACGGAAAACAAGTCATAGTTCATCTCTTTGAGTGGAAATGGACAGACATAGCCAATGAATGTGAACGTTTCCTATCTAAGAAGGGCTATTGTGGCGTTCAGGTAAGACTTTCATCATACAGTGTGGTCAAGATCAAATATAGTGAAATTTGAATGTGTCTATCAACCAGTTCTTACTTTCATATTGTACAAAATGCATGCAGCGGAGTTAGTGGGGACGTCATATAAGACGGCTGCTGTTTGTTGCAATACACCAAATCATGTGAACAGGCCTCATTGTTAACCCTTTACCCAACAAACCGACCAAAACCGGCAAAATAAAGCTTCAACAGCCTAAAATATCTTCGGTCTGTCTCAATAGAACCATACAAATATGGATATCATTGGAACCGGCTCCTTGACCACATTGTGATAGTTACAGTTATGCCCTGTGCCAATGCATTCTTTTATATATGCGAGTCGACCATAGGTCGCATCGCAATTATAAGAGAATGCATTGGCCTAAAACAAATCTTTTTTTAACACTTTTTACCATTTTTTCTTACATTCTTTAACAATTTTATAATTTTGAATGTGTTAAGCCAATGCATTCTCTTATATATGCGAGGCGACCTATGGTCGACTCGCATATATAAGAGAATGCATTGGCACATGGCCCTTCTGTTGGGTAAAGGGTTAACCAATCGAGCTGGCCTGTATTCGCAGGAACGGGCTGATCCAGTCTGGAGTAAACTACATACCCACATATAAAAAATAGTGGGTCTGACGACCTTTCGTTCAGTTTTCATTTCCCAAACCCGGGATTCCTTGTAATTACCGCCAATCAAAACTTAGCTCCAAGAAATGTGTGCCCCAATAAAAAACTAGTAACATGTCACGTGCTCTCGGTGTGGAAATTCCGAAGGTGTGGCTAAATGTTGTTAAAATAGTATCCATGACGTCATGTTATACCGGAAGAGAAATTCACAAATCGACAAATAAAGTAGATTGTTGACGAGCGGTCGAAAGTTTAAAATCAAGAATCACCGGAATTTGGATTGCAGGCAACTGTAATTAGGGTACAACTGGCCAATCGTTGGAGCTAATAATACGGCTGTGTAAGGTCGGAGGGTTTCGGTGGGGTTGGTGGTAGAATTGTGTTGCTCTTCGCTCGTTTTGGCTGCGGTGGTACTACTGCCGGTACTGGGGAACTGATAGATCGTTTTGTTATGTCATTTAACTTTTTTTTAGTTCTGGAGTTGTTTTAGCAAATAGTCCCGACATTCATGTATTTTTGATTCGTGGCCGTTGATTTGTGTTATTTTTTGACAACATGGTCGACAAATCGCCTGGCGAATCTAAAAAATAATTCGTTCTGAGTCCAAGAGATCCACATAAATTGACATTTTTTATAATTTCAAGAAGATCTGTCTTAGTTATTGTACATATTATTTTGGATCCCGGAAGTTAGCTGTTTCCCTTTATTGTCAGTAAAACAACCGCCGAACGAAAAGTCACAAAACCTGCAACTATTAATTCCGATTCTTAGAATCGGCTTCACAGGGTTGAAGCGGCCATGACGGCACTGGCACGTGACCATGTTTACGCCTGTCAATCACAACTAATTTCAGATTTATATTTAGTGCCGTGTGACGTAATTTGGGGGAAGCCCACAACCGTTCAGAAATGAAAAGTTGATGGGAATGCAATAGACTCAGTATCAGTATGAATCTGAGTTTATGTTTACATAGACTGGGGCTGATCCTGCACATCTATAAAAAATTAAAGAACGTCCTTTTAGACATGCCAAAATGTGCCCACAAATTATTGCCAATTAACGTATTGCATCACACTACAATGTTGACAAGCGTCACACTACCATCAAAAAGGTGAAAAATATGACATCGAAAAAACACCAACCTAACCCATAAATTATACGCCCATTTGAAGCGGTAATCTTTGGTCGTGCTGTGGCTTCATTTGACGTTTCTCGTCGAGTAACACGTTTGTGCATTTTTTCGTGCACTTTTGATCCATGTATTATTGACTATTCAGCTGCCGGGATTTTTTTTTGCTGATTCTAGCTTGTGGGTCCCAGGGGAAATCACTCTACTAATTTTTATCCCACACCATTTAAGTGAGGCAGATGTATTCAACGGAATCCCTGCCATCTATTATATATTTTGGAAGATCTGTCTGTCTGTGTGTCTGTGTGTGTGTGTGTGTAATCGATGGACTCGAAAACGGCCCAGCCGATTTCGATGAAACATGGTATGTGGGGGTATTTTCGGCCGGGGAGTGACATAGGCCTATTAATTTGCCCGTGCGACGTGACCTTGACCTTGAAATCGGGTCATTTCAAGGTCAAACGCCCGAATATCACGGGATTTCGATGAAACTTGGTATGTGGGGGTCCCTTCGGCCGGGGAGTGGCATAAACCTATTAATTTGCCCATGCGACGTGACCTTGATCTTTAAATCTGGTCATTTCAAGGTCAAACGCGCGAATATCACGGGATTTCGATGAAACTTGGTATGTGCGGGTACTTTCGGCCGGGGAGTCCCATAAGCCTATTAATTTGCGCGTGCGACGTGACCTTGACCTTGAAATCGGGTCAATTCAAGGTCAAATCGCCAATTTTTATGGGATTTCGACGAAATTTGATACGTGGGGTTACTTTTGTCCACTGAGTGTTTTGGGCTGGTCGAGTCGTGACTCCGACCTGACCTCGACGTTCAAAATGATCAATTCGAGGTCAAATCGGGTAAAACCGGATGGATTTCGACGGGTACTTTTGTCGGGTACTTTTGTGCGGGCAGTGTTTTGGACTGGTCAAATCGTGACTCCACTTGACCTTGACCTTCAAAATGGACAATTCAAAGTCAAAGCCCGGACGAAGTCGGGTCAACTTCTAGTTGGATATATATTAGTGGAATACAAGCCGGAACTATTCTTGTTGACGTACAATGTCGCCAAGAAAGACGACGTACATTATGCCATCGAACCGCTGCGGATGATGCCCCGATCAGTACTGGTTATTCATCAGACTTAATCACAATAAAGCTAGCTATAGTGTAAATGAAGGCGACAGTCATGGATTTAACTTACATGATACACCGGTGTAAAATAAATACAGAACACAACTTGCATCATAATATCGAATATTTTATCGAACTCGTTGCGGACGGCGCATAGTTACATTTCGCTCTCGCTAAACATAGTGTGGGTGCAAATGTAGATCTTGTATACTTGTTTAGTAGAAGCAAGCCACCATGATTTTCTTAACCTATTCAGTTTGGAGGGATTTTTAAGACTCTATGCCAATTTTTTATCGAGCCGGATGTAGAACAAGATGAGAGGGTACCGATATGGTGAAAAACGGCATGTAAATCACCCCTAGCCTTCAAAACGAAAATCGCTAAACAACCCATAATGTTAACTCTCACCTTCCTGGGCACATCTGCTGTTTCGACTGAACCAGTAAACCATAAAGGCAAGTGGGTCGGGTGATTTGGGGACATATCGCGGCTATTTGGGGTAGATTTGGTCAAAAACATGGGCAAAAATCCTAGAAAATATCCTGATTTTTATATAAATGATGGCAGCCATCTTGGATTTGGAGGTCACGTGACATTAAAAATTTGGAATAGAGTCAAATTATTCAGCACAACCCATCCCGATGTTGAAAATATACATGCCATGCTTCTACTAAAAAAGTATACAAGGAACCAGTTTGTATGTGTACAGTACCTTTACAGTACTGTAATTAAAGGCGGATTTTAGCATAATGCAGGTACAGTGGGCGACAACACCCACGATTTTATGAAGTTATAACAACAAAGCCAATGGTATTTCAACATGTGTGCGTCACCGGTGATAACTGAAGATATTACATAGCCCATGTTGTGCTGTTCAAAGACCTACCCGTTTCCCGGACAAAGTTAGCATAGAAATAGAGCTTATAGTACACCCGATACGAAGAAAGCAACTTTCGGCGGCTATGTTTCGGGAGCTTGTGAGAAAATAACATAATTGTACTCACCGGCCGCCTCGAACTATATACAGTACATGTACTACAAAAACGAGTACACACAATTACTTCCGCGTTCATCCACGGTGGACTATGTCACCAAGGTTATATACTTTATATATATATATATATATGAACTGAGTATAAACAGTTATAATACACCAAATAAAAGACAGAACACAACGAGCATCTTAATCGGGAATCTTTTATCGGAAGAGTTGCTGATGGCGCAAGGATATATGTATCGGAAGAGTTGCGGATGGAACAATGATATATCCTTGCGCCATCCGCAATATACATATATATACATATACATACATTGCGAATGTGACATAGATAACAGCTAAGTGATCCACACTATTATATTTTTGAAGGTTTCCCCACCAAATGAACACGTCATGGTGACTAAAGAGGCGCAGCGCCCCTGGTGGGAGAGGTACCAGCCTGTCAGCTACAAGTTAGTCAGTCGTAGTGGGAACTTGGCAGAATTCACCGACATGGTTCACCGATGTAAAGCCGTCGGCGTCAGGTTAGCTCGCTAGATATAAGTCCCAATGTAGTGCTCTAAGGTCCACTGGATGTGATGAAAATAGATCACTAGGAAAAAAATTGTCAAAACTCAAGTTTGAACATGCTACTATTCATAATATGCTCGATACCCATAAATCAGGTTTTACTTGGATCCGGTATGTAAGAAACTTATTAAATGGACTAGGTATGTCAGACGTATGGCTATCCCACAACACAATTAGCGAGAAATGGTTCAACAATGCAACACGACTTAAAATTCGAGATCAATATTTACATAATTGGCGGTCCTCGTTGCAATCATCTGATAAATATAATTTTTATAAAACTATTAAAGATGAGTTCCTGACAGAAGAATGCCTATCGATATTATCAACTAAAGAAGCACTGACACTTATGAAGTTCAGAACGCGAAACCATCACCTACCCATAGAAACTACGAGCTGGGCAAATATGTCTAACAACAAATCCTGCACCTTTTGTAGCAACGGAATCGGTGACGAGTATCATGTGATGTTGATCTGCGAGAAATTCGATGAAAATCGTGCTAAACTAATCCCCAAATACTACTATAAATACCCAAACAATTTAAAATTACGCCAATTGATGGAAACTACTAAAATATAGGTAATGCGCAATGTCTATCATCTGGTCAAAGCAATAATGTCTTCTACCTGAACGCTCTTTATCATCATTTCACCCCCGCCCCCCACATTGTCACAAGGAAGTACGCCCCACTATTTTCCATCGATGACCCCCCCCCCCCCCGCAACACAGGGCGTTCGCGTCCCTGTGTGGACTCACCAAATGTCGTGGATATTATGCTCCATCACGCTTACGATATTGATCACGAATATTTTGAAGGATTAAAGCCTGGTGTATATAATAATTACTGTAAAATGTACCGTTGATTTATTATAATGAGCACCATACTCACGGTGGTGCAACTTGAAGCATTCCAGCGTTTTCACCCTAACCTCCCGACTTACGTGAACACAGCAACAACATACCACTGACCCATATTTCAGAAGGTGATTCCCCGAACAACTCGAATGCGATCACGTGACATTGATATTTTATTGTGGGATCATCGAATGCGTGAAATAGTACCTGACGCGTGCCACTCAGTTGACCTGAGCACGATTTTGACAGGATTCGCTTGATCCTCACTGAGCACGCAGGATTTACTTGATGTGGACATGCACTTGATGCGATGGGGTCTATTAGCAACGGTCTCTGTCTGTTTATTTGAAGCCCGGCTTTATTCTAAACATTATTATTCGAATACATCCACAACTTCGACCTCAAGATATATGCTGATTAAAGCATACAATGCAGATTTTGTCCATACGTTTTTTACTTTTTTGTTCCAAATTCAAAGTTATATCTGTGGCTCATGTGCCCCATCGTCTCAAGTCAACATTTATGTATATGCATGTCGCTATGACAGTATTCCTGTGTAAATGACGCGAGTATCAAAGTATCAAATAAATAGATAGTCTTATATATAGTATCGGGCACATCCACCCTGTTTTTGGGTGGATGTGCCTTCAATGTGTGCATTAACATTAATATTACATATACTATAAAATATATTTATGTACCTGTTAAATGTGCTTTTGTCATATATTTGTATTTGAATCTTGTATATCTCAAATATCATGATTATTGATTTATTGAGATTAAAGAATTGAAAACATTTTACCCCAACAATTTTCGGCGGGGGCATCGGTGTCTCAGTCTGTTAGGTGTACAACCCCAAGCCCCCTCTCGCCATCCAGCGCTGGTGATGAAAGTTCAAATCCACAAGTTTCCATCATGGACTTTGTGACTCGAAATCGTTATCTGGTGGAGTTGCCAATTACTCTCCGTTGGCCGGTGGTTTGCCGCACATGGTCGACGAGTTTATCAGCCATTGAAATTTGTTAGATTAGCCGTAAGAGTGCGGATTTTCCCCACCACTAAAACTGCATGGCAATGTCATGATATGGCCTTAGTGACATTAAACCCCAATCAATCAATCAACCAACAAATTTCAGTCCAAATATTTAGGGTAGTGTTTAGAATTACTAAACTTAAAACGTATCAAACAATTCAATCGTATCTCATATATATACTATAACTTGTAATGTGGTTGGTCAACAAAGCGGGTGAGGGTTAAACAATTACATGTTACAATATTACAATTGCAATATTACACACATGCACTTGTACCGAACACATAAAGGTAATGTTGAATGTAATTGCGATATATTATGCGCTAATCGTGCGTAGTTTTCATTGCTGTTCGTTATTTGTAAATCACGAATTGCATTAGATGGGTAATTTAATTTGGACTCCATATGATCTTGGAAAAATTGGGTCCACAAAGACATTAATATGGAAAGATCTGCCCGTCTTGCTGTTCGGATTTTTCTCCCAGACCCAATAACAATATTTCAACGAAATTTGGTGTGGTGACTCTTGGTACTCTGGTGGAGGTAAAAACGGCGTTAGTTTTTCAAATTATGATTTAAAAGAAAATTCATTAAATAGATAAAACAAACAAAAACAAACAAACAAACAAATAAGCCCACTATGGGCCTATTTCAGCACCAGATGTACATGTGCTCTTTATATACGTGATTCATCTGTGGCCCGCGCCAAGTGCGCGAAGTGCACACATGGGCCGCATGCCCCTAACCCACAAGTGGGCCGCCCTCGTCTCCAGTTTCAACTGGTATTCGATATTGCTAACTGTTGTTGCTGAACGTTGCGAACCGTTTTGCCAATGTTGTTTGTATATATATATATATAAATCACTATATGTATTCTAGTCGGTCGTTCCGATTAACCCTTTATCCAACAGAAGGGCCCTGTGCCAATGCATTCTCTTATATATGCGAGTCGACCATAGGTCGCCTCGCATATATAAGAGAATGCATTGGCTTAACACATTAAAAATTATAAAATTGTTAAAGAATGTAAGAAAAAATGGTAAAAAGTGTTAAAAAAAGATGTTTTTTAGGCCAATGCATTCTCTTATATATGCGAGGCGACCTATGGTCGACTCGCATATATAAGAGAATGCATTGGCACAGGGTATAACTATAACCTTCACAATGTGGTCAATGAGCCGGTTCCAATGATATCCATATTTGTATGGTTTTATTGAGACAGACCGAAGATATTTTAGGCTGTTGAAGCTTTATTTGGCCGGTTTTGGCCGGTTTGTTGGGTAAAGGGTTAATCTTGATTCGTTTTTCTGCAGAATTTATGTTGACGCCGTAGTAAATCACATGGCCGGGCTTGGTCGGAGTGGAACCGGTACCGCTGGGAGCCATTTCGATTCGGATGCTCGTGACTTTCCCGGAGTTCCGTTTACAACTCCAGATTTCAACTCCAGATCAAAGTGTCCTTCAGGTGACGGCAATGTCAATGACTATTCCGACCCGAATAACGTTAGAAATTGCAACCTAGTCGCTCTGACCGACCTTGACCAGAGCAAGGACTACGTTCGGCAGAAAATTGCTGGATATTTCAACCACCTGGTAGACATAGGCGTGGCAGGTTTCAGAGTCGACGCTGCGAAACATATGTGGCCAAACGATTTAAAGGCAATAATTGGAATTACAAAAGAATTGCCGGATGGAGGAAAACCCTTCTTCTATTTGGAGGTAAGTATGCGTTAAGAGGGAGGTAAAGTGGCAACATTTGAATGGGGAATTCAGTGTTATTTTTTAGTAAATATTGATCAAACCTTACAAAGCGCAGGTGATCATATCATACCTTTTTGGATCATTTGAAGACTTATCTAGTGACAACGCGAAGCGGAATTTTGATTTTCATCCCAGGTTGGATATTATTAAAAAGTAGTTCACCATTGATTATCATTGTTTATAATATTTCCATCAAATGTCACAAAACAAAACATAAAATGAAAAATCTGCTTTGCGTTGTCACTAGATATATGCTCAAACATTCCAACAAGACATGAAGTATTATTCCACTGTTTGTAAAAATTTAGTAATCTTGTCTTGTCCATCGCTAACAATGGTAATTAACCACTTATGTACTAAATACTCGAGAAGTACATAAGTGAGCAGTTCCCGTAGGAAATGTTCAGATAATAAGTTCAACAAAGTTAACTTATTATCTGAACATATCCCAACATTGAACAAGAATCCTTCAGGACTTGTGTTACATTATTGTCTGTCTCGTCTGCTAATTTTTCCTCACCACCACTCCAAATGAATAATGGACAATTCCAATGTATACTTCTATAGCTGTGTAGGAGAATCCATTTAGAATAGAAAGGGTTTGCCCGTTTCGTTTACCTCTATAATAGGCCTGGTTTAATTAGTTTATTGAGGTTTTTCAGCAGCGAGTCCATACCACGACGATGTCAGTTTTACGGACGGAGAAAGTACGGTCATAGGGTTAAAGGCCCACTTAATTTTCGAACCCCAGATAACATATTATAAAATATATGCCATACTATATACCATTTGAAAGAGGAACTCCAAAAACATTGTATTTTCAACTTATTCGATGTTATAAGTTTATCCACGAAGCATATTATGTTCAATGGAAGGGAAATAACTCTATATAGTTAAGATATACAGTTATTCCACTTCCATTGAAAATAAACTGTAGTTTGAATTCTGTTGCATTCTGTGAGTCATAACGGGGAAAATTATTTTATGATTTCAGCTATTTTCTATTACTTTATGGGCACCTTCTGAGACACAGACGTTCCACACGGTGATGAATTATAGTATTTTAATAATATTTTATGGAATGGATTGTTATTAAAACCGTATATCAAGGCACTATAAAAAAAAATCGGTGAATCGAAAATTAAGCGGGCCTTTAATTTCACCGGGAAATCACTCCACTCCACATAGAAATAACCGACACTCGGGAAGCAACTGACAACTTATCCAGATACACGAATCAGGTTTATGTTGGCTTATAATGACCCATGCATATTTCCAACTAAGTCGCCGGGAGCTCCTTATTGCCGGTGTATCTAGGCAAATTTGTCAATTGCTTATCAGGGGCTGGTCGTTCCTGCATGCTTATAGCTGAACGATTTTTAGGTAGTCAAAGTAACCATATGTGCGGTCTTTCCTCCAACAATCAAACTAAAAAAGTGACCATGTGACCAGCGTAAATCCCTAAATAAACCAAAGTAACCATTTAATTGATATAATTTCGTTATTGATTTCGACCAGGTTATCGACCAGAACGATGGCCCGATCAAGGTTACCGAGTACTACGATGAAGGATATGTATCGGAGTTCCGGTACTGTCAAAAAATAGCATGGGGAGTCGGAAACTTTGGTCAACTAGGTGGCGTTGTTGACTATGGGTGGGGAATGGCTGATAGCGACCACGCTTTCGTATTTGTCGATAACCATGACAACCAACGGGGTCACGGCGGTGGTGGAAACCTCGTCACCCACAAAAAGCCAAGAGATTATAAGATGGCAGTTGCTTTTCTACTAGCCAACGATTACGGCTTCACAAGAGTGATGAGTAGCTATTATTTTACCGACACTAACGAAGGACCACCCCACAACGCCGACTACTCTGCAAAGGACGTCACTATAAACGCGGACGGTACCTGCGGCAACGGCTGGGTGTGTGAGCACCGATGGGCGCCGATCGCCAACATGGCCGCATTCAGAAACGCTGTTGTCGGAACGTCAAAGAAACATTTCCACGATGCAAACGACGAGGTAGCATTTGCACGAGGAGATAAAGGATTTTTTGCAATGTCGAAGAGTGGGCACATGGATACTACCTTGATGACTGGACTGCCAGCCGGAACGTACTGTGATATCATTCACGATTGCGCTTCGAAGATCACAGTCGGGAGTGACGGGAACGCGCATATAGTTATATCCAACAACGATGAACCGATACTTGCTTTCTATGTTGGTAAGTAGTTAATCCATGTATATATACATGTTGTGCCCAAAGCACCAAATTGGAAACTTTCCGAGCATAAATACATATAATGTAGTATTTGGTTGCAATGTTCTAACAATTGGCGAACATCAGTTAGCTAAATCCACCGGCGTGCACATGCCACTTATAGATAACTTATAGATAACATATGTCACAAACTTCATATTGAACTTATTTCAAAATCACAAATAAGCCCATATCGGCCTTATTTGAATCTGAATTACGATCTATATGAACCTAAATCGACTTACCAAAATGTTTACGCTCTTCACTGTGGCCCACACCATAACACTGAATAATAGGCCACTATATATGGGCTTATTTCAGAAGCAAATAAATCCAATGTTAACATATGTAAATATTTAGGTCCAATATGAACCTATTTTCACGAGGATATGTAGCACAAACATACTACAAACTAATCAGGAATACTCTGGATGATTATCACTATAATATCGATACGCCACACTGTCAGAACGCCACATTTTCATTTGGTCAGAACGCCATATTTTTGGACGAAACGCCACTATTTTTTAGTTAAAACGCCACCTAATTTTGGTCAAAAGCCACATTGGTTTTATCAGCTTTCATGTTTGTTAAAATCTTTAAAAAAAAAATTCTTAGCGGATGTTTATATTACGTAACGTATACTTGAATATTGATGCCTTTGGTATAAGGATTATATGTGGCTTAATATTTCATAATACTCACATATGTATTAATGTCCTCACGCAGAAAGAAAGATTACGAAAAGGTGTTCCGACATCTGCTGACCATCCTTCCAACTAGCAAAACGTTGAATGTGTTGATGGCGACTTTGAAACAGCCGTGCAGAGGTGCACACTTATGATATATAAGAGTGTATATGTGAAGTTGTTACGCTTATTTTCACCATGTGTTATTGCTGTTGTTCGTAATTATCAAAATAAAAAATATAATTAAACACACTGCTCTTTTTATTCTTAAGAGGTCAAGTAACCAATTTTGAATTGAAATTTCTATACAAATATCCGGAGCAAAAGTTAAATGTGGGAACTCTTGATATTTGCATGTATATCTCCATTTATATTAAATTACTCGCCCTCCCCTTAATCATATCAGCTTCAGTATAGCATGTGGCGTTTCGTCCATTGCTATGTGGCGTTACGACCAAATTTAGGTGGCGTTCTGATAAATTTAGGTGGCGTTTTGACCACGGACGGTGGCGTTCTGACCAAATTAAAATGTGGCGTTTCGCCGGTGTGGCGTTATGACTAGTACCCTCATCTCATCAATGTTTCTACGTGCAGGAGGACCTAATAGTCCAGGAGAAATTCCAACAAATCCAGTAAACCATGGAATATCGCATACCGGGACAACCCAAGGCTCACATCAAGGCACCACCCAAGGCTCACAACAAGGCACCACCCAAGGCTCACAACAAGGCACCACCCAAGGCTCACAACAAGGCACCACACAAGGCTCACAACAAGGCACCACCCAAGGCTCACAACAAGGCACCACCCAAGGCTCACAACAAGGCACCACCCAAGGCTCACAACAAGGCACCACCCAAGGCTCACAACAAGGCACCACCCAAGGCTCACAACAAGAAACCACCCGAGGCTCACAACAAGGCACCACCCAAGGCTCACAACAAGGCACCACACAAGGCTCACAACAAGGCACCACCCAAGGCTCACAACAAGGCACCACCCAAGGCTCACAACAAGGCACCACCCAAGGCCCACAACAAGGCACCACCCAAGGCTCACAACAAGGCACCACCCAAGGCTCACAACAAGGCACCACCCAAGGCTCACAACAAGGCACCACCCAAGGCTCACAACAAGGCACCACCCAGGATGTAATGACTCTACCTGTGACGTCAGCTCCAAGTATGACTGGGTTCGCAAGAACCGTCATATTCATATATGCTCACACGGTGACGGGACAAGATGTTTTCATCAGAGGTGGACTTGATCACACCAAACATCCTGGTATGTATATGCCTACTACTTAAAATGAGTATGTCCAACGTGTTATTATATAGCGCAGTGAATGAGTTTTGCTATACAAAATAGTTCTGGGGGGGGGGGTATTCAACGTGGGCCACATATCCTCCTACAGTACACTATAGAAACTAACTGTGACCTCGTTGGTGGTCTCTGTTCCCATAAGATTGCGACCTGGAAATCTTGGCTCCAAAATGTCACGCTCTGCTATCAAAAGTTACTTCTGAGTTGTCTTAACTGAAGGCAATTGGCGATTTGGGAGCATCCCAATATATTTCGCACACCATAGCCATTGCTACATCCCGGTCCGGCCCCGGGGATCAAAATGGGAAGGTAAATATGTGAAATATGTTTACAAAGACTTTATATGCCACTGAGAGACTCACTCATAGGCAGTCTAGAATGAGCATCCCTTCTATTTCATGCAGCGAGAAATAATATGGCACATTTGTGTTAGTGTAAATATTGTGAAAATAAAGAGTGTTTGTTTTGACTTCGGTACGTTCGGTATGTTTGTTAAGCAACCGAAATTTAATGCATATCTCAGGGTCTCGGTGTTTTTCCATGTCCATCCTCTATTTTAGGTTGCACGTCAGAGGCAGAAACCAGTAACTGTGCGATACCAATCAAACATAATAACCGCCAAGGGGCGCACTTCGGGAAAAACAACGCGTGGTGTGTCAATGACAACTATTTAGACTGGTATGGGCCCGAGTCAGGTCAAGGGTCATACAATGGACAACTTCCTATTGGAACCCCAGCAGTGTGGACGACAAACCGACATATAGGGGGTTACGATTCCCTGAACACGTGAGTCTATATGTTCATATTACATTTATCGCTCTGCATGTGCAACCAATTTAAAGGGCTACTGTACACTAACTCCGGCCATTTATGGGACCATCTTTTTTATACTCAACAGAATATATTCAACAAATGAATGAATTTGTTTGCATCGTTCATGGAACACATGAGTGTATTTTTGCACTAATCCGTGGCTCAAATTCATTCATTTGTTGCATATATTCTCATAATTATGTTGAGTATAAAATGCCGGATTTAGATAAGGTCCCCCTTTAATCAACGTAAGTTGTCCATACGACTGTGTTTTATTGGGAATGAAGATAATGCTTTCGTTATTAACCCTTTCATAACTGGAGCTTCCTGACATTTTGCGAAAACCCTGTGCCAAGGTATTCTCTTATATATATGCCAGTCTCCCATAGGGAGCCTCGCACGTATACGAGAATGCATTGGCCTAACATTGTTTACCTTGATATTGTAAGCCAGTGTATTTTGCGAAAACCCTGTGCCAATGCTGTCTCTTTTATATGAGAGTATGGGAGACTCGTATATAAGAGAATGCACTGGCACAGGGTTTTTAATGCTACATCAGCGCAGCTCCTGTAATCAAAGGGTTAATCGACGTTTCAAACAAGATATAACACAGAAATGCTGGGCATCTATAATGGTGTGCCGCGGTGCCTTCTCCCATGCAACTTAGTCGAGTTAGGCAACTAGTTTAATCAGGGACAATATAATTATTAAAGATGCATTATTCGAATTAACGCTCCTAAATTACTATTTCTTTGGCTTCGGAGGTAAACAAGTTCGAGTCGATGAATCCACCCATCAAAGTTCAGAGTGATCAGATATCGATTTTTTTATGTGTGTTATTTCTCGAGATGTGCAATTATATGTGGCCCAGAAACACGTCGTCAAACCCACGGTCTCGGACAAAATTGCGGACGAAGATGGATAACTCTAAAAACAAGTGATAATACGGCCACATTTCGTGAATACTCAGGTGATAATACGGCCATATTTCGTTGAACAAAATGTTAATAAATAACACGTTTTGAGAAATTTGATACCATAGTTGACAGTGGTTAGCATTATTTTGTTGCAATTAATCGATTCTGATAACTAAAGCGAATTTTGAAGAAATGTTGTATCTTGATGATATGGGGACCCTCTGATCGGATTGAATACCTTTAACCACATTCATGCTCTCCTGAATACTATTCGACAAAGCAAGGGGCGCGACTCTATAGTCTAGAATGGTCACCAATGATAATCTTAAAAGCGTTACTGTTCCTCACTACCCATGCCATGCAACAACATGACCACGCGCTTTATCTTCACAAAAAACACCCAGCACTTGTGTGAGAGACTAATTGCACAACATTTCAACCGCAACATTAATAGAGATGCATGTACTCCATAAACTATATTTTGCATTTGCGTATATTTGGTTGGAACACATATATACCCAACATAAATTTGAACTTGTCAAGATTAAAAAAAAAGATTTCTTTTGATAATTGATTTTTGTCTTATTATTGCAGTTTCGGGGATCATTATTGGATGATAGACGTCAACATGGACTGTTCGCGGACGGACAACGGGTGGTTTGAGTTCAAGGCTATGATAAACGATAATTGGGAAGCGGACGTGGCACAGAGCGACTGTGTTGGAACCGTCGGAGGAGCCAAACCATACACAAGTCACAACCACATGGGGCGATGTGGCTATATGAATGTATACAAATTCGACCACAGCCCTTGTACAATCGAGCACGTCCCCTGATATATATCTATATATAAAAACAAAAATTTACAGTGCATGTAACTCACACATTTCAGACAAATGCATCATCTTTCATGAAATATGACACCCTGTATCTCATCTTATTAAGGCAAATGTATTTGCGTAGTCGACAAATTCTATAGTTATGCCCAGATGTCACAAGCCATGTACACAAATACATGAAATAAAACAATTTCATATATGTATATTGGAAGCTAACCGGGAATGTGTGTAAAAGGCTAGGGTTTCACCGCACATGTGCGCCAAAGCGCTAATTCGCCGCTAAACAGTGTTAATATATAGTATATGTCTAAGTCAGTGGATAGTTTATTTGTCTGAATGCAATACAGAGTTAACGAAATCATAACTAAAACACAAACCTATTTGTTAGAATACCCAATTGAACATATTTTTTAAAATATCACATGTACATACTAAATATAAATACAAAAACCTTTCGAGATTACATGTATTTTCCCGATTCCACAAAGATTTCACATTAAAAGGGATGAATAAAATCACATTTCTCACACTATAATTCTCCCATCCACCTGAACACATAACTTTAAATGACATAAAACAATTTTATGTTTGCAATACAGAGTTAACGAAATGATGACTAAAACACAAACCTATTTGTTAGAATCTGAAGAGAACGCAGGTTATGCAGTAATATAGCTACTTATATAGCACAACTGTGGCAACAGTTGTCAGCCGCGTCTAAATGTCTGCTATCTGGTCAATAGCAATGGTTGGTCATAATAGTCTGGTCGATAAACTCAAATTTTAGGGTCAACCTAGAATAAATTCGGACTAAATTGGTTTATATATAATTTTGAAGAGGAAGATCTCCTCTATAACATATCCAAAATCCGCTAAAATCCGCTTTGAGCATTTTTTGTAATTCAAGATGGCGTCCAATATGGCTGCCATTTTCCGTTTAGTCAGTTTGTTGCAATTTGATGCAATTATAGTGATAATATCGTGTCATATGTATACATAAGTATACATTTTTGTGAAGCTAAGACATAACAAAACCTTTTTATGCCAAAATTGGAAGTTACCGCCCAGGATGGCAGCCAAAATGGCGTCCGGAAGTGGAAAATGTTACGTTTGTTTTACTAATATCTTTAAGATAAGTTTCTGCTGTTTGGAACTGGTTGAGAATTGTGACTTCATTTTGTATTTAGCATGTTAACAGGCCATCGTGGAAATAAAATATGCCATAAGTGGGGTCCCGACCCCTTCCGATTATTCAAAAAATATAGTTTACAGAACGCGGTATAACATTTCACAAAAAAATCACAATTTGGGATTCTAGTCATATTTTATCAAATATTGGCAGGACTGTGTAATGTAAGTGATGAATTCTATTTCTTATGAATATTCCGACTCAATGGTATCAAAACTGTCACTTTGGCTCACAATGGCCAAAATATGAAAAATGGTAAATATTGCACCAGCGTGCCGTGCAACCGCTTTTAAGTTGTGGTTGATGAATAAAATTTACTATTCTGTCATATATACATTGAATACTATCATTTATGATGCACCTTGATTAATTTTTACTAATTTAACCACTGAAATTACCAGAATCATGGGATTTTTTGCTATCACAAACTTGGCATCAAAATCGGGGAAAAAATAACTTTTCAGGTTTGCTCCATTTTTTCAAGTAAAATGGAACTATCTTTGGTATCAAATGTGATTTTTATTTTTGATCTATCTTAAATGTGTGACACTGAGGTGTTTTAGACAAAATTACTCAAGATGGCTTGCAAAATGGCAACCAAATATGGTAAAAAGTTGATTTGTCATATTTATTCAGAATATTATTACAAGCTGTTCCGAAAAGGTTGCAAATTGTGACTCACTTTGTTATTACACTTGCTACTTAATCAACTGATAACTAAATGTTATATTCTGGTTGTCCAAGTACATTATGGGGCATGACAAACCAGTTAAAGGAATGGAGTATGAATTTTTACCGAAAACTTCTTTTGAGATTCTGTCTGTCTTTGAACGGAAATGGGCAGAACGTTGAAACGGAACAGAGAGGGATCATATTAACTTATATACTATTGTCGTGAAAACAGTTTCATTCGTAATGCATACCAAACGCCATTAGGAGACACTCTGATATGATCTCTCTACACCAGTATGGATCGACTATGGGTAATTGTTCTCACAGAAAGTGTAGATCGAATAAAGTTTGAAACACGTTTTCTATTATCAAATTCAAATAGGAACAAGTTAAACATAAACGTACTTGACATAAACCGTGCCCCGGCACATATGATAATAATACACGTAGTGTGCATTGACAAAATGTCTTGCATTAAAGGAAACCGAGATAGAGAGCTTTATAGTTATGAACTAGAATATTGGCAGCATTTGCCTAGTATCCTTTACGACTATGGACTAACAGATTGGCGCTATCGGTTAACACATCCTTGAGTTATAGCGATATAAAATCGATAGTCACCCATAGGTACACCAGTGCAACTTACACATGATCATGTAGTCACTCCATATATATATATGAACACCACATAAATGAACATATGTCACTCGCTTTATACACCTCACCTACTACTACACATCCACACATAGATATGCCCACATACACCCAACACATGGCCACATAGCCATGAGTAAACATGCAGACACACCAGGTATACTCCTACACCTCACACATGACCATATAGTCACGACCTGTATACATATTCACTACATTCATGAACATACAGTAACATCATGTATACCCATTCGTCTCCCCATTGGTAAAACAGTCACTCCGTGTATATGTATATATTTGCTACATGCATGGCCACACAGACACTCACGATATACATCCAAACGATGAAAACATAGTCACCCCCGGTATATATTATCGCCACATTCGTGAGCATACATTACTTCTTGTATACATATTTGCCTCACCTGGGGTCATAAAGTCACTCCCTGCATATATATTTGCGACACCCATGGCCATATATCCACCCAAAAGATACATATACACCAACCCAAAACCACAGTCATTACATTCAGCCTCTCGCTGTATATTCATAAACCACACCCGTGGTCATACAGTCACTCCCTGTATACCAATTCATCCATCATTAATTTTGCCACACTGGCACTCCATATATACATATTGGCCACATCATGACAATATAGCCATGCAAGATACACAATGGCTCGCGTCTTGCAGGTAATGAGTCGAAACGTAATATGACATTTTCTTAGTATGGCACATATTCAGCGATCTGAAACTGATGTTGATCTTATCCAAACATTTTGGCATCTTTTAAACTCATTGGGAGTAATTTCCAAAAAATGTCTAAACTCTACATTTGGCATAAAATAAAATCTTGTTTTTGTGGGGTACGTTCTAAAACTTTTCAAAATTCCATTAAACTGCTCCAGGACCCAGCTTCCAACTCAACATTCATGTCATTAGAACGGGGATCACTTTGTCTGCGAGAAATTGGGACCTTGGTCGTCATATATGTAGCCTCGAATCTTCTGTAGTATGTCTAATAGATATCCTCCTCTTTCTTTTGACATCCATACATTTATGTACCACTATCATTGTGTGGGGAATAGGATAGGATGCAAGCTATTATTTATTTCACTATACTTATATTGACAAACGGAAAGGCCTTATGGTCCGTCAGCCAGTGCTCCATTCTGACTTGTTATTGTCATTCCGGAGGGCTAGGCGTGATTTTCGTTGACGCGGACAAATGTGTCACCTTGTCATATACCCACTTACATATATTTGTTAGCATATACTTACCTGTATTGGTTGGTTGTTTGTACTGCTTAACCTATGACCAGATCACTCCATGTGTATATATACCTTATCAATTACCATACATTCCTTCTAGATATACATATACATATACCACACACACACGGCCATTCGTACACTTCAGACTTGCAAAACTACAGCTCAACCATGACAATTCAGCCACTCGCTGTATTCTTACACACCACATCCATGGGCATTCAGTTATTCACTGTATACCGTTACTCGGCAATGGCAATACAGCCACAGCGGATAAACATGTACATCCCACCCATGACCATGATGACACTATCTATATACACAAGCCAGCCAGTGACCATCAAACTGTACTCCAGGTATGCATATACACTTCAACAACATTGACCCTGTAGTCATTCCATGTACACTTATACACATTTCCCATAACCATACAACCACTCCACATTTAACCATACACCACATCCATTATACAGCGAACGCGTGTATACATATACACCCACCCATGACAATACAGCCACCCAATGTACACCTGGACATCCCACACATGACCACACAGTCACTCTATATATACATACACAACACATTTGGACAATGTAGCTAATCTCGCTATACACACACACCACTTCCATGGCCAGACAACAACTCTCTGCATACATGTTCACCTCACACATGACGGTCATGACCATAAGCTACTCCTTGTATACCTATACAACTCAACGTGGACATCCCATACATGACCATATAGTCATACAGTGTATTACTATTCATATCATTCATGAATACAATAACTCACCGTATACCTACTCACCTCACCTATAGCCATACATTCAACAGACATACACACTGTATTAAGTTGATCGATGTTGATTACAATGGGTCAGAGTAGCCACATACTATGATCCCTCTCAGTTCCGTTTCAACGCTCTGCCCATTTCAGTTAAAAAAAACATGGACAGAATCCCAAAAGAAATTTTCATCTAAATCCATACTGCGCCCCTTAAATAAACTTTCATGCTTCTTACGGTTCTGGGACAACCAGAATATAACATTTAGTTGACTAAGTAGCATTTTTAATAACCAAGTGAGTCACAATCTGCTACCTTTTAATAATGTTCGTAATATATGTGACAAATCAACATTTTACCAAATTTGGTTGCCATTTTGCAAGCCATCTTGAGCAATATTGTCTAAAACACCTCAATATGACACAGTTAGCACATATCGAAACAATAAACACCGCTGATACCACAGAAATTTCCATTTTACTTTTAAAAATGTTTTAAACCTGAACAGTGATATTTTGCCGATTTTGATCCAAAGTTTGTGACAGAAAAATTTGAATAATTCTGGTGATTCTAGTGGTTTCAATGGTAACAATTAACCAAGGTGCATCAGAAATGCTGGTTTTCAATGTATATAAGACAGAATAGTCAAATGTGTGCATCAACAACAACTTATAAGTACTTGCATGGCACATTGGGACAATATTGAAAAATTTCCATATTTTGGCCGCCATTTTGGAAGCCATTTCGATCTAAGGTGACGATTTTTGTAACATTGAGTTGGAATATCCATAAAAAGGTAGAAAGCATTACTTACATTGCACAGTTCTTCCAATTTCTTGATGAAATATGACTATAATCCCAATGGTGATATTTTGTGATATGTTATACCGCGTTCTGTAAAATCGAATTTTTGCAGTTAAATACAAAATAAAGTCAAAATTCGCTAACAGTTCCAAACAGTAGAAACTTATCTTAAAGATATTAGTAAAAAACGTAAAAAAATCCACTTCCGGCCGCCATTTTGGCGGCCATTTATGACGGGGAGTTCCAACTTTGAAATACAACGGTTGGGTTATGACTTAGCTTCACAGAAATGTATACCAGTGTATACATATGACAAGAGTTTCTCATTATAATTGAGTAGAATTGATTTAACGTAATTGGCAGCCATCTTGGACGCCATCTTGAATTACAAAAATTGCTTAAAGCGGATTTTAGCGGGTTTTGGATATGTTATAGAGGATATATTTCTCTTCAAAATGGTATACAAACCAATTTAGTCCAAATTTATTCTAGGTCAAACCTTTATTCGACCAGACTATAAGTATATAACCGTAAGATAATGCTAAAACCCAACAGAATAATCGTTCAGAGAATTTTTTTAAAAGTGGGTCGGATCCGCGAAAAAAGTTAATTTTCTGACAAATCCCGATACGGGTTAAGATGAACCCGTATTATATTCGTTTGAAAAATTAAGACGAAAAGGAGAGCATCCCTCATTTGGTGTGTGTATTTTTGCCTTCGTCTGGATACCGGTTTCTTCCTGCCGAAGCATTCAGACGTCATACCGAGATAGAGTTATCTCGCTTCCGCTGTGAAACGCCTTGCTGGTGCTACTCATCTTATTGAATTATCCCTCTTGCGTTTTGAAACACCGTACCATAGAGTTATCCCTCTTCTGCTGCGTTGTTTTAAACCAATTAATACTGATCGACAGAACATGCATGCACACATTTCGCGCAGTCTGTTTAAAGAGACATATATATAGTTACCCAGGTTAATAACATTTCATGATTAGCAACAAAATATTCATATTTTGCGATAAAAATGACCACATCCAGTACTAATATTTCTTAATTTATGCTTCATGAGGGCTATTACTTGCCAGAACTGAACATTATTTCCCTCAGTAACTTTTAAATCGTGTTCATAATGTGAGATTCGCTTAAAGATGCATAATCCGATTAAAAGCACAGGCGGTGTTCGTTGCAGAAATATTCATATTTGTTCAAATCGCCATCAACAGAAGGAACACCAAAATATATACAGTTCCGCTCATTTGCCAAACCTAATCAGCTCATAAATAGTATATTGTCGTCAAGACGTACGATGGTGTATGTAAACAAGAGCCTGCTCGTGTTAGAGAAGTTGTGCTTCTGTTTACATAACACAGCGCAATTCTATTGGTTAATCACACAAAATGATATAAACGCTCTTTATTATTTCCATATTAGGAAAAACAGTGACAAATAACGCTCTTTATGTTTACCGTATCAGGATCTAAACAAAGGCCAGGAAACGTAACGTTTTTTGCTTTTGTTTACATAACAAAGGATAAACATTTGACAATAACATATGCCATATTTCTGATTGGCATAAGAACAAAGTCTGTCAATATATTACTATTCCATCTGTTTATGGCGGCTTTTGACGGAGGTGAATATTTTAACAGCATACCCACCGCCAACGCCGCCCGTATGTTTAAGCTCCCATCAATTACTATTCATTTCGGGTAAAACATATTTGATTCGAATCGAGGAACCCACCTATCAAAGTTATTATATATCGATTTTTGAAATCATTATTTTTCACCATCGAAAATTAATAGTGGCCCAGTCAAAATATCGACGAGCCGACGGTCTCGGACCAAATTGCGGATGAAGATGGATAACTCTAAAATCAAGAGGCTTTGAACTGATAATTACGCCAAATTTCGTCGGGCAACATGTTGATAAATAACACGTTTCGGGCAAACATTTTCGAGCAAATTAATATGACTTATAGCTTCGCGGCCCGGAACTATATACGGACATCGCCTTCAGAAAAGTTGTTTGTTCTGGATTTGCGGTATATCGTTTATTTAATGGTGATGATGATGATTTATTCTCATAATTCGCATGAACATCGAGAAGTACAGAGAAAGAAGTATTTACAAAATGGGAGGCGACCAAGGACGTCTTAGGTCGATCTACAATATACGTCGATGGGTCGATCATGACTTTATTTAGAGTTTAACACAACAGCCGACGGAGAGACAACATCGACCACATCACATTATTTGACACCTTAATTGTTTAACTACTCCAAGATATTGGACGGCTAATAGCGCTGTTCATTTTAATGTGAATCGGGTCAAATACATCTTCATTTTTACATCGCAATCATTTGGTTACATTGGCCATTAACATAATCATGCACTGAAAGATACGTGCATTTATAATTTTGTTCTTACATGCGTTCTTTCTGAATAAGTATATTCCAAACATAGTCAACGGGTCCTGTTGTGTTGGTATATATACTATAGGTGGGTACAGCGGAGGTCTGACCAAAAATTCCGTACACAGAGACGGGGAGGGTGGGTGGTCGGGAGCTCAGAAAAACATGTTTTTTTCCAATTCTTGCAATTTTTTACCTAATGGGTTCTTTGATAATTATAGACAAAGACTGTTCTATTGTCCAGTAGCCTAAATGAACTATATTGGTATATGTAGGCGGGTGAATATATATGGTGCAATACCATGGTGCTTTAATTTGCTTTAGATTAAACCGAGGTATCAAGTCCATATATATAATATCATGGTCAATCAGTTTTGAGGGAATAATTTATAATTAACAGGAGAAATATATAGAAAAACATATATATTTAAAAATATAAAACTTATCCTGTTAATAAATAATGAACACCATATCAGTTGTCCTGAAATAACTAGATGAGATCGACTCAATAATGACCCAATGTATGCCGATCGATATATATGATAAGTGTTCAAATATACTATTGCCATTAGTGATCTGAAGACATATATGATCCAAGAACTTTCCAATAGCAGTATATAGAACAGGGAAGAATACTCTGTCTAAATATCCACCATTTGACCATAAAAATAGGGGTGGTCAATGTACAATATATTTTCTTCACACCCACAGGTCCTAACGAATGATAATCTTAATCCGAAATTAGTAGACCCTTTTCGCATAGGCTTATCTGTTGCTGGTTCTCTTGATCCTCGCCGCTTTTATCTCTTATTGTGGAAAACATACATATTCGCTTCCGCTTTAGATTGTATAAAAACGCTAGATAGAATAATCACATTCGTAAACAACACATATTTTATGTAAATAATTGTTACTAGCAGTAAGCACTCGAGATCATCAAAGGTGTACCATTCAAGTGAGTCAGACCTTTGAATCTAAATTTTAGTTGCAAATTAGCAAAATTGTCAAGCTACACGGTTAACAGATAAAATAACTTTATCTGCATCAAATGTTCTATCACTGCAGCTGAGAGATATACATTGGGTCCCAAATTTGTCTGAGAATTTTTTTTTTGCTCGTAGGGGGATGGTGGGTCCCTGGTTGGCTGGCATTTTTATTTTCAGCACTGTGTACGGAATTTTATTTGGTGGGTACAGGACTTTTCGGCATCTGATTTCTGGACGTTTCGGCACCTGGGTTTTCTGCAGTTGGTTGTATTGTCCAAAGCACTTAGAATTTTAGGCCCATTCGTCGAAGACATTTCCGGCACATGATTTATTTATTATTGTGACATAATAAGTATACAGACGAGCATTTTAGATGTAACAATGTCTTCTGTCATACTACATATGGCACAAAGAAGAAGGAAATGCATGTATATATAGCGAATTTCGTTTGAATAATGATTGTTTTCGCAATGTTTTCTCGAAGGCAAATTCAAGATCAATATATTCACATCCTGCATCACAAAATAAAATACGCAGGACTCACTGACATCACATGAGTACACATGGACATGATGACCGGGGTTTATACACTTTTAACATCGATTGAGTGAGTGTCGTCTCTTTCAAAGAAGTTTTATATTTTGAATTTGCGCTGTATATACATACAGCATATCATGATCTTATCTCCAAGACGAACAAGGTCCACCCCGACCTTGATTAGGGTTTAACGCAACAGGCGGTGGAGAGCCACCCTCGACCAAATCACCTAATTTGACACCATAATTGTTTATCTCCTCAAAGATATCGGACTGCTAATAGCGCGATTCCTCTTAATGGGAATAGTTTCAAAGACATCTTCATTTTGACATTTCAATCATTTGCCATCTGGTTCCACTCAGGCTCTCGGGGGCGACGTAGCCTCTGGTGATAGATTTGTTAATAGTCTCACTGCAAACTGCATAGGAACTGATTAAGGGAATTGCGTGTTGAAAAATTTCTCATGATATTTTCAATCTTTATGTTTCATTATCGCAGCTAGTGTTAATTAATCTCGGGGGTCGGTAACGTTTGTACGTCACCGTTTTAACGACGTCGCGATCAGAAGATAGTCGATCACTTAATTTATTTATCTCTTTCGCTCGGTCTGAGTCAAGGGCCTCTATCTTCCGGTCATCATGCAATGAAAAATTAAGAGCCATTGGTCGTTAACCCTTTTCATGACGGGAGGTGCGCTGGTACAGCATTAAATATCATGTGTCAGTACATTTTCTTATATGCGTGTCCCCCCATAGGGTGCCTCGCATATATGATGGCATATATAAGATAATGCACTAGCTTACAAGGTCAAGGTAAATATTGTGAGGCAAATGCATTCTCGTATTTATGCGAGGCGCACTATGGGAGACTCGCATATATAAGAGAATGCATTGGCACGGCGTTTTCTGAGTCAAGGGCTCATATATTCCGGTCATCATGCAATGAAACATTAAGAGCCCTTGGTCGTTAACGATGCCCCATCGGATTCGACGCTCTAAAACTATTAGTACGAGAGCCAATATGTGAGCCATTTCAGTAGGTATTTCAGCTAGGAGGGGTATTTTAATGGTTCGATATTAACCTTTGAAAGAGAGTGTTTTTTGTCGGGTACCCACAAAGACGAAATTAGTGTAAATATGCTGTAATGCTTATTCTCGTTGTATTTTTGGATGTCGTTGTGTGATGACTATGAGTTACGTCTGGCATTGATTGTGAGTAATGGTCATGATTTTCACTCGTTACGTGGAAATTTTACTTTGGAAAATGATGGCTTGCTAAGAAAATTTCAAAATATCATGCAACTTTTGAAAAATGCTTCACCACAATTGACTTTTGATCGGGTGTCAAAAAAGACGAAATACCACCGATAATAAAGAGCGTTTGTGGTTCCATTGCCCATTACAGGATAATATTATAGAGCGTTATTGAAACTACAGTTATTTAGCTTGGTATAATTAGTATATATATCAGCCAATTAATCAATAAACATTGATGTACATTACAAACATATGCGGTCAAATATACAGAAACACAGGCGGACAAATTCCACAAGAAACTACTCTATACCAGCATCAAGCCGGCATAGACTCATGTAATGCGAGACATAAGTTGGTCTTCCGAATGTCTTAAAAGCGATATAGCTAAGTTATCCCTTAGACATATCGTATTGCAATCATCACAGGACATAACTTAGTTCAACCCCAACAGAATTAGCATGATATAACCTGTCAGTAGTATGGAGGAAATACTACATGTATAAGTGAGTAAGTATGCACCAATGTACTTTATATGGATATTAATGGAATGCCCAATTTTCACACCGGTCAGACGAAATATATTCAAGATAGTTTCTAGGGATACTGAAAGTGTCTGTGTTCTGCCCCCAAACACTTTGAAACAATTGAAAGCCGAGAACCATGACAAAATAATTATGTCGACCAATTGCAGAATATTTTGATATTTGAAATGAATTTGATTCAAACATAGTATTCTTCCCAAGGCTTCATATTCTACTCAGCGTGTTGCAATATCATTATACCTATATGCACTTTACCCCCCCCGCCAAACTTCGTTTAGGAATATAGGAATGGGCTCCGCTCGCTCGTCCGTGAGTCAGTCGGTAACAAATTTGAAGCTCTATATTTTGGTCATCGTCAGTAGGATTTTAATGACCTTCGGGATGCTGATGACTCAACATGTGGAAAAGAGTAGTAACAAACAGCGAGTTTCGTCCATAGACTTTTTTTCGGAGTTACAGTCCTTATTGAGTAATAGGACTTAGTGTGAAGATGTATTTTACTCTTTACATGATAAAATCCTTCGGCACATCCTATATAGGCCACACGGTCACACCCCATCATCCGATTGTCACCAAACTTCATATGGATCTTTGGGGTGGCTTCTAGATGGGAGCTGTCAACTTTTTCCCCAAAATTGTTTTAAAGGCACGTGAGGCCTTAGTTGTCGAAAATATTCATATTTGTTCCAATCACCGTAAACAGAAAAACATTAAAATGCATACAGTTTCGTTCATATATACCATGACTATCGCGTAAACAGCATGTTATCATAAAGACCTACTATATTTTACCTAAGCAAGAGCCTGATTGTGTTACAGAAGACAGCACAATGTTACTGGCTAATCACACAAAAATGGCATAAACGCTCTTTATTTGTTCCATATCAGAAATTAACCAAAAAAGATCGCTCTTTATGTTCACCATCATAATATAAACAAACACCAGAAAAGTAACTTTTTACGCTTTTGTTTACATAACAATGGTCAAACAAATGACAATAACATACTGTTTATGCGATATTTCTTATTTGTATACGGACAAAGTCTGTCTACATTTTGATGTTCTTTCTGTTTGTGGCGGGTTTTGACGGGTGGAAATATTTTTACAGGATACCCACCGCCAAGGCCAATCGTACCTTTAAAACATGGACGCCAGCAGCCATGTTGTTTATCTGGAAATTTGGATCTTGTGTCCGTCCGTACATATATCTCAACAAAGGGTTATAGCATCTAAATGAAATATTGTATGTAGGTTCACCATCATTACTACTTTCAAACGAGGAGCAAATGACGTTGTTCACATTTTCCATTTTAGAGTTTTCCTTCTTTGTTTTTCTGTAAATTATTTCTATTTGTCCGTTCGTGCAGATATCTCAGCCATGTGTTTATCTGATCTGAATGGATAATGGTATGGAGGTTTTCCACCACGAATGATTTCAAAATACTGCCCAATGATATTGTTTGCATTTTCATTTTGTCTGAGTTATCAACCTCAGTTTGTCAATTTTTCGTGATTTTAGTTTGTCCGGATTGATAATTCAAACAGTTGTGAACCGATTTCAATATTTTTTTGAATTCATGCAGGTTTTTGATCATCATCATTTCGAAAAAAGCCACAAGAGAACATAAATAAACCTCAGCGGAAAGCCACCTTGGTGGGGGGGGGGGGGGGGGGGGGGGTACTCTGGGCGGTGCACTTGTATCCATTGATTTTATCCATTATCCGCAAACTATATGACTGTTTTATAGTATACATCTTATATGTATCATTTATAATTGTATGCATGCTACCCTCGCGGATGTCTTTATACCAATAAATATCTATCTCGCTTCCCAACTCTCGAAGAAAGGGCTTCCTTTTCGTAGCCGATGTGAGTAGTTCGTGGATAAGATCATCACAGTCTGGGCTAGACGAGGTTGGCGCTGGTTCTAACCCCAACATGGGCAAAAATCGCGACCGATTTTCAAGCTTTATTTGAGTTGACGGATAACTCAATGCGCCACACTGTTAGATACATGGCCATTTCGATAATACATGATAATTTGTTCACGCTCACCGAAGAAAGCACATTTGAAGCATTGCACACTCACACTGAGTCAGTTCATGCCCAGGGTTCGCACTGTCATTTGCCAAATTTGCCAATGGCAAAAAAAATTCACATTTGGCAAAAAATATTTTCATTTGGCAAAAGTTTTGGCTAGTCACTTCTTAATTCATCAAGATTCAAGAAAGTTGAACAATATTGGTCAATCAGTACCATTCATTTCAGGAAACTCTTACAATATAACTATATTAGTGGTGTTTTATATGTTTTCGGAAAAGTTAACACATCTATTCAGATGCAGTTAATCTGATAGCGATTAGTAACGATGGGCGGAGGGATTAGCCGTATTTAGTTTGGTGGTTGTGTTTACATAGCTAATCATCCTGTGATGTGCCCTTCTGATGAAGCAACCCTTCGACCATTTTATTGTCCGGTGATTAGTTTATTGTTGTATGATAAACCATAATAGAGATGCGAGTATAAATATTAACTAACTGTTTTCCTATCGATATCAAAAGTCGTTCAAACCACGAGTGTCGAAACCTAAGACTCAATTAAGGTTGCAGAAACTGGTACTATCATGTATAGTTTTTTTTTTAATTTGCCAAACAATATTTTCATTTGGCAAATTATTTGGCAAAAGTAAATTTCGGTCCAGCGCGGACCCTGTAAAATCATGCCTCCATAATTTGATATCAGAATTATCTATATACTATAAGATTACAGATTTTGCATGAAAATCACAATTATCCAGAAATTGTGTCCACGTATATATAGTATGTGGTGTACGAAATCGACATTTTATTGGACTCCCACTCCGCTGCAAGCCAGATAAATGTCTGTAATATAATGTAACTTAAAATTTATCTCAATTTTGCAAATACTTTCTTTGTTGATGAATCGGAGAGATGAAACTCTTTTCAAAGTTCTAACAGCGATTCTCGCGAGAGCGAATGTGTGACAGCACTGACGTTATTAAGATAAGTTGTCTCATCTTCAATGAGATGACCATCTTCTGATTCCCTTTCACAGTTTACCTTCAAGGATGTGCGCAATGATAACAAACACTTTAATTAGTGCGTCCCCTGTTTCATCTTATTCCCGATGGTGTTGAAATCTCAAATGATCCATGCACCCTGCCGGAGATATCAGGCCACGTGCTCCCTAGCATCATCAAATGACCACGGACTTCCGATGATAATGACCGTTGATTTTATGACGTAATCCACTAACAATAAATTACCCGATTGTTTATACAACCATAACGATTATCCGCTCATTTCACGCGCTGCCGCAAAGGCCAGCAAAGGGAATACCCACCGAGCGCGCACGAGCTACTTTGATAAGAACCGTTCCCTGTGGAGTGAAATATATCCCTGGTCTCTGTGGGAGGGTGAGGCGCATGCCTCATCACACAGTCTAATATTAAATTTTACGTCCATGGCCGTTTTAACTGACAAGGTCGTGTCCGAGAAGATTTCCCTTGTCTCGGAAATAGAAATAATAAAAAAAACAGTCGCCATTAAAATGATTTAAAAAAGATACATCCCTTCGCAATTTTATATAAGGGTTTCATCATCATCATAAAATAATGCAACACGACAAGACTTTAGGAGATGCAGAAGAGAGTTTGTGAAGAGGTTCTGTGAGCAAGCGGTGTCTGTTTATAGATGTGGTCATTCATTTATTCAGAGTAGAACAGCATGTAATAGAAAATAATGTGAAGCGGTGGAGAGGAAGAAGAGTAGAATGCGTAATATAACAGGATGATGATGTGGGGGACTATATATCATCATTATCATAATCATCATAATCATCATCATCATCATCACGCTGTTGATCAGAACACTGTTTTTGACAATTCCAGTTGCGGTTCATGTGGACTTTCATTCGACAGTGAGATGAAGCACATAACTAATTCATGCAACACTTTGTGTTATGTCTAAAAACACATTCATCCATTTAGTGTATGCCTCTCACATTCTCTCTTTCTCATTCTGCCCTCTTTGACTCTATTCTACATCTCCGTTGCACAGTAACATGTACGTACATATCTATTGTATATATCTATTTGTCTAGCTTGTGTGTGCAGACGACATTGTGTCTGTACCACAATAATTATAACTGAGTTGTGTATGCTCTTCATTAATGGATGTTAATAAACAAACAAATAATAAATCACCATCTGCATCATCAGCAGCACCACAATCATCATCGTCATCGTCATCGTCGTCATCACATCATTAACATCATCGTTGTTATCAGTACCTAAATCATCATTATCAGCAATATGATATTCACCAGCACCATCATCATCGTTGTCTTTTTCTTCGTCATGATACTCATCAACAACACTAACAGTAGCAACCTGCATAATGTACAAATTCACTCGCCAGCAGTACCGAGAAGAGAAGAAAAAAAACTAACCTGCAAAAGCACAATAAAAATATATACTTCTGTCGTAAAACATCGAGGTGGGATGCAATTTGTCAAGTCTCGTCGGATCTCGTTTTCCACGATGATAGCATGTGATGTAATCCAGACCATAACATTCTTGGCCAAGCTGCTTTAGTACTATACGTGTGGTCGGCTGGATATATACAGCGTGAATATACCGATTTCCTGGCAAAAGACAGAAACCACACTGACGTCTGTTATATTCTTCAGAGGACTCCCGCTTAGCTTGATTCGAATCTTCCGCGGGATGAAGTACAGTTACGCAGAAATTTGTAGCGATGTAATAGCTCTTGTTTCCAAAAATGTTCTTGATAGTCATCGATAACTGACTAGTAGAAATTCTCCAAGTATCGTATGGCAAGAAAATCGCCTTAAATAACTACAACCTGTTTGGTTCAACAGGGCACGCGCTTATTGATAATTTGTGAATGAAAACAGACATAGCTTCTTCATAAAATTTAGCTAATGCATAACGATGAAACAGGGATTTCAAAGCTGATAATGGTTTAGAGCATGCTCCAGACAAATATAAGGTTATAAGCTTCCCTGTTGAACCCTATAAACTAAACTATACATTTTCGTATTCGGCGATGCACAGCATGTTCTCCTGAAAATATACGTCAATCTTGAACTTATTTCAAAAGCAGAAATAACCAATATCGGCATTATTTTATTTTGTTTACGTTCTATATGAACCTATATAGAGTTACCAGATGTACGCTCTTTATAATGCGTTTCATTGTGGCCCGCGCCATAAGATGGCATAACATGGAATAACTGGTATATATAAGTTGACTTTGGGCTTATTTCAAAATAAAATAATCCAATATGGACCTATGTTAATATTTAGGTCCAATATGAACCTATTTTCTCGAGGATATGTTGCCATGCCACGGTCACAGACATTTTCCAGCTGTTTACAATTTTTCGCATATATTTGAAACAAACGCTCTTTATTTTTATCATATCAGGGTAATCGACTAACACGGAACGGTCTTTTCTGTTCCGTGTGCCATGCAAATGGTTGTTTTTTGTTTGGGACATAACACCGTTTTCAATGTTGTATTTTAATGACTTCAGTGCGTCGCGTCTTTTTGGGACATACAATGCTCGTAGAACGATAGTTCAAGTATTCATCTATATAATTCGATACCTTGACAAATTCAAAAGCGTATATTATTAGGTGTATTTTGGAGCGCAAACCGCCATGTGGCTTTAAAACGATATATTTACTTATCGGCCTAACAGACAAGGGAGCGGGTCAGCCATAAACTATTCGGACCAAGTCTGAGTTTAGTGTGCCGTTCATTTGCAGAATGAGGTCCCCAGAGGGTGATTTTAGTGACGATCCTTTATAGCGGGCGAGCATAAATAAATTAACCATCTGGGGTCCGCATTCTGCTTAGGCCTCATCTTCACTGGAAGGTTTCTTTATTATCAAATTTCTATAGAAACTTCTTCACATAGATTCCTTTTTTAGTTTAGTTTCTCTATATATATCCCCAAATTTGCAGATGACACATTGCATTATCGAGGTTCTCAACGGATGTACATCACAATATTCACCATTTGGGAACTACAATCTTAGACTATGTCCCCCATAGCATATCAGGTCATGCAGAATGAGGTCACCAGAGGGTGAAATTGGCGATGCTAGCCCACTGTGCGGGTAGCGTCACCAAACGCACCCTCTGGGGGCCTCATTCTGCAATTGACAGGCACACTAAACTCAGACTTGATTCGGACTCGGCAGATGGAGGGTTGTGTCAATGACGTTGGGTACGTGGTTACCTGATTTATAATTTCCTCGATTTTCTTAAAGAATAAACAAATGTTGGTATTATAGTGTCGTTATGACCGGAAATAATCCAAGCAATGACTCGATGATTGATGTTTAGATGGGAGTAAACTTAAGATATACATTATGTTTACATCTTAAATCGGCGAAAAGTATTCTTGAGTTCCGCTGTTTATACATCACGTTTCTTTCGGTTTGAACTCATGGATTTAGATAGCTGTACGTTTCTGTTTTGTATTTTTCGATTGTGTTTCAGCGTCCACGAAACCTCAAAACTGACGTTTTAAGCACGTGCTCCAACAGCCCATTCTCCTGAAAATAAGCTCACATTGAACTTACAGTAATGCTCTATATAAGTAATCGACTTCTTAACCACAGCAGAATTATGGGTAACTTTTCAGGATTTAGTCGGAAATATGACTTGTTGCCATTCATCGGAAAGCTCTCCCCGTAAATTCAGCCATGATTTTGAAGACCAGTGACATTTAATTTCATTTCTGATATTTAACTGATCCTGGACAAAGAGCCAGAGGCTCGTTCTGGTTATATTTGATATTTGATATTTGAATAAAGGGAAGAGAGTGTAAGAACGAGAGAGAAAAATATAGAAATATTACAAGGACGCGAGCGAGAGAGAAAAGAGAGAGAGAGAGAGAGAGAGAGAGAGAGAGATAGAGAGAGAGAGAGAGGGGGGTGTATGTGAGAGGTATACGCGTATATATATAGAGGAGGGTAAAATGTTGAGGATACATTCAGGATTTCAGACATCAAGGTGCAACAACAACACACAAATTTTAATTTATAACCACTAGCTTTGTTCTGATAAATAAAACATATTGCAAGTCAAGTATTATATAAACTGATCTTATATTATGCACATTTTCATTTTGTTATTATAAAAATAGCGGAATAAGTATTGCCCTCTAAATACAGGTTTCGTAAAAACAACACTGAGTATATAAGTATACATCTTTAAATGTACCCAATTTATCACACTGGAAGTCGACTCTTTCCATGATGCTATATATAGAACCAAAAGATTCCCAATTGAGTCGGCAATACATAAAATTAAATAACATGCGGTTTGGTCAGAGTTGCACGAGTTTACACGCACTATATTTATTTTAAAATGCACACACTTAAAAATTACACCTTTTGTGATATCATTCTAATAACATCCGTGGCATTTATTTCGTAACTAATCTGAATGTTGTTGGGTACTAACCAATATTTTACGCTAATTAACGCCGGAAAAATGACAGTACGACTGAGAAAAGTTAGCGAAACCGAGTTTTTCGGTTCCAATCTGTCTGGAGATGCACATCGAGCATGTGTGGATGCCGGAACTATTGATAGCCACAGGTTGTACGGCAATGACCCGGTGCGTCACACTAATCT
The DNA here is from genome assembly GCA_032622095.1 of Siphonodentalium dalli. Lineage (NCBI taxonomy): Eukaryota > Metazoa > Mollusca > Scaphopoda > Gadilida > Siphonodentaliidae > Siphonodentalium > Siphonodentalium dalli. The sequence continues at coordinate 48,180,246 of CP136065.1, read as the reverse complement.
CGTATTGTTCTCTGAATTTGATATCAGAATTGTAGGTGATTTGTTTTCTGGTCTTATCTTGTATATTTGGCAAGTAATAGTGCGTTGTTGGAGCGCACATCCCATCATAGATCATGCCATCAATTTCTACTCTGGCTAACGCCCGTATAAAAATCATCATAATCCACCAGTACAAAACCTGGGAACTTTTTGAAATTTTGACAGGGAACCTTATAAAGTTGAAAAAAATAACGCGGGGAATATATTTATTAGTTATCATGCATCTGTTCCCTAATAACGTACTTCACTGTAGGTGAAGGTACCAACTCGAGATTGTACCATTTAAGTGACTTTGTGAGTTATTTTTCTTGCGTCGCTTACAATTATGGAATTTCTCCTGGGTAATTAATTCAATGTTTATTGTGATACATACGGCTCACAACAGTCACAGAAAAGCATTCAATCTCGAGCTGGGACCACCTCCTAATGTGAAGTAAATTATCGAGGAACACGTATTAACAAAGAAATATATTCCCTGTTGGTTCAATGTTATAAAGTCCCCTGTCATAACGAATCAGAACATCAAAAAGTTCCCAGGTTTTGTACTGGTGGAAGGAATATGATCTCTACGGGCGTTAGCCAGAGTAAAGATTCGTGGCATGATCAAATCCCATCACAACTGAAAAGAACGCATCAGTTTAAAAAGCATACGAATAATAGTCATTAGCGAAGTATGTGTGTTGTCATATGTCCGTGTGAGTAATACACAGACACAATCGTTGTAAAAATCACATATATATACGATGCGTGTGACTCAGTGGTGAACCGAAACTCAATGCAACGCCCTCTGCGTTATCACTGCGATATATCACTGCCACAAGGATGGTACTTTGCGGACCGATACATCTATTTTTACATATCGTCTGAACTATATTTAGTCACCTATTATCTTATTTTGACCACCAAAAGTTTGCAATAATGGTAATTCTTTCGGTATTGATAAGAACAATATGAACTAAGCCAGACCTAGACAATTTTAATTCTAAAACATAAGAACTAAGAACACGTAAGAAATCCTTACCAAATGTCCTTATGGCAGTGGTATCTCAGCGTAGCGATGGGAGATAACTCTGCCTGGAGTTTGTGGTGAACCCCGTGTAATTTCTGAAGAAAAATAATAGAGCTCGATTTTCCGGTCTCCAGATAAAGGACAATCAGACACTTATCATGTATCATTCCATCCATAACTTACGCATGTTCTCACCAGAGAAGTTCCACCTTCGACATAAATTAATCCTGACAAATTCAAAACACTCATCGCCTGGCGTATCTAATGGTCACGTAGATAGCACCAAATCTACGCACAATTAGTTGTTTATCAGTTCACAGATATGAAATCGTTCGGTCCTGTCAGGAATGCTTAACTTTCGACAGATATATTGGACCTGCCTTGAAATTTGTGGCTAAATCTATGACAATAGCGGAATTAAAAGACTGGTTTTCGTAAATACAATTCGAGGCACTTTATAATGCCTTGATTATATATATATATACTCCGGTTCAGTCGACGGTCAGCACACATGAAAAATAAAGTTGATTAGATCGGCAACCAGTTTTCAACCCCCAAATTAAAGCTGGTAGTTGTTCACAACTGTCTCATTCCATGCAGAGATTAACGCGACTTGTGATCTTCAAGTATCAAACTATATGTCTATTAGTATTTTTTGTTATCACTTAGCAGTTTATCAGTTCTGATGAAACATTTTTTTTTTATTCCACACTGATCAAGTGGTCCTGCTGAATTGCTATGATGCTGTTAGGGTAAACTGATGCTTTAAAGAAAAATGTACAGTTATTTTTTCTAAAGTTGTAATTTTCGTGGTGTTCGGATAATCTGAACATATCATGGAAAAGCCATTATGCGTATCAAACATTAAAAAACATATATCTATTGCGAATATATTAATATATTTTAATACTGGTTATAACGGGCTTCCGGGCACGTATATGCCGGGATTGGTGGGTGGTCGATAGCCCATGCTAATGGATTGAATTTTGAAATCCAAGATGGCCGCTGGCAGCCATGTGTTTTTGGCCGAATGACCCCAAAATGACTTGTTCCATGACAAATAGTATGCAGATAAATTCATATACAGCTGTTTACAGTGAATGCCCCCCGCAAATCTCAGTTTTAGTGTTAAAAGGAGGGGTGGGTGTCCAAAAATAGTCGGGGAAAAAACTGCCGAAAACGGAAAACAAAATTGAACGCGGGGGTGGGTGGGTCCCAACAAGTGTCGAAAGGAGAATCAGCATACGTGCCTGAAATAAAATTCCCCCTGGTTATATTAGTTGTTGAAAATCGACTGTAATCAAGATGGACATCCACGTCTTTTTCAATAAAACCAGCTCAATTAAATGAAAACAATATATATATATTATGTTCTTGAGTGTTTCACACAGACGCTGCCTTGTTCTCAAGTCGCTCGGATTAACCAAACACCGCGAAAGAGACAACGTAAGAACAAAATAACGGTACTTTTTCTTGACGGGATCAATTTGACCCATCATCATATGAATTCATGCAGCATGACCCCCCCCCCAACATCATAGTAGACTAGCAGGACCACTTGACCAGCGGTGTATTATGTCAGGACTGGTTAAGATTCGACACATACATTTTTATTGGGGCTGTCTTGTTGAAATGTCTATCTGAAGAAAAAAAATGTGTATCTGGAAATAAAGACGTTTTTACCGTATATATACAACTCCGGTCGTGTACTTTATCTTGAACTCTCTCGCCATATCCCCAGTAGTAAAGCAGTTGAATAAATGACCCACATTATTGAAACGTCAAATAAAACATGATAATTGCTCGTTTGTAGAGTTTCGTGGATTAAAATAACTCAACTGATACATGACCTATATAGACAAGGACGCGCGTTTTCAGCACCATACAATAATTGAATTCATGGAAATTATCGCCTAACAAAAAAAACTAAAAAAATTATAAACGGGTTCAGTTTATCTGTAATTTATTATAACTATAATGTACGCATCCCTGGTTAGTTTTAAATAAATATCATTCCCCTCACTTTTGATTGGACACATAATAAATGTTTATCACTTCGAGAATTCTGTCCAAGGCATATAAAACATGGCATACATGTGTTTAGCGACCAACCTTGAGGTTCAATTCACTCGGATTATTTTGAGGTTCGAAGATATTTCACTTTATAGCCAGACATTGGGTTTTGCAACCTTACATTTTCAAAAAATTTCACTGGATTTGTAAGCCATCAAATACAAACACTTGATAAAGAGCGTTTTTGTTAACCTACGAAATTTTGACTCATGTCTCAAGATAAACATGACAATTGTTTTGCGCCTGCGACATTCTGAATAGCAAACGGAGGAGACTGTTTATACTACGAAAGCCGTACATACGTCACAGAAAACAAAGTATCAGTCGTTTTCAACGTTCCTCACAGAAGGAACAGAGACGCTCTTTGTCGCGTCATATCAGAAGGGGACTGCGACGCTCTTTATTGTTCCATGCGCAAACGATTCGAGGTTGGAGGCTGAAATGAAACGGGCATGGTTCATTTGGAACATCCCAATTATATCTACGTAATTTGGAAGAATGGATATAGGATCGGATAGGATAGGATATATATGATAGGTCGCTAAAAGCACGAAATTAAGATTTTTAGGCTTTATATATGCTCTAATATACGCTCTTTATATATTAAATAAGATTAACAAAGTAATAAGTGAAGTGCGAGAAACTCTTCTTATTTTACCATATCAGAAATAAATTGCCTAGCAACGCTCTTTATTGGGAACCGATATATCTAAGTTCTATGACTTGAATATTTTTTTCTGAAATATATCCTCGTTTAAATGTTATGTATCGACATATTGTGATCACCGGAACCGAGCCGTAAATTTGCCGTCGATTATTACACTATTACTCTTATAAGCATGGGACCACACAGAGCGTTTCATCTGTTTCCGATAAAAGTTAAATAAAGAGCGAATGTCTCACTTCTGTGCAAAAATAATTGTTTTTAAGTATATAAAGCCTATGGATTGGTATACAATTTAGCGACCCATCCCTCCATCATAATTACGTACACATTTTGGATGTAAAAGTAAGTCATGTCTTTTGAAGTCATATAATTACCATTTCGGTTAAAACGGAAGTAGCCATTAAAGAGGGACAGTACCCTAAATCCGACCATTTATGGGACCATCTCCTTTTATGACCAACATCATATATGCCACAAATGAATGAATTTGAGCCATGGATAAATGCAAAATACACTCATGCGCTCTAAATCCGACGCAAACAACATGGTAATTATAATGAAAATGAATTTATGATTGCAGTCATAAATTCATTTTCATTATAATTATCACGTTGATTGTATCGTTCATAGAGAACATGAGCGTATTTTTGCACTAATCCATGGCTCAAACTCATTCGTTTGTTTCATATATTCTGTTTAGAAAAAAGGAGATGGTCCCATAAGTGGTCGAATTTAGTGTACAGTGTCCCTTTAAATTCTTCTCCATTCACTTTTCCATGAAAATTGCACATACGAATAAAGATAGCTTGTTTTTGTAGCACTATAGCGACGGGTTGGTTCCTAAATATTGTATACATGTATACATCTAGATCCCTCCACCAACATTACTGTAATACGTGCACATATTTGGAAATAGAAACGAGCCGCGGCCATTTAAAACACCTTCCATAAATTGTTGATAAATTCACGAAATTATTGCGATTGTTTTTCGAATGACACATTCAGCAAGATTCTATACAACGAGAAATTGTCAATAATCAACAAACGGAGAAAATGAACGGTGAATACACTTCCTGAGGTATACTTCATCACCCTACTTCGGCGTACAGTTATTTGACAATGGTACATCGTGACACGTTTCCATCTGTCACAATATCATTATAGTACACAGAATATGTTTACTGGCTGATCGCATTTCCGTACACTATAGAATCACTCAGAGCCACTCAAAGAGATGTCAGGATCGCCTTGGCGTAATTAGTTATGAGTCTGGTGAATGGGTGGGCGGAGCGTGCTTCTTGATTGGTGGTCTCGGTGCGACGTCACGTTCTCTGGTTATTACAAGAGCTGGTTATTCCTTATTTTTGACACTCTATATCTAAATGTTTCTGAACTAAACCAATCGTGACGTACAGAAGAGGGATCTGGCGATACTATCTTACATCGATACACACTAACTAACACAAAACAGGGATCTGTTATTTGTTAAAACAATCTGTTATCATGAGTATTAGCATAGGAGGGTATATTCAACCTGGATACCCAACGGGTCTCGGACACGACATGTATCAGCATTATCCACAGCCGATGAGATACGCTGATCCAGGAAATGGTCAGTATATGGACTACCATGCGTGGATGTTGAATGCGGCCAACGAGATACCCATGACCACAGAGACCTACTATACGATGGGCACACCCTCGCCGCCCGAGGGACAAACCGGTCCTTTCTATCCGCAAACTGGTGTCAGGACAGTTAAACGTCGAGTGACGGCAAGTAGAAAGGAGCGAAGGAGGACGCAGAACATTAACAACGCGTTCGCTTCGTTGAGGGGTTGCATTCCGAACGTTCCTGCCGATACAAAACTATCAAAGATCAAGACATTAAGATTAGCATGTAGATACATTTCATATCTAATGGAGTTACTATCGAAAAACGATCCAGAACTAATGGACGAAGGTTTCAAAGCCGATCTCACAAAGAAAATAGCGAAGGTGATTCACGACGAGGATATCAAACAAGAACTCGTAAGTTTATAATCTTTGTATTAATTTTTATCTTCTCCTTTTAAAAATTATATTTCAGGTACATGACAAGAAAACATTTCATTATCAGAATCAGTACAGTTTATTGCAAATGTTATGATTAAATATAGAACATGCATAATAATATATACAAGTATGTACAAGGCTAACACACCGGTTCTAATTGAGTTACAAATATTTCCTGCTTTCTTTTTCGATTGGAATATTTAAAAAAAATCACCCGTGTTTTATTGTTATACGAGATATCGCCTCAAATACTTCCGCGGAACATGTTAAAGTTCACGCCTCAACGTTGTAGAATTTATATAACAAAACAACCATTTTTACAATTTAATCTCATTCTGGAAATTAGAGGCAAAAATGTGTCAACGTATAGTATGCGCCTGAAATGCGGTTTCGAAGATAATTAGTGGGGGGTTGGGGACAGACAAATTGAGACATTATTCTGATACACAATCGAAATACTGGATATACACATTGTAAATGAAGAGGACCTCCGTATAAATATAACTGCAATATCCGAGTCGACGCACGATCAATCTTTTTTTCTTTTTCACTAATAAATAACAATATACATTGTAATACTAATTACATACAGAAAACACACATCTCCCGAAACACTTTCATAATACATTTTCGTAATGGGCAAAACAAATTAGCAAGTTTCATAACTAAATGTATTACCCTCATCAATAATGCATATGTTTTGCGTTCACAAATTGTAACTTTCAACACGAAATTTAAATATTAATTACTTCCCGGGTAGTTTTAAATATTGTGGTTCCCCTATGAAACAAAATAGATATTATAATTTTATTAAACCAGTTGATAATTGATGTATTTCCTGAATCCGAGAATATGTATGTATACAAATATGTGCGAATCTAGAGTGGGAAAATAGTTGCTATATAGGATATAGCGCAGAAGAGTCAATATAGTAACGTTTTGAATATTACGGATAGATGTATTTATTGTAACGAAATATATCGCAGAAAATGCAATAAATGCAAATTAGTTGGGACTGCGTTTCCTAAAGACTGCACGTTGCAGCCGAAACTGAAACATTGACATATCGAATTGAAGTGGGCGAAAATTGGTCACGCAGCCAGACAAAAAATGACGCTGGCTATACTCTGTATATATAGTAACATTTAAAAAAATGTTTTACGCTAAAACGTTCCCCATGCACGGTATGATGCAAGTTACGTGATTAATAACAGTTGTAAGGTCAACATTTCGCACAATAGTTAATTCTTAAACCGTAAATACGCAATATTTGTATCCACGTTTGCACTTATTAGAATAGTGTGTATTAAATATCCGCAAATATGCACTTGTCTCACGCTGTAACTGTGGTTCTGATATTATTGGAATGCACACACCTGCTTGTAAGGTTGAACTAATTGCGTTAGCATCATTTTATTTCCCCATTAAACAGTGAATTAAAAATTAAACCGTAGACACGTCGTTTAATGCTGACCTGAGTCAAGTGTGTATAAACAAAAACACATGTTTAACTGCGAGGCTTCTATAAGAGAGGTTTTAATTTCGATGCGCAGATTTTATCGGGTTTTACAACCAGTTGATATCGCAAGATTGCACGACCTATGTGCAGTTTTATGAATTCCCTTCCGTCGGGCGATGTTCTCAGAAATAAAGTTTGTGAGAAATGCTGATGTAGTTAAGTGCACAAACACGAAGGATACATTATGCTTTAAATTTTCATTATATGGATTTAAAATGATATTCCAACTTCCTATATTTATGAAAGGCTAAATTAACATATTAGGTTAAAGGTCAGCGGACTTCAATTAGAAACAAATTCTGTCCATCACAGATTTACAATTAAAAGCACTCTAAAATATGCAGTAAAATAAAACAAAAACAAAACGAGAAATTTACATTGAAAATGAGACTGCAAAATTTCTTATTTCCTAATTCACCGTGAGCATGTGCTCGGACTAAATTTTCCGAATAATTATTAAATTTGCTATTCTTCCACTAAAATTATTACCCATTCAGAAAATAAGTGTGGCGATATGATATTCTAAATATATTTTTCATCAAATAATTTCAAGATACCGCCTATTCTCATGACAAACGTGTGGTTCTTGCCAGGTCCAGTGACATCCCCTGATCCTTACTTCTTAATATGCATTAAACACAATTATTGAATAACTAAATGAGAGCATTGTATTGACATATATTACGTTTGGTGTGATAAGTAACCATACAACTGACAAAATAATATACTTCTGTGAAACTCCAAATTGTTCTATCTGTAAAGCTGGTCGTTTTGACTTTTTCGACAGCAGGATATATAATACGAATTCGGCATCATCACTGCAAGTGTTAAGCGGAAATGTCAATTTTAAAATGACCCCATGGTGACAATATACCTCTGGTATTTTGCATCGTGCTACGACAGCGACACATTTCTGAGTAATTACTAATCTCATATTCTTATTATAGTAAATATGTTTATATCTTTTAAAAATAATTCCTTTCATATAGTCGACATATATATACGCAGATAATTGTGCAAACTATGGATTTTTTAAAATTTCATTGACACTTGGTTGGATAAATTTAATTTTTCGGCTGTTAGTTGCACTCATGGTTTTAATATATGAGATTGTATTTCACTTGGTGTGACATCGGACATTCAGTACTCAGAGATCTGATTTCCCGGAACGAATACACAAGGTCTTTTGCTACGGTAATGCCCAAAGTAATTGACCACTTAACCACAACAGAATTATGGGTAATTTGTCAGGATTTAGTCGGAAATATGGCTTGTTGCCATTCATCGGAAAGCTCTCGGCGAAAAATTACCCATAATTCTGCTGTGGTTAAGTGGTCAATTACTTTGGGCATTACTGTAATTTCCTGAATATCGATATTATTGGTCAATTGACCACATGCATACGGAAGGGGATTCACGTCAATGGAAAAGAGACACTCTAATCAACATGCATGCTTTGTCTTCACCCTTTCTTTACTGAATGGATTCTCCCACCTAGCTATAAACGTATACATTGGAATGATCTATTATCTATCGGGAGGGATGTTAAGAAGTTAAAAGCAGAAGGATTCCTATTCATATATATAGGTGGGAAATGTTCAGATAATAACTTCAAATATGATCGCTTGTTGAACTTATTTTATGTACGTCAATGTATATCTATAGTAAAGAATTATATAGATTGGCGGTAAATCATAGACAAGTAACCCGTCGATCGAATGGCGCCAAATGCGACAGTTTTGTCAGAAATTCTGACTAAAGATTGTATTGAATATTGCATTTGCATGCTTCGGTTGGGAACCTTCATATGAAAGTTGAATATAACTATTGCGGTACAAGTTTCAACGTGTTAAGAATATAACAGTAACATACAGGTCGCCATAGCATTACTGTGACACGGGCCTTTATCAGAAATTACCTCGCCATTTTTATTCAATTTTTGACCCCGCGGTTCCTTGCCGTTTTGTTGGTTCTACATCAACTCTTCAAGGAAGTTTTAAACAAGTAATGTTTTCGATATTACTCTGCAGAGGAGAGGCACCACTCTTGAAAACATTAACACACGTATGGTATGGCCGTTGTCGGCAATAGAAATTGTGAGAGTATCATGCATGGAATACTAGCCAAAATATAACTCCTGTTTTTAGTGTTTTACGATTTCGAATGCCTCCGATTCTATTGATATATCGAATTGCGTGTATAAATAAATGTATATCTCTCTCCCTCTCTCTCCCCCTCTCCCTATCTCTCTCCCTCTCTCTCTCCCTCTCTCTCTCTCTCACCCCTCCCCCTCGCTCTCCCTCTCTCTCCCTCTCCCACATCTCTCCCTCTCTCTCCCTATCTCTCCCTCTCTCTCTCCATCTCTCTCACATCTCTCTCCCCTCTCCCCTATCTCTCCCTCTCCCCCTCTCTCTCCCTCTCTCCCCCTCTCTCTCCCTCTCTCTCCCTCTCTCTCCCTCCCTCTCTCTCCCTCTCTCTGTGTATTGATAACGACGACTACCGTGTACCTTATTTGAAGAAAAAAAATTGCAGAAACTGAACCATTGTCGTCTCAGTTAAATAAACCGTTTTGCCTATAGTCTACCCACCCCAGTCGTGCGATGTTTAAATGTCAGTGAAATATTTTGAATCGCCATGCTGTTTTCCCGCACCCATATTATGTTATTAATTCATGTTCCTTATTACCATGTATTATTGGTTATTGGAATAAAAGTATAAAAAAAAAAATGTTGTTCCAATAGTCAGCGAAAATTTCGAATCATACAGGATTAATAGAAAAAATCCGTTTGAATGTAACTCTTCACAAATAGGTACCACCATGTTGCAGATAAACGCTCTAAACTTACACTTACAGGAAGCCAGTTCAAGCCACATGCCTAAATTATACTTGGGCGAATGCTCTGATTAATTGATAAATAAACTTCACTTTTTTGTATCTGGAGTCCATATCCATATCAATTATATGGACAGAAATCGCGATGAACACGTGACCTATGGTTGTCACCAATGAAAAGGATACATAACCGTTTACCATCCTATTATCCAACACGTGTCGGATGGAAATGGAATACATGTAATTCCTCGCAATGGGAGTTTAATTTGGAATAAATTACATTTGTTCAATTGAAAGCGAAATGATTGGCCCTCGCACGCGACCACCAACTGTTCATGGAGTGGCAGGCATGTGGTTGTTGGGGGTCACCAGTCAATGTTCTGGTATCGCGATATAAGCGGTGCATGGTAACTATATTCTATAAGGACGAAGAATAAAAAAAAACCCTTGCCTGGCCTTCTGGATAGTATAGGAACAATAAATACTGCATTGCTGGGAGCTACAATGGTTTCAATATTTGAGTACATTTACTTTAGTTGGAACATTTTTGTTGCCGCTGCATATACAGTTGTTTCAGAGTTTTCATGAAATAAACGTCTGTTTATTTCAGGGCAATCGATTCACATGCATGAAGTTTAATAATCAGTGTTTAGATCAAATTAAGAAAACCCTGTGCCATTACATTATCTCATATATGTGAGTCGACCATCGGTCGCTTTACATATATAAGAGAATGCATTGGCCTAACAATTTGTTATCATTTTAAAAAAATAAATTTTCTTACATTCTTTAACAATTTTTATCATTTTGTCTTACATTCTTTAACAATTGTTATTATTTTTTATAATTTCTTACATTCTATAACAATTTTTATAATTTTTTCTTAGATTCTTTAACAGTTATATTTATATTACAAATTAGAAAATAAACTATTGATTGCAATTATTGCTAGCACACATGTACGTTACACTTGAAATTTATTTGCTTCAGCGTTTTTAAATATTTCTCAAACACCGATATGTAATTTATAGCAAATTATAGGGATTGCTAGTTTTTATAATGTATCTCTCAATTTAAAAAAAAAAGATAACTGAAATGAATGGAAAACAAAGGAAAAATGGCTCAACTTATTGCTTCGTTAGTTCAAGGTGGAGATATTATTAGATTCTTTACGTTTTCGTGCATCATACAATCACATTGATGCAGAAAAAGGCTAGTATACTTCCAACTGTGCGACATATGAAAGTATATTACCGCAAATCTGTGTGAATCATAAAGATGATTAGACTCTGGCAATAAACATCCGACGCACAATCATTATTCTCCACGGGAAGCTCGTATCTCACGAAAGTGATACCGAAAATCAAAGTTTAAACTCAGAGAAGGAGTGAAAAATCTCGTAAAAATTGAACTTAGGAGATAGGACAGAGCGGAGAAGAAAATAGTGAACTTGAATTTGCAAGGGGTCATATGCAACAATATAATTTGCAATATTAATACAGCTAATTCCATTCAGTCCAGACTGAGTAGATATCAATTTCGAGTAAAAGCAATTTTTAATACAGTAAAGATTGGAAGACGAATCGATTCCGAATATAATAGATGTAGCAAACTGAACTAGGGGATTTAAAATGGCCGCATACAAGTGGTTCATGTACATACGTTTACGAACCATTGCTATATGGGTTTAATTCGAGGATTGAGATATAAGATTATAGATTCATTATGCTTATTTCAATACTGTGATCTCTTGAACATGTTCACGATTCAGGTAATGTAACCTCAATAAATGGATATATATTTCCAAAAAATAACACAATGGCCACCTATATATATGTCATTGGACGGGTAGAAATGGTATTAGTTTATGTCTATGAGAATACTTCGCACGCCAAATCAGTGCGTTATATATTCTCGGGTTATGATGAACGTTGGACGCGGAAATTAAGCCGATAAGTTGTGCGATTGTACCATTGTGAAGTACGCCTACTGTGTTGCGAAATGGATACACAGTGTTTCAGAATTTACGCGATCTGATATGACGGGCTGCTTATCTTTACCACAGAAAACACGGATAACATTTCGACAAAAACCCGCATCCCGTCGAGCTTGAAAAATTAACTGTTCGGCATCGCATGAACTTTGAGTACGATTCACAATCCTTATCGTAAATCCACGTGCGTCGGTCTGAGTTAGTTGGTTTTATTATATATATCTCCGCTGCGATAAGCGATTGTCTTTTGTTGTCATGACATTTTAAGAATACAAAATATATATTCAAGAATTTACGAGTTTTTGTGGAACGAATCTCACACGGCCTGCGGTGATTTCGTAATAGATTTTATATTATGAATGAACTAGAACGAAATTCTCACTGTGCTCTAGCGCCCTTGAGTCGTCGCTCCTGATAGTATATGAGTATCTATGCATGTTCCTATGTCGGTTCTAATCTGCGTTGCAATAAACATCAAGGTTTAATTATATTTTTGTATTATGATTATTTTTTGTTGATCTGATGTTTTTTTTTTGCTGGCGGGAGCAGCGTGGCTTCCAGAAAATAGATATTCCGGCGACTCCCAAATTTGATTCCGCTTTTGTCTTTGTGTGTGTTCCTTGGCTTGGGAACACAAAGTGTTCCGATCGTGCAGTCAGATAAATAATACTGGTGTATTAAAGTGGTCCTATATTATATATCTCTTCCCGACACTCTGTGTTCCAGTTGTGAAGTCAGATAACCAATGTTTGTGTATTAAAGTGGTTCTATATCAGTTCCCGACACTCAAGCAGTGCTCCGGTCGTAAATATATATCAACTACATGTAAACAGCTTTGATACATTGTCGTAAGAGAATAGTATCAATTTCAATAACTTATTGTAATACAAGTGGAAAGTGCTCTCAAATGGTGTATGCCTGCCATAATTTTACCTGTTCGGAATTTATTCCACTATTTCTAACATAAAACAGTGCCCTTTGAGGTATTTAAAAAAAATAACATTTATTCATTAACTCTTGAATTAATTGGACCCAAAACTCAGACACAGCCTATTTTATTGGGTCCAAACAGAAAAATATAAAATAGACAAAAACAAGGACACATGACAATTTAATGGTGTATATATCTTGTATCATGGAAATTCCTTATATTCATTAAGTATGAAGTCGTCACTAAATGAGGTATTTGCATCCCATGCTCGTGTATACTTCCAGTACCCCTGGTGGATTCAATATGGTTGATTTGACCGCGATATCAATTAAGTTTTAGTAACCACGAGCAGTTTGCTCAATTTTCAAGAGGTCAAAATCCCACGAACAAAAATTACATACATTCTAAATAACCGTTGTAACACATTTATTCTCTATTTTCAAGGAACTTGCGAACAATCCAGATCGAATAGACAAAGAAAAGTCCAAATCACGAACAGGGTGGCCTCAGGAAGTTTGGGCGTCCGAACTAAAACAGGACATATCTCCAGTACCAGAACATGAACACTGAACGCTGAAGCCAGCAATAAGCAAATATAAAGACTACTGTGATTCCTACTTATTGGACCAATGTAAATAAAGAACGTTTTAAATTATGTGTTCTGAACGACTCGTGTTTAAGTGCTGATAGTGAAATTGGTTTGTGTGTCTGTAAGGAATGTGATTTCATTGTTGACTTGGAATTTGTATCCACGTTTCTAAAATACCATATACATGTATGCCATTTGTATGGAAACTTTCCTCAGTTTCTTGTTATGAATAAGTTGTGATTTGCCAACTTTAGAAGCCCACGGAAATAACTTGCATCTTTAAATGTTGTGGAACCATGATTTATTGGTCGATGGTGGTGAGAGCTCTATATATCTTCAACATGGACAATACATATATATAGAGAAAAATAACTGGAATGTGCAAATGTCTGCTCTTGGCTATAGGACATATTGAAATGTCTCGAAACACTTATACGTAAATGAAAACGCCATTGAATTAACTTTTCTATCATCTAAACTTGGCCGGGAGTGGTTACCCTGTATACCAGGTCCATAACGACCTGTCGTCTTGTAGAATTTTAGTTTATTTTCACCACGAACTGTCAATTGGTGGGTTACTGTTAGCCTTGCGCAATATTCTGTGAATATAATTAGTATGTGCAATTATATAACGTATTTACGAATTTCCAGTCACTGAGGAAATATTTTGAATATTTTATAATTTTTCCAATGAAGATATTGAATGATTTGATCGTACATTGTATTATCAATTGCTTAAACCTTTACCCAACAGAACGGCCCTGTGCCAATGCATTCTCTTATATATGCGAGTCGACCATAGGTTGCCTCGCATATATAAGAGAATGCATTGGCTTAACACATTAAAAATTATAAAATTGTTAAAGAATGTAAGAAAAAATGGTAAAAAGTGTTAAAAAAAGATTTTTTTAGGCCAATGCATTCTCTTATATATGCGAGGCGACCTATGGTCGACTCGCATATATAAGAGAATGCATTGGCACAGGGCATAACTGTAACTATCACAATGTGGTCAAGGAGCCGGTTCCAATGATATCCATATTTGTATGGTTCTATTGAGACAGACCGAAGATATTTTAGGCTGTTGAAGCTTTATTTGGCCGGTTTTGGCCGGTTTGTTGGGTAAAGGGTTAAGATATTGAATGATTTGATCGTACATTGTATTATCAATTGCTTAATGAGAATTGTGTTTTTTGAACTTTGTATACCGAGGCAGTATATATGTACACTATTGTAAAGTTTATAGAATGTTTGAATAAATTATTTTTATATGATAATTAATGTGCTCATTTGAAAACTTTTGCCCACCAGTCTGTTATACCACTCAAATGGAGTGGGTTATATCATACATGTCTGTGTTCGAACACTTAACCCTTAACCGGGAGATGCGCTGGTGCACCATTAAAGAGCCTGTTCCCGCGCATTCTCTTATATATGCGAGTCTCGATCCCATAGGGAGTCTCGCAGATGCTCTAACTTATATAATGTATATAAAGATAAATATTGTTAGACCAACGCATTGTCTTATATATGCGAGGCTCCCTATGGGATACTCGCATGTATAAGATAAAGCACTGGCACAGGGTTTTCGCAAAATTGCAGGAAGCTCCAGTCATTGAAGGGTTAAAGATGCATTCAGGGTTCCAGACATTCAGTTACAACAACAACATAAACCAGTCGAATTCAACGCCTTTTCTGATTTGTTCTGTCGAAGAATGTTGACAACCATAAATAACATATAGCCCTATAAGTATGAAAGAATATTAAAAAAAAAAAAATTGTGTGGCACAAAAACGTCGAAATTGTAAATAATCCATGCATAGAAATTTAAATATCAAACATAATAGCGTATTTGATGTAGTATATCTCGTTTCAAACGTTATTTCATTCACTAGAATCTAATCAAAAAGTAAAATATAAGTTTCGTAAAATTAACCTGATCCCTGAATATCATCTTAAAAATGCGAAACACTTTGACCCTTTACCCAACAGAATGGCCCTGTGCCAATGCATTCTCTTATATATGCGAGCCGACCATAGGTCGCCTCGCATATATAAGAGAATGCATTGGCTTAACACATTAAAAATCATAAAATTGTTAAAGAATGTAAGAAAAAATGGTAAAAAGTGTTAAAAAAAGATATTTTTTAGGCCAATGCATTCTCTTATATATGCGAGGCGACCTATGGTCGACTCGCATATATAAGAGAATGCATTGGCACAGGGCATAACTGTAACTATCACAATGTGGTCAAGCAGCCGGTTCCAATGATATCCATATCTGTATGGTTCTATTGAGACAGACCGAAGATATTTTAGGCTGTTGAAGCTTTATTTGGCCGGTTATGGCCGGTTTGTTGGGTAAAGGGTTAAGTGTATGTGTATTCAGGGTTCCAGGCTAAATTGTATAAAACAATTTTACTTATTTAGATTCAAGTGTATAAAATAACATGTCTGGAACGAGATACGCTACATGGAGGATGCCATTTTGTTTTACATTGAGTTTTCTATACATTTATTTCATATCGTGTTGATGTCTTAAATTTAGGACACCAACAATTATTTTGTTAATTTTTAAATAACAAAACTATATAATCTTTGGTTTTTATAAATCTAGTTTATATGTCTTATTTTGGTTTTCTAAGGTTTTTTTCAACAAAACAAAGCAGAAACGTTGTTAGATTACATTCCTTATGTTCTCGAACACTGAATATATCTTTAAGCCTATACAAAATCATACCAATTACATGCCTTTGTACATGCGTTGCGGCGCTATATACACGACGGGAACCTGTCATAATTTGCTCAAAAATGGCAGCAAGATATCACGCCTGGAAATATCACCATTCGTTTTTTTTTATATAAAATTTATTTCCAAAAATACCCGCAAACTATCAGACCAATGAGCCGTCCCAACAACTCGTCTCGGATACGCAAAAAACCGACATCGAACTGATTTGTATTTAAAGGTACTCAATTTTTTGAAATGCCACTTTAGTTATCAGAATCGATTAATTGCCCAAAATTAATGCTATAACCACCGTCAACTATATAGTATAAGATTGCCCAAAACCTGTTATTAATCAAGATTTTGTTCAACGAAATTTTGCCGATTTGTCAAATATTTGACACAAAAAGTCACTTGATTTTATTATCACTCTTGGTCCGAGGCCGTCTTCTCGTCGACTTTTTACTGGGCCACTAAATTATATTATCGGTGGTGAAAAATAATAGATTTCAAAAATCGATATCTAATCACTCTGATCTTTGAAGTGTCGATTCCTCGACCCGAATGAAATATTTGTTACCACCGAAGCCAAGGAAATAGTAATTTGCGAGCGTCAATTCGGATTATGCATCTTTGAGTATAGATTTAGTTTGGCGTTGAAATTTCACCACCTCGAAAAATAGTGACCGCAGTCATTTATATGGGAATTGGATTCATAGTGAGCTTCCAGAAATGGACATATTGCCAATTTACTATCTTTATTGGTTGAGTTATAGGTGAATAACACGATGACTATGGTCACTATACTCACTTCGATGTGAAACATCTTGCCGCGGTGCAAATTATGACGAATAGGTTCCCGGCCCTGTAGGTTATAAGCATCTATATACATGAAATTATGCCCCTTGGCATTTGTGTAGGGAAACTCGAGTTAGCATAAACAAAATACCGGCAGCTGAATGGTGTATAATATCTTCGGTTGTTTAATGTTAAAGAAAACAGAAATTCATAGGCTATGTTAATTCCTCGGTCATTTGTGTGGGATTGTTCGTCAAGCGGCCACATGTTTCAAAAATCTAGAATATGTGCATTTCAATATGCAATCTAGAATATGTGCATTTCAATATGCAATCTAGAATATGTGCATTTCTTTCAATCATTTCAACATGGTCGACGTCACATGATGTGTACGTCGCTTGCAATTGAATAATGGTTTTGAATTTTTGATATTCGATGACCGAATGTAAACATAGGCCTACATGTATATGCGTATATAATTCAACGTTTAGTACTGACCATTGGATGTTGGTTTGTACCTCTTTAGGACAAGGGGAAGTATTTTCAATGCAGCTAAATCGCACATGCAGTATTCTGTGTAATTAACATCAAATAACGATATTAATGCGAAACACTTTAAGTGCATGTGTATTCAGGGTTCCAGGCTAAATTGTATACAACAATTTAACTTATTTAGATTAAAGTGTATATAAAATAACATGTCTGGAACGAGATACGCTACATGGAGGATGCCATTTTGTTTTACATTGAGTTTTCTATACATTTATTTCATATCGTGTTGATGTCTTAAATTTAGGACACCAACAATTATTTTGTTAATTTTTAAATAACAAAACTATATAATCTTTGGTTTTTATAAATCTAGTTTATATGTCTTATTTTGGTTTTCTAAGGTTTTTTTCAACAAAACAAAGCAGAAACGTTGTTAGATTACATTCGTTATGTTCTCGAACACTGAATATATCTTTAAGCCTATACAAAATCATACCAATTACATGCATTTGTACATGCGTTGCGGCGCTATATACACGACGGGAACCTGTCATAATTTGCTCAAAAATGGCAGCAAGATATCACGCCTGGAAATATCACCATTCGTTTTTTTTTTATAAAATTTATTTCCAAAAATACCCGCAAACTATCAGACCAATGAGCCGTCCCAACAACTCGTCTCGGATACGACAAAAAACCGACATCGAACTGATTTGTATTTAAAGGTACTCAATTTTTTGAAATGCCACTTTAGTTATCAGAATCGATTAATTGCCCAAAAATAATGCTAACCATGCACCGTCAACTATATAGTATAAGATTTCCCAAAACCTGTTATTTATCAAGATTTTGTTCAACGAAATTTTGCCGATTTGTCAAATATTTGACACAAAAAGTCACTTGATTTTATTATCACTCTTGGTCCTCAATTTGGTCCGAGGCCGTCTTCTCGTCGACTTTTTACTGGGCCACTAAATTATATTATTGGTGGTGAAAAATAATAGATTTCAAAAATCGATATCTAATCACTCTGATCTTTGAAGTGTCGATTCCTCGACCCGAATGAAATATTTGTTACCACCGAAGCCAAGGAAATAGTAATTTGCGAGCGTCAATTCGGATTATGCATCTTTGAGTATAGATTTAGTTTGGCGTTGAAATTTCACCACCTCGAAAAATAGTGACCGCAGTCATTTATATGGGAATTGGATTCATAATGAGCTTCCAGAAATGGACATATTGCCAATTTACTATCTTTATTGGTTGAGTTATATGTGAATAACACGATGACTATGGTCACTATACTCACTTCGATGTGAAACATCTTGCCGCGGTGCAAATTATGACGAATAGGTTCCCGGCCCTGTAGGTTATAAGCATCTAAAAACATGAAATTATGCCCCTTGGCATTTGTGTAGGGAAACTCGAGTTAGCATAAACAAATACCGGCAGCTGAATGGTGTATAATATCTTCGGTTGTTTAATGTGAAAGAAAAAAGAAATTCATATATAGGCTATGTTAATTCCTCGGCCATTTGTGTGGGACTGTTCGTCAAGCGGCTACATTGGTCGCCAAATTTGGTAGGGGGTGGGGGTATTTTTCTATATTAATTTTTTTTGCACAAAAGGGGGTAGTTGTGGAAATGCCAATTTATTTCCAGGAATATGTATGGTGAGGCACCATTTCTTTTTTGACAACTTATGTCCGACATGGAGTTCTACACGCAAAAGTATTTAAAGTTTGGCTCAGTAGGGTAATGAATCGGCGGGATGGCTTAACCCTAACACTGTCGCCTATGGGAAATATTTAGTTGATTGTAACCTATAGGCAAAAATCGTGTATCATCGGCTTGTAGGGCAACGAAGTACAGATTTTGGCCACCAATCAAATCAAATCCAAGATTGAACAAAATTAGGCACCCAAAGCGTGTCGAGTCGCCCCATAATCTGACAAATTAACCCTTTGCAACAAAATTCAGATTTTATGCCAAAAAATGGGTGTTTTGTAAAAATGAATTATTTGGAACAGATAGTGCACCTTTAATGTCGAAAAGTGGACAAACGAGCACAGCAGCCTCTCGGCGTATTTAGTGATCCGACTATTCTCAATCTGGTATTGGGAGTGGACCGGGAAATTCTAAGGGACACAGCGAACCCCAGTTTCGAGTCCGAAAAATCGAGGGGGGTGGGGTAATTCAAGTTACAAATTTGTCATTTCCTTCCATGTAATGAAATGCGACTTTTTTGCGTCTTGAAGACAGTTATTACTGGCATCCAGTTACATTGTCAAATCGGCGTTATTATATGTCCCTGTGTGTTTCCCGCGACCAAAACAAACGATTTTCGACTCGAAAATCGCGCTTTTTGGGTATTTGTGTTGTTTTAAAAAATATTTATGTCAAGTACACTTCACAGCCATTCGACTTCTATTAAAAAATAGCACGTGTTCATGTAAGACATAAAACAGGAACAACGTGGCTAGAGTCCCAATGGTGTGGTGTTAGCTGGGGGTTAAAGTGGAACATAGGTGCTCCGACGAAGTTTTATTTTGCGCCCAATGTCTGGAACAGGGGGGTTAAATACAACCCAATATAGGGAGAATTGGTGTATAGTTCTTGTCTGGAAAGCACGTTTTTTATTAATATTATGTTTTCTGTGACAATTTGATATATATTGAAGCAAAAACCCACAAAATTTTGGTTGCGTATAGGTTATAAGCATCTAAATACATGAAATTATGCCCCTTGGCATTTGTGTAGGGAAACTCGAGTCAGCATAAAAAAAATACCGGCAGCTGAATGGTGTATAATATCTTCGGTTGTTTAATGTGAAAGAAAAAAGAAATTCATAGGCTATGTTAATTCCTCGGCCATTTGTGTGGGACTGTTCGTCAAGCGGCTACATTGATCGCCAAATTTGGTAGGGGTATTTTTATATATTAAAATGTTGTGCACAAAAGGGGGTAGTTGTGGAAATGCCAATTTATTTCCAGGAATAATTATGGTGAGGCACCATTTCTTTTTTGACAACTTATGTCCGACATTAGTCCAAGTCTTCTTGTACTAAAACCAGCTAAGATATTGGGATGGCGATGCTGGTGTTTAGTCCAAGCCCGCTTGTATACCAATCCTATCACACGAGTTACGCCCACGATCTGTGGCGGGAATTTGTGGTGTATTTTACTCGATTTACCTAGCAAATCAATACATGATGCTATATACATCGGAAAGGCTTACATCTTATGGTCATAATGGTGTATAATAATCTAACTTTAATGTTAAATTACACATAGAATATTCCGGTTGATTGCCACAAACATCGATTTGTTTCTCTGTTTGTTTACGTTTTAACCGAAAGCCGAAGTGGTCCGAATAAGTTCGGCATAATCCGCTGTTTGTTCTGGGAATTCTACTTTCCGTTTCTATATTTAGCGCGGGTTTTCCGAACAAAAATGGCGAAAACCGATCGCCCGAAAGTCCAGTTTTCTATGTGCTTTCAGAACAATTCCCGCACTAAAAACTTAATGACATAATGGAGGATCAGAACGGTAGTTTTGTTGACAATTTTCGCAAGCAACTTGTCAAAATTGGAGTAAATTAGAACTCTTGTGTCTGACTTGCCATGCGTGTGATTTTCATCCATGTGCATTTTGACTTTTGTGTTGATAAAATAATCGGAGAACCGAATCACACAGTTTCGAAATATAGTTCTTCCGTTTTAGTGGGACTTTTCAAACTTAAGGTTAAAAATTTATACAAATTTTGTTTGATTTTTTGTGTGCTTAACAAGAGCAGTATATTGCTCTGTTCGCTTAGTATATATCTTAATTTCGCCGAAGTCCACCAAATGTGGGAAATGTAGCACCATATTATTTATTCTAATACTCGTTGTGTTTACACTGTTTTAAACTTTGAGAGGGTTGTAATTCCCCGTAATTTATTTAATGTATTACATTTATATCTTCAATGTTTAATTAATCTATTTATTATTTTATTTATTGACACACATAATTACGATTACAATGGAGAATTCTTCGTAATTTGCGTTGTTGTCAAAAATCTACGGAATATTTTCAACGGAAAATGCCGAACACAGTTCGCGAGGTCAACCGAGTTCGCATACTTTTAAAAAATTGTAAACATTGAGGTAAATGTCTCTTTTCGCATTAAATTACCGTTTTAAATTCACAACTGATGTGGGTTTCAGATAAAATACCATGTCTTCTGCGGAAAATATCCGTTTATTGTCGCAATTGTGATATTTTATTTCATATAATTGTGGTTTTATTTGAGCGGGTCACTAACGCTTAAGCCGTGTCATAAGCGAGCATATAGGGCGGTCTTGGACTAAACACCAGCATCGCCATCCCAATATCTTAGCTGGTTTTAGTACAGGAAGACTTGGACTAGTCCGACATGGAGTTCTACACGCAAAAGTATTTAAAGTTTGGCTCAGTGGGGTAATGAATCGTCGGGATGGCTTAACCCTAACACTGTGGCCTATGGGAAATATTTAGTTGATTGTAACCTGTAACATATAAAGGATTTTAGTTTCTCGGACGAGATTTACTGAGGGGCCTCGGTGGCTCAATCGGTTAGGGGTACAACTCCAAGCCGTTTCGCCTTCCAGCCGCTGGCGATAAGGGTTCAAATCCACATGTTTCCATCATGGACTTTGTAACTCGAAATCGTTATCTGGGAAAGTTGCCAGTTACTTGCCGATGGCCGGTGGTTTGCCGCACATGGTCGACGAGTTTATCAGCCATTGAAATCACTGTTAGATTAGCCGTAAGTGTGCGGATTTCCTCCACCATTAAAACTGGCAATGTCGTGATATGGCCTTAGTGGCTAAAGCGACATAAAACCCCAATCAATCAATCAATCAATCAATCAATCAACGAGACTTACTGAATATAGAGTGCAATGTATATATATGTAGTTGTTGAGGCACGTGAGGCCTTAGTTGTCGAAAAATATTCATATTTGTTCCAATCACCGTAAACAGAAAAACATTAAAACGCATACAGTTTCGTTCATATATACCATGACCATCGCGTAAACAGCATGTTATCATAAAGATTTACTATATTTTACCTAAGCAAGAGCCTGATTGTGTTACAGAAGACAACACAATGCTGCTGGCTAATCACACACAAATGGCATAAACGCTCTTTATTCGTTCCATATCAGGAATTCACCCACAAAGAACGCTCTTTATGTTTACCATCATAATATAACACCAGAAAAGTACCTTTTTATGCTTTTGTTTACATAACAATGGTAAAAAATATGACAATAACATACTGTTTATGCGATATTTCTTATTTGTATACGGACAAAGTCTGTCTACATTTTGTTGTTCTTTCTGTTTGTGGCGGTTTTTGACGGGTGGAAATATTTTTACAGGATACCCACCGCCAAGGCCAACCGTGTCTTTAGTATAGAAAAAACATATTGAGGTTACTATACGAATCGGGCGGATGGTTACTATGGTTACTATACGAATCGGGCGGATGGTTCAATTGGCACAAGGACCAGTCTAATGCGTGGAATTCGACAACAACTAAATTTATATTTCACGCGAATTACATTTTAATAATATAGAGTTTCATCTCAAAGTAGATACAAATTATTAGTGAATGAACATTGCCATCTATAAGATGTTGTCTGCCATTGTTTTTGTAATTCTCATGTTTGCTTATTGACGCGCGTTCAATGTCTCTTGTTGAATAGACCGGTGCCTGGCCCAAAGGCAACGGAAATCTGAAAACGTATATAGTCACCCCCCCCCCCCCCCCCCCCCCCCGCTGTAGACTCAAAAGTAGCCGTTTTCAACTAACACTGGTTATGTTTACAATATCACGCTTCAAAGACAACAAACACACGCTGATTATTGTTACACGAACACATCTTCATTGGCAGTTTGACCTGTGTGCCGAAATGATCTTTATTGTGGCCATACATAATAAGTACCATTGAATAATGAACTCTCCGATTGTGAGATGAAAATTTATTCTATACTATATATATAAACGGCCTCACATTTGGACGATTATGGGTTGAAATTAAACGATCTTGGCTCATTTGAACCTAAACAAAATTAGGAGTAACTAAATTGGTCGCGACAATATAGGTCGATATATGTAAACGAAATGAATGTAAATAAACCTTATATGGTCTGAACAAATTTACCGAAGTCATATAGCAATTTTCCAGCTTTTTTGCAGTAGTCCGCACATGAGTGGAATAAACGCTCTTTGCTTTTACATATCAGGAATATACTGACAATGAACGCTCTTTATTGTTTCGTAACGAAGAAAAGTATGGGTAAGTTTTTTTCTAAAGTTTATGACTTCAAGTCTTCTGAGTCATATCAAGCTCCTATAAAAATCATTTCACGTATTTATCAGCATGTTTTGTAAATGTGTAATTTTGGGTTCCAAACCGCCAAATGGCTTTAAGCGTTAGCATCCGGATTAACACGCTTGCTCTAATGTATTGCCGCTATGCATGTCCTGGCACATGCGTCCGCCAAGTCACACAAGACATGTGTGCGTATAACACACAATACATGTTCCTATACGTAACAAGACATGTGCCTATAACACACAATAATTGTGTCTACAGCACGCAAGACATGTGCATATAACACACACGAAGATTAAATGGCGGACCATCAATTGTGTATGTTGGGCCAGCAGAACATGTCATTCCACCACAATATCTCCCTGCCCTGCATACTGTGTCATTCGAGTTATATATCTAAATTCTCTTAAATTGTGGGCCGCGGAGATTTGTCACTGTCAGTGCGAAAATCGTTACTGTGAGGTCTGGCCGACGAAAAACCGATCGATTCTCTTCTCTTATCGGTAATTGGTCGAAATGATTAACCGGGAGAAATAATACCATTGACGGAAATCCTCTGGAGGGGCGTTAGAGAGTCGTTATACGCTGCATCTAATAACAGACAACAACAATCGACGTTTTGTATTTCACTTTTGATTCAATTAGTAGCTATTATCGCATCTGCCTCGACAAAAACCACAGATATTTATACCCAATACATTTGCATAATTTTCCTATAGGACAAAGTCGTGCAGCGCACGGCGTCAATTTGTCACAGACCGAGGACATAAAATCGTAAATGGATGACTCGCTTATAACGTTGATAATATATGGACATGGAACGACTGATGATGTTTCAAGTAGACTATCTGTGATTTCTTATACTGCATTCACACACATGCCAATTTGTTACAGACTTGGGACATACAATTACATATAATGGATGACTCGCTTATAACGTTGATAATATATGGACATGGAACGACTGATGATGTTGCATGTAGACTATATGTGATTTCTTAG
Source organism: Siphonodentalium dalli (assembly GCA_032622095.1). Taxonomy (NCBI): domain Eukaryota; kingdom Metazoa; phylum Mollusca; class Scaphopoda; order Gadilida; family Siphonodentaliidae; genus Siphonodentalium; species Siphonodentalium dalli. The sequence continues at coordinate 48,155,156 of CP136065.1, read as the reverse complement.
GCTGCATTCACACACATGCATATTTGTCACAGACTGGGGACATACCATTAAATATAATGGACGACTCGCTTATAACGTTGATAATATATGGACACGGAACGACTGTTGATGTTGCATGTAGCCTATCTGTGATTTCTTATGTTGCATTCACACACATGCAAATTTGTCACAGACTGGGGACATACAACTACATATAATGGATGACTCGCTTATAGCGTTGATAATATATGGACATGGAACGACTGTTGATGTTGCATGTAGCCTATCTGTGATTTCTTATGCTGCATTCACACACATGCAAATTTGTCACAGACTGGGGACATACAACTACATATAATGGATGACTCGCTTATAGCGTTGATAATATATGGATATGGAACGACTGATGATGTTGCATGTAGTCTATCTGCGATTTCTTATGCTGCATTCACACACATGCAAATTTGTCACAGACTGAGGACATACAATTGTATATAATGGATGACTCGCTTATATCGTTGATAATATATGAACATGGAACGACTAATGATGTTTCATGTAGTCTATCTGTGATTTCTTATGCTGCATTCACAGCATGCTGTCCATCAATTTTTTTTCAGGCTACTTGTCACATATGACTATGACATATTGTGCAATGATAGCTTTCGGAATGACGAAGCATGTGCGCGCTCAGTTGTTATCCCCGATTATATTGGTGATGATGATGATGATGCGGATATGATGATGATGATGCGGTGATGATGATGATGCAGTGATGATGATGACGATAATGATGCGCAGATGATGATGGTGATGATGATGATGCGGTAATGATGATGATGATGACGATTATGACGATGATGCGGCGATGGTGATGATGCGGTGATAATGATGATGATTCTGATGATGCGGTGATGATGATGATGATGCAGTGATGATGATGATGCTGCTGATGATGGTGATGATACGGTGGTGATGACGATGATAATGATGATGATGGTGATGATGTGGGTGATGTTGATGGTGATGATGATGACGATGATGCGACGATGATGATGATGCGGTGATGATGATGATTCGGTGATTATGATGATGATGATGCGGTGATGATGATGATGCGGTGGTGATGATGATGCGATGAATAAGAAGAGGAAGAAGAAGAAGAAGAAGAAGAAGATGACGATGATGCGGTAATTATGGTGATGATGATGATGATGATGCGGTAATTATGACAATGACGATGGTGATAATGATGATGATGATGATGATGATGACGATGATGGTGATGATGATGGTGATGATAATGATGCGGTGATTATGATACTGATGATGATGTTGTTGATGATGATGATGATGATGATGGTGGTGGTGGTGGTGGTAGTGGTGGTGGTGGGTGATGATGATGCTGATGCTGTTGGTGATTATCATGATGATGATGCGGTGATGATGATGATGATGGTGGTGGTGATGATAATGATGCGGTGACGGTGATACTGATGATGATGTTGTTGTTGATGATGATGATGCTGATTATGGTACTGGTGGTGGGTGATGATGATTCCGATGCTGTTGGTGATGATGGTGATGCGGTGATGATGATGATGATGGTGGTGGTGGTGATGATGATGATGATATGGTGATGAGGATGGTAATGATGATGCGGGGTTGGTGATGATGATGATGCGGTGATGATGATATTGATGATGATTTTGATGATGACGATGGTAGTGGTGGTGGTGATTCTGAGGCTGTTGATGATGATGATGATGAAGATGATGATGGTGATAATGATGATGCATTGACGACGACGACGAGGATGATGATGATGATGACTTTTGATATAATTCCCATTTCTCAATATCCATGTTATTTTGATCCGGGAATTATGATGATGATTATGATGATGATAATGATGATGCGTTGACAACGACGATGATGATGGTGATGATGATGATGATCATCATCATCATCATCATGCACTTTTGACATAATTCCCATTTCTCAATATCCATGTTATTTTTATCCGGGAATATAGCATTATGAAATGTCACGATGATTGCATGGTTGACCTTTGCTTGATGTTTGATGACAAGATTCGAGCAACGCGAGTTGATTTGTTCAATCTCACCTGTGACAATACATGTCTGCAGCGACAGTGAACAAACACTATCGATACCTTTTTTTGAACATAATCGTTTTGTTTTAGCTAACCTTTTCTATACTAAATACTCATTGGCGAGTAGTTATCACTTTAGAAATGTTCAGATGATAAGTTCAACAAACGACAATATGTCGTTTGTTGAACTTAGTATCTGAATATTTACAGCAAATGAATATGAATCATTCTGCTCTTGTATTATCTATATTTCTGCCTGTCGTATGCTTTTATTACATGAACACCCCTCCAAATGAATAATAGACCATTACATTCTATAATTTTATAACTGAACGGAAGAATCCATTTTGTATAGAACATATTTTTGTTCCCAACTAATAGATGACAATATGGATCTCGTTGTTACACCAACACAACATATCTGTAAATCAGTGGAATAAACCATGGCAATTTAGCTGAACCACTTAACCGGGTTGGCCTAATTCTTAGTCGTTTATCATATTATGCAAAAATTATATGTGTTTCGCGATGTACTAATGCATAGAGGGTTAACTCGCCTTCCACCTATCTCGCTTGTGAGTATCTTTGTATCAGACTTGCTATATATTTATTCTATTTATCAATTATAAACACGTTACTGATATCTCGTAGGAAACGGGCACATTTCTTTTTACTAATTTCTTTTCTCGACAGACATATTCGAATCCAATATCCGCAGTGCGCGTTCTCTAACTACGATAAGCGAAAGTGACGAAAGCTCAAATAGTTGCAAGACATCTACAAGTCGGTAATAAGTCAGTGTTAATAGTAATCAATCTTCTTCAAAGTAAGGTTCCCCGAAAAATAACCACTCAGTGCATGCGTAATACACCCTTATATGGGGCAAGTACTTCTTTACAATGGTTCGTTTAGATGCGCACATAATAAACACAGAAAAAGACAAGTCTCGCCCTGATATTTTCAAGGATGTATACATACATACATACATATATATATATATATCTACAGATGTGGTAGTGAGAATGCGATGAAACTTTTATTTATGATTATGAAATGGTGAGTGGCTTGAATGAACAACGATTGAATGGGAAGAGAAATACACTGGGTTCATTAAGAGGTAAATTGTCCATGTATGCTGGACAGTTTGGTCATGTTCAAATGTCAGAATTCTCGGTTATAATGACAGGTAGACTTCTCCATGTGGGCCGGCCAAAAGGGGCCGAGTGAGAAATCTTCAAAAGAGTGGAGAATGGCACTACAAGTCCTAAGACTTCTCGTTCCGGTAACATTTACAGATTGTTTAAGAATAATGACATTATCATACATGAGAATCATCAAATTCGTATCTCATATCATAAAAATGTGAGTCTATATATGTTTTAACCCTTTACCCAACAGAACGGCCCTGTGCCAATGCATTCTCTTATATATGCGAGTCGACCATAGGTCGCCTCGCATATATAAGAGAATGCATTGGCTTAACACATTAAAAATTATAAAATTGTTAAAGAATGTAAGAAAAAATGGTAAAAAGCGTTAAAAAAAGATTTTTTTTAGGCCAATGCATTCTCTTATATATGCGAGGCGACCTATGGTCGACTCGCATATATAAGAGAATGCATTGGCACAGGGCATAACTGTAACTATCACAATGTGGTCAAGGAGCCGGTTCCAATGATATCCATATTTGTATGGTTCTATTGAGACAGACCGAAGATATTTTAGGCTGTTGAAGCTTTATTTGGCCGGTTTTGGCCGGTTTGTTGGGTAAAGGGTTAAACAGTTCTATACTTCCAGCAGAAACTATGAAATATGGTAGTAAATTCCAATGTGTGATACCTCATTTGTAAAATAGAATTTTCTCGTGTCCTTTTTAACCACTTTTTTTGTTATTTCATGCCCTCTGGTATTGGTGCTCTTTTGAAATAACTGATAAGGGTCCAAGTTATAGTGTCCATTCATCATTTTGTACAGTTCAATGAGACCCCCCCCTCCCCTGAATCTTCTGAATTTGAGTGACATTAAATTCAGTCTTATCATGCGTTGCCGATAAGGAAAATTTCTCACAAGAGGCACCATTTTCGTCGCTCTTCGTTGTATTCGTTCGATCTCTATTCTTTGATGTTTATAATGTGGGCTCCAACCTGTGTTGCAATATTCTAGTACTGGCCTTACCATGGCGATATACAGTGTTCTGAGTGTGTCGATGTCGAGGTTAGTGAATGTTCTGTATATATCACCCCGAGAATCATATTTGTTTTGCTGCAAATACAATTAACGTGTTCATTAAACTTCAATTGTTCATCTATAACTACGCCGAGGTCGCGCTCCGTTGTACTAGCTATATATAATGGTTGGTTCTGCAGTTGTGTCCAACATACGGTATTTACTTCTCGGGTTGTTGTGGCCAAAGTGTATGACGTGGATCTTTGCAGAATTAAAATACAACTGCCATTCTAGGGACCACTTGCAGACAGAAGCTATATCTTCTTGGATGTTGTCGATTCGCGGATTTCCGATTATAGTTTTGTATCGTCTGCGAAAATTTGACATGTCCCTTTGATATTTTCTGGGAGATCATTGATATAAATGACAAAAAGGATAGGGCCCAGCACCTGTCCTTGAGGAACGCCACTTGTCACGTTGATCCACGATGAAAGGTGGTCATTGACTCGCACACGTTGTTCTCTGCCAAGGAGAAAGTCCCTAGTCCAGTTATATATGGATGTTGTTGCTTATACCATACAATCGCATTTTCATCAGTAATCTCTCGTGTATAGGACACTATCAAAGGCCTTTATAAAATCCAAATAAACGGCATCAATGGGTTCGTTGTTATCCAGGTTGAAGGTTACGTTATCTAGGTATTCAATTATTGTGTCTTGCATGAGCGGCCTTTTCTGAATCCATGTTGACAGGATACCATGAGACCGTTCTCTTCCATGCATGTGTGTAACAATGGCGTCTCGGACGAAAGCTTCTAATATTTTGCACATTGTACACGTAAGGCTTATACTGGGCGGTAGTTACTGGGGTTTGATTTCGAGCCCTTTTTAAAGATGCATGTAATGTTTCTTCCCCTTTATTGGTATACGTCCTTCGGTGAGGGGGCGATTGAATAGTATACAGAGGGTGTGGCTTAGCTCTGATGCTCAGCCGCTACACGGGAATGTGGTAGCCATATGCGATGGCCAATGCTGTCATTATATATAACGAGTTTTGGCTAAAACTTTCACTCCTAGCAGTGGCATGCGTTTATATTCAGAGTTAGCTATTTCTATACTAAGGCACCATTGACGAGTAGTTATCCCATAGGACAAGTTCAGATAACAAGTTCAACAAACGACCATGATCTTATTATCTTAACATTTCCCTTAAAGACACGGTTGGCCTTGGTGGTGGGTATCCTGTGAAAATATCTCCACCCGTCAAAAACCGCCACAAACAGAAAGAACATCAAAATGTAGATAGACTATGTCCGTATACAAATATAATAAGAAATATCGCATAAACAGTATGTTATGGTCATTTGTTTGACCATTGTTATGTAAACAAAAGCATAAAAAGTTACTTTTCTGGTGTTTGTTTATATTATGATGGTAAACATACAGAGCGTTCTTTGTTGGTGAATACCTGATATGGAACTAATAAAGAGCGTTTATGCCATTTGTCGTCTGTGATTAGCCAGTAGCATTGTGCTGTCTTCTTTAACACAATCAGGCTCTTGCTTAGGTAAAATATAGTAGTCTTTATGATAACATGCTGTTTATATATACGCGATGGTCATGGTATATATGAACAGAACTGTATGCGTTTTAATGTTTTTCTGTTTACGGTGTTTGGAACAAATATGAATATTTTCGACAATTAAGGCCGCACGTGCCTATAGGACTACTTCTGTACTTTTATTTATCTGTCGTCTGCTTATATAACCTGTACGTCACTGCAAATCAATAATATACCATTCCGATGTACACGTTTTAACTGATTGGAAGAATCATTTAATTATAGAACAGGTTAAACATATTCATGAATCGAGACATGTTATTTTGCCAAATATGCAGACATTGAATTTGTATAGATTCATGTGCAACACTGTTTAGGATTCATTTTCGCGAAATATGATTTTGGATTATATGCCGCTCATATTGAATTCCCAAAAAGGCTATATCTATATTCAACTATTGTAGTTGAATATATTAGTTAAATCAGGGTGATCCAGACCTGATAATGGGTTCTTGCAGTACATCATACTTATACTGCAGCACATCATACGTATACTGCAGTACATCATATTTATACTGGACCATATATAGACAGTTAACCGTGGTATGTTAACCATGTGTATACTATATACCCATTGATGAATGACATTTTAAGGTAATAAATTCATATATAAGTCGTTTATTATCTGAACATTTCCCTCAATAAATAAAACTCATTCTCCACTTTTATTTATCTGTCGTCTGCTTTTATCACCTTAACATCCATCCAAATCAATAATATAACATTGCGATGTACTCTTTTTAGCTGACTGGGAGAATCCATTTAGTATAGCAAGGGTTAAATTGGCATTGGGTTACATGCTGCTTCACTTGACTCCAGTCATAAATTCATTTTCATTATAATTACCATGTTTTTTGCATGGTTCATACAGCACACGAGTGTATTTTCCACTAATCCATGGTTCAAATTCATTTGTTGCATGTATTCTGTTAAGTAATATCTGGGACTAGTATATAGTCCCAGGTAATATCAAAGGAGATGGTCCCATAAATGGTCGGATTTAGTGTACAGTACCCCTTTAAATTCAGCTTGAATTTTCGTCGCATGCTGATACAAATAGAAAATATGTATCATGGCAAATGGTGAGCGTTATTTCTTTTGCTAAAGTCACTGCCGCCGGAAATTGCACGTGCTTTGTCGGAAATGTGCCTTTAATTTATACAAGCGGAATAAGCTTCGTCGTTGATGGTAAATATAAAAAAATAGTTGGCATCTTGAATGGCGTGCAGTATACCATCCCGGCCATTACCTACACTAAAATTGATGGTCAACGACGGAAGATACAAGAATATAGTCTCCGACGCGAATAAACAATGCCATACTTGAGAGAGCTTCATTGCTTTTCATTTGCTTGGTGCCGCTTTGGCTTAATGCATTCGAGGTTTGTAGTTACCCGGCCACCCACCGTTTTAATATGGCATGCATAAACAATTTACACAAGTATAATACGTCCAATCTATTCACAATGAATGTATATGGTCGGCAAAAGAGAATATATACGACAAGTTGAAGGCAAATTATTTAAAGGGTTCAAATAACGGAACCAAAACGATAAACTTATAGTGCAGGAGAAAGGGCCATGGTCTGTCAATGGGTGTAGATGTGGTTCGAGATTTCAATGTTAATCCAAAACGTTCAATTTCTTCATGTTATATATAATTAATTCGAAATTCCAGTTCCATTCAAGAAAATATTGATCGAAAATTAAAATATCGACTTTCAAGATTTTGCCAGGTTTTGCCTTTTGGTCGCGGGCAAAAAAGATTACCTATATATATAATATATAATATATAAAATATGATAAAGAGAATTTTATGATAACCTGCCCAATAACGGCGAATATTGAAGAACGTTTATAATATAAAATATATTTTTGTTTTTATATATGTGCCTATATGTGTTAAATGGCCATGTGTTCAATTAATGTGCATGTTTAGTCAGATGGTTATTGGAACATTGGGTTAGGAAATGTTAATAATTTAGGTCAATTCAAGTAAGATGATACATCGTTAAACGTACATGGCTCAGTCAACACTCCCAATTAATATATTTTGAAGTTGGGGGGGGGGGGGGGTGTGCAACTTAACAAGTACATATATCAACATGGAAGAGGGAGAGTATATATTTGTGAGATAGAGATAAGAATGTAAGTGACAGTTGGGGGAATCACAATTCCGACCTTATAAAACACAATCTTGCGGAGAGCCTGGATACACAGGAAATGACAATTCTCATGCACGATATATATCGAACTCAGCCGCGAGGAATATAGCAGTATGAATGCGAGCAGGGGCGCCGGAAGCATCCAATTGCAGGGGGGGCAGAGCTTACAAAAAGGGCACTTTTCCGCAAAAAGGGGCATTTTCTCCGCAAACCATAAATTCATTGTGGCAAAAATCCCTATTTTAATATTTGTCGGTTTTTATGGCCGTTTTGTGATAAAATTGACAAAAAATTAATATTCCTTGTGAAATTGGTGGTATTTGGACCAAAAAAGTCACATTTTGCTATAAAAACACGAGATTAAACACACAAAAAGCATTTTCTGTCTCCAGAAAAAGGGCAAGTCCTGCCCCCGCTCGCCCCCCTTGGTCAAGGGCAGGGGGTCAGCTGCCCCCTCTGCCCCCTCTTCCGGCGCCCCTGAATGCGAGACGGTCGAAAGGAGAGGAGATTGATGAAGCTCCAAAATTTCGTTAGTCCGTCGTTGGACGCATGCTTTTCCGAGCTAGATTGTATTCCTACATTTTGTGATTTAATTGTGTTTAGTTAGCTATCTACCACCATGTGAACCTGTTATAAGCTATAGTATGTTACTGTTATAAGCTATAGTATGTTACTGTTATAAGCTATAGTATGCGCTCATGCATTGGAGTTAACCCCCTTTTTTAGTTATAAAGGTTTTTTAAAATCAATTTGCGTAGTTTTGTCAGAGTTGATATATTTCTTCATATCCTGCATATTCCTACTTAACACAATACAAGGGAACGTATGTGCCTGCATGCAATTGTACTTTTTAGTGGAATTATTCCCCTTTTTCGACTTAGAAATTTATTGCGACATACAGGGGTGTCGGAAAAAAATTATGACACGTATGATACTCTTTTATTTTTACCTTTGGCCATTTTTTGACCCACCTACCCCTTGACCCAAATTTGTTTCAGTTTTAGCAAGTTTATTTTCGCCCATTTTTCGAAACACACCCCTTAGAAACACGAAATCAAAAAATATTCTGAAGAATATTATTGTCTGTTTCCTATCAACTACCTATTCGAGGTTGCTGTATACTGTGTGATTAGTTCAGATTGACCTGGCAGTAATTGTTTATGCAACGTGTCCTGACGTGTCCATGAATTTTATGTTCGGAATGACATAGACTGACATACGGGTACTTTGTAATTTTACAACAAGAAACAATCTAAAGACAGTTTTAAAGTTAAAAATTACATTATCTCTAAGACCAAAATCTTTGAAAAGTATTGAGGAAAATTATGTTTGAGCTCTTGAAACCTCATACGCGCTCGATAAGGGTATTTCCCCCTTGCGACATACAGAATTTGGTCCAAACTTTTATTCGTTTATTTCTTTGTTAATTGTCATGTCACAGATATTGACCATCACAGGACCTAAGCAGCAATTGTGAGGTTAGACGGGATCATTTGAACAGTTGTTTTTCTTTTATTGAATATACAATATATATATATATATATTTATTATATACTTGCCCATGAATTATAAGGTTTTAGCAGTGAGATATAAGTGATATCCCACTAGTGAGATATAAGTGATATCCCACTGGTGAAATTTCTGATGTATTGACATTCATTGGGGGCCATAGGCAAGTAACTAAAGTATATAATAAACAGAATATCCACACTTTTCAGTGGATATGGGTTAAATCTCATTCGTGATGACAAAACATTTGAATTTCCACTCGTGGCTAAATTCAATGTTTTGTCATCACTCATGAGATATAACCCATACCCACTGAAAAAGTGTGGATATCCTCTATATATTAACATGTATCCCAACTATACGGTGGGGGTATTTTTAGTCCCAATGAGACGGTTCCGCTTTTAGTTTATACTTAATTTGAGATATATATCTGAATAACGGATATAAAGACTTAGGTAAACTCCGAAGTCACAGGAATAAATAAAAGAAGCGTTCTTTATCCACACAAGACCGGGAACAGACTAACTAGGAACGCTCTTTATTTTTCCATGCGGGGAATAACGGGATTCTTCTATATATAGCTTTTATGACTTTAAGACATATTATGAACTTGTTCGGGTACGTGAAACTGATAAGTTGGTATTCAGGCGCTATGCCAACTGGAGGAATGTAACATTCTACTGACATCGCCGAAAATCTGAAGCAAATCGACCGTACCACTCCATAGAAAACATGGTCAGAACTATACGCTCAATTGTAAATATTTACTACTCGATTCGGGACACATCTATCGGCGATAAACTAACGAATAAGATTTCGCCACCAAGAGTCACTGCATTTAATTAATATATAAGAATGACGGTGTGTGTTGTCAATTTGGATATACTATTTGTAAAAATTACTACTTTGAACAAGATTATTCTCCATTTCTATTTGATCACCATACTGGAGTGTTTCACATCACGTTAGTAAGTCCGTATAAAATATTTCGCGTATTGATCGACACATGTTCATCACCGGAACCGCACGCGAATGCGAATATAGTTTGAGGCTTTAAACTGGCGTGAATCCAGACATTTGACCTACTATATATATGCATGAAAAAACTATAGCGAGTTACATGTATTCACCCGCGGTGTGGGTGAACATGTCCGCGGACACTTAGATCGTTAATAGCGCAATTAACTGCCTTCTTTTCATACCGATTAATACTTATTTGATGAGAAATCCTCAAAGATATCAAAAGTTTACGATAAAAGTGTAACCAAGAGTGATAAAATCTCTCCACATCGTTCTCACGTTAAACGAGATTTCAATCGAAAGTGCCTTGCGTAATTCTGACGGCGCGCGATTTTTCAAGAACACATTTTAATTCATTAGCCAGCTTTCAGCGCCCAAATATCCGATAGTTTTCAGATATATATCGGAGTAAATGATATTAATAAAGAACGCTCTTCAGATAAAACAATTTGATGAGTTTATAATTTAGATATAAAAGATAAGGATGGTTTATAATTCTACTCGCAGATCGGCGCTTTGATCAAGAACTAATAAGCTGAGCATAAAGTTATCTGTTTATGCTAGATGCTATCATAAAGTAGCCCGAGAACAAGATCGCAGATGTATAGCTCTATTCGCCCCGTTACTAATTAAATAACACAAACGCTGCATCATCCCGTGCCGTATATTTAGGCAATTAACTAGGCTACTAACGTCCGTATCAATTACATGTGGATACCGCATCCGACCACCTAACGGCGTCCAACGACGAGAATATGTCAATTTGTCCGCTGTTCTAATTGTTTCCGATGGATCGTTGTTGTCTATTAGTCTATTGTTTCCACCATCACGGCCGTTATTATCGAGTTATATTAGATTAGCCCGATCTTCGTTTGGAATTTCCATTTTTCAGGAGATTAATTGATTTATGGATTATATTATTTGATTAAAAAGAGTTGTTTATCATGGTCAGTTAAAACAATGGGAGAAGCTGTCATGAAAAATAGCATTGTGTTAAAGGGGTACTGTACACTAAATCTGGTCATTTATGGGACCATCTCCTATTATACTCAACATAATATATACAAAAATGAAGAATTTGAGCCATGGATTAGTGACTGCATGGAGTCATAAATTCATTTTTCATTATAATGACCATGTTGATTTCATCGTTCATGGAGCACGTGAAGTTATTTTGCACCAATTCATGGCTCAAATGCATTTATTTGTTGCATATAGTCTGTTGATTATAAAAGGAGATGGTCCGATAAATGTCCAGATTTAGTGCACAGTACCCCTTTAATTTTCTCGACGAATGAATGCGTGTCATATATTCAGGAAATTCTTCACAAATGACTATCCATTGCACATTTTAATCAATGAACTCCGTAATTATTGAGCGTACATTTGGAACCCGTGAACCCGCTATTGTGAGGTCTGTCCGACTATTTTTAGTGAAGTTATTCCCCCTTTTGTGTAACAGTGTCATTTTGTCCGAGCTTGCACTATACATGTACTTCATTTATTGGTCAATATTTTTGAAATTTGGCACAATTATTTACGGTCATCGGAACTTACAATTATGAGATCAATCTGAGCTTTCCTACTCCATTACAACCTTTTCAACATAGAATGTTTAGCAACGTACATACATTTGTCATTTCATGCAAGCTTGCATGTATACTCCTTCGTTTCCTGGTCAATTTCTATATACACGGTGGATAATCACGTGGTTACTAGTTGATGAGTATCACGCATTAAAAATGGCCGATGCGGTCTAAAACGCGACCAGAAGCAAGGAAAACATGTTATAAACTAAGATATGACATATTACATATTATTTTGACAGCTACGAGCAGATGCTATACTATTTTTCAAACAAGCTGATACCTCATTTATATCCAAATTCATATTTGTTTGCTCTAACATTCTGACCAAAGTTATCAGTCGAAGGATTCTCCAAAATGTATGGACTGGTGTATTCCACGCACATCCGACTGGCAACTTTGGTCAGAATGTTATAGAAAACCAGTAAGTATTTCCGAACAAATAAGGTATCAACTTGTTTCAAATATAAACTAGCATATGCTCATAACAGTTAAACTGCTAAGATTTGAGTCAGTTCCTCGTATATTATGTTTTTGTGCGTTTGCAAATTTTGAATGCGTGGTACTCACCAACCTCGAAACCACGTGATTCCCCACTGTGTTCTATGCAACTGGGAATGGTGATGCACACGAAGTTTATCTGCAATTTGATATATATCAAACGATAACCTTCTGCAACAACGGATTGTAGGCTGTACCAAATATACTGAACTATGGTAACTTATTTTTCCAAAGTCACGCCTGGCTCAAAGCTACCTTTTGATCTAAATATGATACAATTGGTTCTAAGATTCAATTTTTAAAACAGCACTAAAGTGATCATAATGTTCAGGCCTCAATTACTGGCCCTGGTAAATACTTGTTGAAATTACAGAGATCACACAGAACGAAAAAAGGTCCGATTTCACAACATGTAAGATGTTTTATTTTATTTATTCTGATATGGTAATGATAAAACAAAGCGATTTTGAGGCAATTTTGTGTTCTTGACCGGCTCTGTATGTGGTGCGATTGGGAATTCGAAGTTAGCTATTACACCCTCCGGCCTTCACCTCGAGCGAACCGCTTATTCATAATATTAATCCGTATTACATAGGGTATGTCGAACATTTTCTAATGGCAGCGAATGAACAGTTGGACACTCATATCCCTCTTGCCCAATTCAAGGGCACAATGAATAATTTTGTCTTAGTCATGCCGTAACTTATATAAAGTCAACCTGTTCTGTGTGTCGAACAACCTGTAGGGGAACACTTATGTACGTCTGTAGCGAATTACGGTGGCGTCAGAGGTGCCTGCAATAGTCAGATGTCACAGAGGTTACTTATTACTTTATTCAATTACAGTAATATAAGTCAGTTGCGCGAAGAGGTGTCTGGTTTGAGCACACACATGTCGATAATTTTACCAAGAATATGAATGCTACCCTGTATATGTACATAAGGTTTCACTGTCCTCTTGAAAGAAAGATATTATTCAAAGCTCGCCACTGTATTTTATAGTGAATTATATGATTTCTCTTGTATCTCGAACGGGTTCCTTGGTGGCTCACACAGTAAGGTGTATAGCATATTTGACGACCATAAGCCTCCGAGCTGTGGTGAAGATGGTCCGATTTCATATAAGCGCACATGCGTTCCGTGTATCGGCATGCAGGATAACATACTTCGACTATTTGGACAAGTTTTGCTGAGGTTTCAACATATATACGTTGATGTGATTTCTCTATGAAATTTACACTCTTCGTGTTTTTCTTTTACCACGAGAAACCTCAAGTAACCAACACATCCACTGATATATACTACACGTACATGTATAGGTCATCATGCTGAAACTGAATGAAATGATCTGATTCATGTTCGGTGATAACAACGTATATATCGACACTTCACGATGACTTGGTGATTGAAAAATCAATTGTGCAATGAAACTCAATGTAAAGAAATAAGCCATCATAATCGGGGGGGGGGGGGGGGGGCGGGTCTGCAAATTTTTCCGAACACTGGGTGGGGGTGGGTGGGTGGTTCTGCAGCACGCACCGTACACAATTCTTCCTAGAGTCATTTTTCTTCAAAATAATAGGCATGCACGTAACTCTTGGTTGGGGGGGGGGGGGGGGGGTGATTTCACCATCATTTAATAATGAGGGATGACACCGATGGGCAATACAAAGGTCAGCTTGCTAAATGTTTTTTATTAAGGATCTATCAATGCACATTGACATGGAAAGACTCAGATTTTAAGAGTTCATTAAATCATTTATTCAACTTGATATAAATGAAAACTTAACACAATAATAGATTATTTAAATAAATGTAAACTTTTCAAATAAAATATAGACTATTAAAAAAACCATAATAAAATAAAACAAACGTGTTAAAACAAACTTTGACCGATTTCAACAATATTCGGTATATTGGTCTAGGATCACCTCTAGATGCATGGGAGCTGTCAAATTTTAACGATTTTCGGTGAAAAATATGGTCGCCGGCAGCCATCTTGGATTTTACTCTTTGCATCACCAAATCCTTTAACACACTCTACAGAGCTATCCCCCGAATTTTGTAAAAAAAAACATGGCTGCCAGCGGCCATCTTGGATTTTACTCCTTGCATGACCAAATCATTTAGCACATCTTACAGGTCACGTTTCTATTCCAATCCTCACCAAACGTCATATATGGATCTTCGAGGTGACCTCTAGATGTGAGCATCCCCTTCCCCCCAATATTCGTTTAAAACAAATTGGCCGCCAGAAGCCATCTTGGATTTTCAATATCAATCCATCAGCACACCCTACAATTGGAGAATTGTTTTGAAACTTTACAGTCTTGTTGGTAATAAAAAGTAGGAATGCTTCTATAATCATGATATGGAACATAGATCGGATAAGATCGGGGAAACTGGTTTGGAGGGGGTGGGTTCCTATCCCAGAATCGGAAAAAAAAACAAATTAGGGGTGGTTGGCACCCAGAGGGCGGAATTTTTTTTAACCTATCGTGTCCGGAAGTTTTTCCTGCTCCCCTGTCCTAGCCACCTTTATCTTCACGCAAGGTTAAGCTAAAGATGCTGTGTGAACCCTCTCCCGTATAATCACATAATACCCATACTTTCTGTCTCAGATCAACATACTGGTTGTCTGTTTCCAATTCTCGTGTTGTAATTTACGTCTCACAAAATGCCTTATATATCTAACCAACATTGCATGTTTTGTCCACACATTTTGATGTCGTACGCGACAATGACGCTCAATGAATGTGGCGACAGGAGTATGTGTGTGTGTGGGTGGGGGCAACTTTGTTTCAAGAGTTGGACATTTCAATTAGTACTCGCCTGTTCCTGAAAAACCTCTCCGTCTTGGGTCGTTTTATATCCTTTAAGCGATTTTAGAACAAAAGTAGGTTGAACTTGTTGGATATTCCGATCAATATAATATAAAATATCAAATGTGTTGTTTTAGGCCAACATGTCGAATATGTTCCTACTTTCGATCACAAATTGATCTGAAATGGCAATAAATTGAAAATCCAACCACAGAAGTGTTATGACATTTCCAATAGTTGAACAGTTTGAGGTACCAGTTGAAAATTCCAAATCAATATGCAAATGGAATTTCTCAAACGTGAACATTTTGTTCTGCCTCATGGGGTTGGACATTTCAAGGCGAACACCCAAACGAGGACCCTCTTGACACATACATCGCAGATAAATTACAATAGTGCAATTAATTTAAAGTCACGTGAAACACTCCGGTAGGGTGATAAAATAGAAATGGAGAATAAACTTGCTCAAAGTAGTTATTTTTACAAATATTAATACAAACTGACAAAACACATCGTCATTATAATATATTAATTAAATTCGGTGACTCTCAATGGCGAAATCGTTTTCGTTACTTTATCGCCGATAGTTGCGTCCCGAATCGAGAAGTACATATTTACAATTAAGCGTAGGTCAGATTATGTTTTCGGTGGAGTGGTAATAAGGTCGATTTGCTTGAGATTTTCGGCGATGTAGTAGAATGCTACATTTCTCGAGTTGGCATAGTGCTGAATACTAACTTAACCGTTAATCGTACACAGAAGAAGTTCATAATATGTCTTTAAACATTAAAATAATTATAATGTCAATTTGAAATGATTTCATATGACTGAATGCTTCTTCTATCTAGCTGTACAGTAAAGAACCTATAAGTTCAACCTCTGTTCGCTCTCAGAATACACACAACCATCAATAATTTTATTTCTATTGTTTATGTCATTTCAAAATCGTCATCCCTCTGATTTCCGAGTATCGATCGATTTCCGAAAGAACGTGCTACATGTATATCTCAAAAGCTGGGAATTAACACCAGCTTAACGCCAAGGATATGTGTACTCATATTCGTATGTACTCTATATTGAGGGGATTATATGCGAACCTGACGCTTGTTGATAAACAGTTTTCATTTTCATATAAAGAAGATTTATAACTGCCCTTCAAAACTTCAATAACGATTTATCCGTTCCTGTTTATATACACTGCACTAAATGTGTCTTATGAGACATAACAGCGAACACCTGTTCAGATTTGAAGATGGTCCATGTTACAACGCATGTTTCAATCAAACAAATGACATCCCATACTTACAGACGATGCCATGAATCCCTTATCTATGTTAAACTACAGATTTTCCCACAGGAATTCCGATGAACTTGTCTGGTCGCTTCGAAGATGGGACCCATCACCGATCTTGGCGTGGCGACTTATTGATTTTTAATGAAGTGGATCATCTCTGGGAAGAAAGAGTTCACTGTCTTCATTAAGTGAAAGTCCATCTCGAGGATGATTTTCAACGACCGAATCTCACCGGGGTATAATTAACATCGGTGTTTAAACTCATTTTAAAGACAGAGCTCTTTTCAAAATCCGCCTCTTATGGACGACAACTATGAACCATTGCCACTTAAAATCACAATTTTTATTATCGTCGGAATATACTTCAAACTGTCACGATTTATAGGAGAGTAGGCGTGCTGAATAGTTCATTTCCATCAGAAAGGATACAACAACAACAATAGCAACAATAACAACAACAACAACAACAACAACAGTAGCATGCAGCAACATATTTTCGTTACTTTTCCCTTTTCTCAAGTACTAAAAAGGATTTTCAAACTTGACAATGATTTCTGATGTTTGGCACGAACCTGCCAACATCGACATCAAAATACATGCACGACATAATCCGTTAACTATGCCAGACTAGATATTTTCCCACAGGAATTCCGATGAACCTGTCTGGTCGTTTCGAAGATGGGACCCATCACCGATCTTGGCGTCGGGCGTTATTGATTTTTAATTAAGTGGATCATCTCTTGAGAGAAAGAGATCGTTGTATCCTTGACGTGAAAGTCCATCTCATGGTGATTTTGAACGGCCAAAGCTCACCGGGGTATAATAACATCGGTGTTTAAACTCATTTTAATGACGGGGCCTTTTTTTCAAAATGCCAGTCTCGTGAATGACAACTGTGAGCCCTTTCTACTTTAAAAGAATGCTGGTTTATAAGCGTCGTCTCTCGGATTTCGATACCCGCCTCTTGATATGTTACACTCCGCACGTAGTTAGCTGTGGTGCACCATATCGTTTGATACTACGAATATGAGTAAAATAAAACTTCCAAAGTATTCTCATTAGAGCGGGGGGGGGGGGGGGGGAGTCGGAACAATTTTTCAGGCACGTATGCTGATTTTTACCTTTCGACCCATGTTGGGACCCACCCACCCCCGCGTCCAAAATTGTTTCCGTTTTCGGCAGTTTTTTTCGACCATATTTGGACACCCACCTCCCACTTTTAACACTAAAACAGATTTGCGGGGAGAAATTCACTGTAAACAGCTGTATATGAATTTATGTGCATATATACTATTTGTCAAGGATGTTAACATTGATATGTAAATAGGAACGATTCGTTTTGGGGTCATTCGACCAACAACAAAAATATGGCTGCCAGCGGCCATCTTTGATTTCAAAATTTGCAACAAAATACAACACGATAACTGCCTGCAGTCAGTTTATCAGTTATAATGCGGATCCGGAATCCGGGTTAAAGTTAGTCCCGAATGGAGAGCCTGAATGTTCCATCTTTTTAATTCGATATCACTCGATCTCCCTAATCTGGCGATTTACAAGACGTATTAAATTACATGTATCTAGATGTAACTCGATACCTTCAGTGCGACTCTAACATATAACCGCATATTTGTAATTTTATATTATAGGGATCTGGTGTGGGTGGGTGTTAAACTGTACTCGCATTCCTTTTCGGAAACAATATGTACCAGAATGCTTAACAATTCAATTGTCCGTTCTCAAGTCTCACATTTATTTTCATTGACAATAGGACATTTCTCATTTATATAGGAGACAAATTCCTGTATATAGTAGCAAACTGTATCCGTTCCGTTTTGGTGGCGTGCTCTATGTCTGGGTCTGTAAAGGACAAATTAGATAATTATGTTGGAGAATCACTAACTACTGGCAAGTTCAAGTTTTATAGTGATACTGCTAATATACTTCATATCAAAATGATCGTTTATGTCAAATGTTATCTGAGGAATTCCTTGCCTGTGCTAAAATCACTCCACTTTTCCATTAAGAAATGGGGAAGAGATTAGGTGGTATCGCACCTTCATTTCGGAGAATGGCAAGACTGATAAGTAAAACAATGGAGCCAAGACATTCATCTCTGACCCCAATACGCATTTCTTTTGTGTGGGCTGAGCTGCGGCTGTAACAAATTAAAGCGGATCGTAATCGTCAACAGTTATCAGGGACGTGGGTCGAGTGTATCCGTTCGGGGGTGGGGTGCTAGTTGTTGACCTTGGATTGTCCACCTGCACCGCCTTGAATCAATTGGAAACTTCCAAGTCCAACTGGCTGCGCAAAGTTTCCAACACCTCAAATGTTGGACATATTCAATTGTTGGTCATTTTAGACCAAACAATTGATAAACTGTATAAAATATTCTACTTTTGGTCTAACAACAAATTTCACACCAAATAATGGTATGAAAATGAAACTATCAGAACAATTCGAAGCTATATGTGGTATGAAATTTCCAAATAATGTTGTATACATGTGTCAGGCTTTAAGTTTCCAACATTTAAATATTGCCCCCCACCATATGTCGCCAAGTCACTGATGCATAGTTCATGCTTATAGTATCGCGTTTCTATCCTGAAATCAAAATAGCTATACAATCACAAATAACACCTATATAAGGGGTCTGTTTATGGATACCGTTTTCGCAGACTTGGAACATTAATGAGCGTTCTGTGATATAGTAACAATAAAGAGCGAAAGTAAATGAGCATGAAGATTACGCCATTTTGACGAAATATCGCACGAAAGCATCATAATCCCTCGATGGTAATATTGTTCGTGAAGGCTTTCTTCGTCGGTGGTTCAATATTTAAGGATAATTTTGACCGATCGCATCATTACCGTCTTTAATGTATATAAGTTATTAACCACAAACGATTTCATCATTTCCATATCCTATTCAGATGAACGCTCTTTATTGTCACATGACCTGCTGTTTTAAAACAGGCAGCATCGTGTTATCAGGGACGTAGCGACAGGGTTTTTTTTTTTGGGGGGGGGGGCTGACAATTTATGCTTGACACAACATTAGTTGGAAATTATACACCAAAATTAATATATTAGTTGAAATTGTTTTCATTCTTTGATTTTAGACCAACAACAGCATATTTTTAAACTTTTGGTCCGAAATGGCCATCAGTTGGAAATTTTCTTAGGGCGGGTGTCAGGTCCAACAGTTGGAAAGTTTGAGGTACCAGTTGGAAAGTTCCAACACAAGGGGCGAGAGGGGGGGGGGGTTGCAAATGGTATTTCATGAACATGAGAGTTGGTCTGGTTCAAGAGGGTCGGGGGTGAAGTTGGAAATACCAAGGTGGACACCCCAAAACGGTGACCCTCTAGCCACGTTCCTGCGTGTTATAGCTATATGGCTGCTCTAAAAGTAATGTCAAATCCTAACGGAACTATCAACTTTGTAGTTCTATTCATATCGTCGGACTTCGAATTTCGTACTCAATAACTCAACTCGGCAGTTCTTAATGGTAACTTGTGGCTATAAAGGACGAACCGCGGGATTCTATACGTTTTTCAAATATTTCAGAAATCATAACTGACAAGTCACGTTTGAAGTAACTCACCGCTCGCTGCTCTATATCACCGTATAATTTTCCCGAATCTGTTGGGAATAATTAGCTCGTCGCCAGCGAAATTGCTCAAGTTGAGATATCTTAATTATATGTCGCAATGCTCGATAATTTTCACAGCGGTTACCCGATATCTCTCCCCATGGGTCGCAGGCATGCAATGCCAGATTTACCACTAGAATATGATTAAATTAGAACCCTGCTTCCCGAGGGGGCCTGCTGTCCTATTAAATACTTATTATTTATTCCGTTATGCGTGGGTTGGCCTGTTTCTGTACCAATTTCGTATAAACACGTGTATAATCCTACGGCGATGCGGGCGACATACGCATTCTTTTTAATTCATTAAAGAACTTCATTTTAATATGGGATTTAAACAGCAAATTCATTGCCCAGTGGACACTGGGTCTCCCAAAAGTTCACAAAGTGCGGTCAATAAAGCATTGACCTTTGATTCCATCTCTTGATTTGTGTATATAAATAACTAAAAAAAAGTTATATTTTAGGAAATCTTCTGCAGATGTGGTAATCAGATTGCGATGAAACTTTGCGACGATAATGTCTTATGTGTGGACACCATATCTGTTAACATATGTTGCTATTATGGCGAGATGTAGACCATGCCATGAATCTCTACTCCGGCTAACGCCCGTTGGGATCATATTCCACCAATACAAAACCTTGGAACTTTTTGAAGTTTTGACAGGGAACCTTATGAAGTTAAAAAAATAATGCAGAGAATATATTTGCTAGTTATGATATGTTCCTTAATAATGTACTTTACTGTAGGTGAAGTTCCCAACTCGAATTGTCACGATTTCAGTGACTTTCTGCATGAGCGATTTTGCTTTGCGTCGCTTACAATTATAGAATTTCTCCTGGGTAATTAATTCCATGTTTATTGCGATATCGGCTCAGAAAAGTCACAGAAAAGCGTGCAATTTCGAGGTGGGACCTTCTACAGTGAAGTACATTATAAAGGAACAGATAATAACTATACATGTAATAAATATGTTCCCTGCGTTGTTTTGTCGACTTTATAAGGTTCCCAGTCAAAACTTCAAAAAGTTCCCAGGTTTTGTACTGGTGGAATATGATGTATACGTGCGTTAGTGAGAGTAGAGATTCATGGCATGATCTAGGCGAGATGCTATACACACTTGTATCAACATCAACTAGAAGTCAACTTTCTAAAAATCATAAAATCACTGCGTTCACCAGTGCGTTCAATGGGAGGAAACATGTTGACGTAAGCTGAACATTTAGTCATATTCCCCGCACGCGATGAATCAATGAATACACACAGAACGAGACGACCCTTTGCCCATGCGGCTTCTCTGATGTTATACATTACCTTTTATTAAAGGCCCACTTAATTTTCGAGCACCCAGATCACATTATATAAAATATATGCCATATTATATACCATTGTATTATCAACTTATCCGGTGTAATAAACTGTGGACATGTTGTTTTTGTTGATTTGCCAACGAGTTTTGTCATCAAGAATGATGTAAAAATCAGTGTTATTTTCAATGCAGGGAGAATAACTCTATATATTAAAGATAGATTTACCCCCCTTCCATTGAACAAGTTTGAATTCTGTTGCATTCTGGCTGCCAGAGGGGGAAAGTCATTCCATGATTGCAGCAATTTTCTCTTTCTCTGTGGGCAACTTCTGAGACACATGCAGGTGTTTCAAATAGTGATGAACTATAGTATTTTAATCATATTTTATGTCATATATTGTTATTAAAGCCGTATATGTGACCCGCCATATCAAATCCAGTTGGAAGTCGGGATTTTTTTACCCTGTGCCAATGCATTCTCTTATATATGCGAGTCGACCATAGGTCGCCTCGCATATATAAGAGAATGCATTGGCCTAACAATTTTTTATCATTTTTTTTAAATAAATGTTTCTGACAATTTTTAGGACATAAAATAAAAAAACATTCATTACCCTGCAGGGAGCCCCATACATATATAGAAGCATATAGAAGAGTGTCATCTGCTCATGTTTATCTGGGGCTCTGTATGGGTGAAATTATAAAATTGTTAAAGAATACAAGAAAAAATTATTAAAATTGTAAAAAAATGTTAGGCCAATGCATTCTCTTATATATGCGAGGCGACATATGGTCGAATCGCATATATAAAAGAATGCATTGGCACAGGGTAAAAAAATCCCGACTTCCGACTGGATTTGATATGGCGGGTCACATATCAAGTCACTATAAAAAAAATAATCGGCGACTCGAAAATTAAGTGACCTTTAATATCAATTATTGTTATACTGGTTACTGCACAATATATATTTGCGCGGCGGGTAAAGCCTGAGTAAATTATGAGTGCCCCTTCAAGTCATTTATATTTATTATTAGTCACCTGAGATAAAACATCACCTATTGCGCGAAGACTCTCCGGATAAAGTTGCCTCTACCTTTTCAGTTGATAATAAACGCTCCATATTATTAATTATTAGTGCACCTTTAAGTCAACTGCAGCTAGCTCACGACACTCCTTGTGTCAAATCACCTCTGTGTGCACATTTCCCCACATATCTTATAAGATGACAATAAACGCTCTTAATTGATCATCTGTGTTAATATAATTTGTTAGTATCCCTTCAAGTCGTCTGAGGCAAAGGGTGCCTATCCCATGATACTCCCCTGGTTGGGTGACCCATGTGTATTCCTACATATCTTCTAAGCTGATAAGGGACGCCCTTTATTGATCACATATGGGCAACGGCAGCTATCCAGTGGTAATCCCTGTGCTAAATTAACCATGTATTCCAATTTCCAGCGACAGAGTTTTGGGTATATGAAAAACTATTAAATTAAATTAACTTACTAATGCCCCTTTAAAGGCACGTGAGGCCTTAGTTGTCGAAAATATTCATATTTGTTCCAATCACCGTAAACAGAAAAACATTAAAACACATACAGTTTCGTTCATATATACCATGACCATCGCGTAAACAGCATGTTATCATAAAGATTTACTATATTTTACCTAAGCAAGAGCCTGATTGTGTTACAGAAGACAGCACAATGCGGCTAGCTAATCACACACTAATGGAATAAACGCTCTTTATTCGTTCCATATCAGGAATTCACCAATAAAGAACGCTCTTTATGTTTACCATCATAATATAAACAAACACCAGAAAAGTAACTTTTTATGCTTTTGTTTACATAACAATGGTCAAAGATACGACAATAACATACTGTTTATTTGATATTTCTTAATTGTATACGGACAAAGTCTGTCTACATTTTGTTGTTCTTTCTGTTTGTGGCGGTTTTTGACGGGTGGAAATATTTTCACAGGATACCCACCGCCAAGGCCAACCGTACCTTTAATTCGTCTGATGTCAACGTCAGCTATCTCATGAAATTCCTCGGGTTAATTTACTCATGTTAATACATTTTCAACGGCTAGATTACAGCCATTTTTGGTATATAATTAATTATTTAGCTACATTTATTATTAATGCCCTTTTAACACAGCTGGCGTTAAAGGCACCTATCCAATGGCACTCCCCTGGTCAATTGACCCCTGTGTACACATGTTAAGCTCCGAGGGTCCAGCCGTTTTACACCCTTAGCCCGACAGACAAACAAACATATACACTCAATTGAGTTATATTAGTGTATGCATACTGTCTGTATAGGGGTGATTCGTCAATTAAACCTATCTTATTTAATGGTTTTGTTATTGTTTAATTGAGGACTATCTACACACAACAAACGGTGCTCACTCAATCACGCAAGCACGTCGGGCAACATTAGCTCACGTTATCAGTTCTAATATACTGAATATGCAGGTAAAATTTCCTGACAATTGGCCATATGATTCTTGAGATACAGTGTAAAGTCTGGAGGAACTTACTTATGTTTAAACACAGCACATAGAGTAAAATACATGCATGTTTAGTGCGAAAGCTATACCAGCATATAGTAGAGTATACCTATATATGCATGCATGTAATACTTATACCACATGAAAAATGAGAACGGATGTTGATTGTCATATATCATTACATGTATAACCATTTATCAGATTCGTAGTAAAAATGTTTTACAAATTTGAACTCAGATATATACACAGTATATAATCAATATATAATCACATTCGTTTATTTGGCAATAAGTAATTCCGAATATAAATCACCTCTTGATAAAATGGTTTAAAATACCGACGGAGATGGTCAGAAGTGGTTGGGACTTGACTGGTGGCTGGAGATTTTGATAGAGATTTGAGATTCAATGAGAGCATAAGAGACATTTGAAATGTAGAGTCATAAGCTTGTATGTCCCATGCCCAGGCATGGAAATCTTAACCTGCCTGGCATAGCCGTAGGGGGGGGGGCTGATATCCGATTTATTTTGTACATGATATATTCATGGTTGTAACACTGTTTTTGTAGAATATACCTTGCACATATACATAAATATAACATAATAGATTCTTTAAACTTAAATATGTATAATTCGGGCAGAAATGAGAAAAATACTGTAATTTGCCATAATTTCCCCATGAAATAACATTCAATTTGCCTGAAAATTTACCATATTTGACGAAACATTCTCCAATTTGCCCAAAAATTGTCCCAGTTTAGAGCTTTTAGAACGTTTGGGGGGGGGGGGGGTTGAGCCATCCCACCCCCTCGCCAGTACGGCTATGGCTACATATATATTATACTAGCAGGTTTACCTGGCGATGCCCAGGTTAAAGTGATGTGAAACCCTCTGCTGTGAACATTTGGTGGGAATAGAGACTACTCTTCTTATTCTTATACATGGATTATAAGTAGTGGCTCATCTTGTCGGAATGATTGTCATTTTGTTTATCGCGATTAATTCGTCCCACCAATAAAGAAGTATTTATTTATTTACAACTGAGTACACATCAGACGTTACTATTTTTAATCGTACAGTCGACGTGGTTGGAATTTACGTTTATTTTGTTTTCGTTTAAATTTTTTTTTATTGGGATCAAAACATGAGCATTAGTTCAAAAAGACGACAATTGGGTTTTATATATATCAGCTACACATGCCCTATATACACAGAGCGAGATTGTAAGTTGTTTATGTTGGGCTGTGAGTCTGTTCTCAAGTTAAACATGAAATAAATCCTCTGTATCGGCCAATTGTACCCTTATCATCAGATGCCAGTATTGGAAAGTCTTGTGCTTCTGTGTTTTATTTCAGAAGAAACTAAATTGGACTGCACACTGTGACCACTATTTTTGAACAGGCATTCGATATATTTCCATTTCTCTTGAGAAATTATATATTTTTTGTGGAAAATATCTTGAATGGGAAAGACTCAATTTTGATATAATACATGAGCCATTCTAACATACCATCCTCTTACGGTTCAAGGTCCCTCATTTTGCAAACATACATGTATCTATTAAATAGAATGATAACTACACTTTTAATTCTTTCTTTTATGTATCTGTTTTTGCTATCTCAATATTCGAATGGCCTGATTTCCAGTTTCCATATAAATATGACAGTTGAGAAGATATAATTGTTCAAGTTCAAGTCACCATTTGACGAGGACGTGAAATTGTAACGCCAAAATCTTCTCAGAACAAATTATGGAGATGATTTATATAACTTTGGTGGATATCGGCGACTAAACAGATCCGTATCCAATTTTGTGCCCCATCTCTCGACCAAACGGCACCAACTTGGTGGAAATTGAGACGCTAAAAATATTTTTTTAGCAATTGTTGTGTCCCCCCTCCACACACCCCTCACTCCAACTTTAAATCACACAATTAGAATTCTGATATCACGGAGATTATTATTTAATATAGTTTAGTTGTAATCGGCGACTAAACAAATTCTTATCAAATTTAGTGCCACTCTGTATCTCTCACCAAAAACAGCACCAATTTGGCGTCTTTAAATCACACGGGTAGATTCCTTGTATCATGGAGAAGAATGTGTATCAATATGGTGGAAATCGGCGCTAACCATATTTTTAAACAATTTTGGTGCCCCTCTCCCCCTCGGTGTACCCCTGACTCGAATAACGCCACATTTGGCAGTTTAAAGCCATATAATTAGACTCCTGATATCATGGCGATGATTATATATAAGTTTGGTTGTAATCGGTGACTAAACAAATTCTTATCAAATGTAGTGCCCCCACCCCATATCTCACCCAAACGGTACCAATTTGGGGTCTTTAAATCAAACGATTCGATTCCGTGTATCGTGGAGAAGAATGTGTACCAATTTGGTGGATATCGCGCTAAAATATTTTTATCAATTCCCTGCGCCACTGACTCGAACGGCTCCACTATTGTCATCTCTAACCACATCATACGATTCCTCATAGCATGGAGATGATTATTTATAAGTTTGGTTGAAATCCGCAACAATTTTTCTTCTGTCCCTCGCCCTTTTCTGTCCCTGACAAGAACCGTCATTTTATAAAATTCCAACCCGCATCATTATCTTCCTCGTAAAAAGTTACCCATCTTAGACCCCTTTGAAGCCATCTAGATAACCCCCGTGAATTTATATAGACCACAGACAGACAGACAGACATACAGTCAGACAGGCATATATACGTTCGGAATATATAGATATAGAAGCGGAATAACTATTTGCATCGGTGAACGACTTCTCCCTATTCCACCAATACAGATGAAAAGAAGAATAAGAGCTTTGCGCATCCCAGCAAACCCGATGTAATACAACTAACCTTGCCCATGGCCTTGAGTATTGACTGAGGGCCTGAGGCTGAATAGCTTCTTGTTATACAAGGAATTCACATCAATTATACAATGTCGTCGTAATTTGAAAATAATTTCGTTTTAAAGACATGTTAACTACTGTGGAATGAAGTCAGGGACAGAGCACTATCTTCCTATAGAAGGGTCCTATCTGCATGCATGTCTGTTCGAGCGGCGGTACCTAACATGAGCATGGGCTAATATCAAATTATAGTCGGTCTGGTTATTGTTTCCCAGCCATGAATTGAATTGAGCCGGACACAAACTAATTTATGACGGATTTATATTACTTTACTAGTTGGATAATTCCCCCTGCAGACCGCCGTAACGACGGAGCTTCATCCATCAAACGTCCCCTGACGTCACATCAATGGAACCGTTTCGTTAACCCATCAAACGCACACATACAATTAAAGATGCATAGTCCGATTTAACATCAAACAATTCAGACTTTTCTGAGCCAATTGTCATCCTATCGCTATATACATCCTATATATACATTGGCAAATTGGGTACCAATATCCTAAAGTTTCAATCATCTACATTTTAAACTGTTGAAGCAGTTGATTACACAATGAATGTATCCATAATGGGTGACGTACACACGGACGCGACAGACGGACGGATGCCATTTATATATAGTCCCCCGGAATTGTTTTCAGGGGGACAACACACAAAGAATAAATATCTCTACAAGGGTCCAGGGATAATGCAAACAAGAACACTTCATTGCAAGGTCTTGACCGTCTTGTGGTGGTAAATATCCATAGCAAAGTTCATTCAATTCCCATAAGCAATGACTGTGACCCTCAGCCGGACGGACAATACATATTATTCACATGAAAACAGAAAGGGATAACCTTTGAATCGAAAATGCGAATGTCATTGGTCACTCTTTTGAAAGCAATACCGATGGCGAACTTGCGTATATACAAATTAGGTTGAGATCCGATGAGCCATGTCTGAGATAACAGCATCCGGGCGGAACAAAATCAAGACTTCCAAGTAAACAAAGAAGGATAACTCTAGGGAGGATTACGAAAATAACATTGTCCCATCTTTGGATAGCTGTCATGATTCCGAGAATACATACCAAGTTTAATTCAGATCCGATAATCCATGTATGGTTGATATATATGATTGATATATATATACCTGGACGGACATAGACAGACACAGGGACAAATTTAATCCAGTATACAAACAAAGGAAAGGTCCTATTTGAGGTTATTTAAAAATGCCCCATGCAAAAGTAGTCAAAATGTACCGAAAACAATTTTTGGCTTACCAGGCGAATAAAATATTGACCACGCCAAGGTAATCACAAATAATATTGTAATAGGATGAGAGTATAATATGATAATATGCAAGGCATATAGAACGACCCCGGCATAATAGTAAGAAGACAGAAAATGCGAAGGATTGTGCAAATAGTCGTGGAACTATATGCATATATAGGCCTATTATATGCCTATACGCACGTCGGCGACGCGAATGCTTGATTAATAGTGTAGATCGTTTTGGATGCCAGTGGACTTCATAATTATATATGCCTTAATATAGCATATCGGCCTTTGATAATAAAGGCCCCTATATTGTAATGTATATAGTGAATGCTATAGACTACAATGTACGTCGCTGCGATTAAGCGAAGACGACATGACACGTTCAGTCATGTCTGGATTCTGGCCCGCAGAGATAAATGATGTTTTGACGTCATGACGCCGTAACTGCCTTCATTTAGCTAACAAATGAAACTGATCTAATATGAACCTTTGCAGGACATATTCATTCATAACAACTTACTGTTTATAAATAAATAAATACTTCAGTGGTCCATTGCCACATATCGGAAGTTGTGAAGTAGTAAATTCGTTTCATTGCTGATTCCGCTATTTTGTGAAACCACTGCCGGAAGTCACGTGATTTTTTCACGAAATTGTTGTGTCGGTAAAAATTTCGTCTACACGGTATACTGTAAATTATGTGTGACGTCACAAGTACGTACGCCCGCATGTTACATATACACGACCCGATCTCGGCGCTATAGCGCGCCGAGCGGGGTCGTTGATATGATTACGTCAGTACGTATGGATAAAATGGTAAATGTATGTTTCCGGCCAACTTGGGATATATGATCACGTCAGTACGTATGGACAGCGACATGTCTCTATTCCGAAGATTCGCTATTCCGAATGTTCACTATTCCCAAGGTTCATTATACCGAAGGTTCGCTATTCCGATGGTTCTCTATTCCGAAGGTTCTCTATTCCGAAAGGTTTTTGTTATTTTGAAGTTTAATTCTATATTCTAAAGTCAGAAAAGAATTTATAATTTCCATGGGAGGTAGCAGGAAGACGACCGTATGGTCATGCAACCTCCCTGTAATGTATATTGTTATATGTTATAAAATATTTTGTTTACATTAATTAATTATATACATTGCTGAATAAAGTATATTCTATCTATAAGTATTGAGAGGGTTCTTCATCATAAGACTCTTTTTATGAAGGAAATAACTTAAAACATTGAAATAATAAATGTGATTTTTTTTCCGCGGGTTTCCTTGAAATTTAATGTCACGTCACGCAGCCCACACAATTGCTATGTTTCCAAGGCGTTATATCTCAATGATCTTAGAGGCAAGAATACGCCAGCTAAAGGCGGTTTATAACAGTGGGGCTATAACGATTAATGAATACTGGAGCGCCATAACATTGATATTCTGTTTTAATAACAATCTATGCCATAAAATATGATTAAAATACTATAATCCATCACCATTTGAAACGTCTGTGTCTCAGAAGATTCCCATAGAGAAATATAAAATAGCTGAAATCATAAAAAAAATCCCCCCCCCCTTATGGCTCCCAGAATGCAACATAATTCAAGCTAGAAAAAGAATTTTCAATGGAAGGGGAATAACTCTATTTTAAAATATAGAGTTATTCCACCTCCATTGAAATAATACACTTTGCACAACAAAACCAGATGAAACTTTAGCACAAAAACACGTCGGCAACTCAACAAAAACATGTTCACAGTTTATTACACACGGATAAGTTGATAATACAATGTTAGAGAGCTTCCTATTTCAAATACATGGTATCTAATATGGCATATATTTGATATATATATGATCTGGGGGTTCGAAAATTAAGTGGGCCTTTAATGTTGATGTTTCTTTCAAATACAGATTGCCAGTCCGGACAGACTGTATCACTTAGACTCTCACATGTAGCTTATTTCAGTCATGCAGTCATCGTGTTTTCAACTTTCCATAATAAACGATAAACTGATACTGTCTTCTTGCTATTAATAACCGACATCTGGGAAAATTTGGGAATTAGAATGGGGTGTATAAATGTACTATATGTGAATACTAGCGTAATATAATTTTTCATTCATCGTGTGGTTTTTGTGGGGGGGGGGGGGGGGGGGCTGCACATTTTAATTAATTTCTGGTTAAATACGTCCAGAATAGAAAACCTTCAGAATAGCGAATCTTCGGAATAACAAACATTTGGAATAGCGAACCTTCGGAATAATGAACCTTCGGAATATGGAACCTTCGGAATAATGAACCCGATCCTGTATGAACATCCCTCGACACGTCCATCAATAAATATATAAATGTTTCATGGGACTGTTTATATATACATAAAAGACTGGAGTAAAGTTGAGACCAACACGTCTTTGTTAATTTTGGTGCCCGGATTTCAACGAAATTTGGTTGTGGTGACTCAGGGTGCCCTGGCAGAGTGAATAATGGCGTTAAATTTTCTAAATTTTGATTTAAACAAATTTAAATGAATAAAAAATATGAACCTATGTGAATATTTAGGTACAATATAAACCTATTTGCACGAGAATATGTTGAAGCACCAGATATAGGGGAATGTGGGCCACAGTTAGACATGGGTCAGAGTGAGACATTGCCTCTAATATTTCTCTAATTTCCAGACCAATATCAATGGCGCCAGTCCAGAGATATTAGTCATATAACACATGTTACCACTGTGTAGGAACTGTTACATCGGAAATCGTTCTATCGTCGGTAGTGTGGTGGTTCTTGCCTGATTTGTTACGGTTCCTGATGATTGAAAATAATCATTTTTGTGACAAAATCACGCATAATTATAGATATCTTGAATATATTAAACTTTTCTGAATGAACAGAGGCTGCAGAAGTGCCTTGTTATCGAAACCTGAACTCTAGACCACAATTAACTCGGTATTAGCGAGTTAACGCGTAAATATCAACATGTTACCACTGAAAATCAAGCCACGTGGACGCAATTTCTTTGTTTTTCGTGGCGTATAAAATATGAAACGCATTCTGAAGACAAACACTGACTATATAGTGTACCCGTGTTATTCTTTTGTAAAATAGCTGAGAAAGTATCCCGATAGGGGTTGATAATTGGGAGCTGTGACCTCGTAATCAACACGGGTGCGTGTTACGGTTCTGTTTCAAACCGATCATGGCTGTGACGGTTCTGTCCATGAGATTTATTCGAACGATTTCTGCACTTGGGTCCGAAAATCGTCTTGTGTATCTGACATTTTAAACCAGATAATGACTGTAGCTTATTTAATTTGCATAATAGAACAGGTATATTAAGAAATAACACAATACATACCTAATACGGGAGATTAAGTGACATTAATAGGCAGAAATAAAATATTGAAAGTCCCGATGAGTATAGTATCATAATCATGCCCGCCTATATAAATGACCAATGGTAATATAAATCTACCCTCAGGAGAATATGATATGTTATATTCATTTACTTAATCTGGGCATTATTGAAAGATCCAGGTGTGACAATATTTCAATGCCAGCGCCATCATATTTCCTCCTCTGAAGTCCGCATGAGGGACATTTACACATGTTTGTCGCCCATACATGAATATAACTTATGATATCACGTTCAACTGAATCACTGATAGGTTATGACGCGATTGGGGTGGTGGGGGGGGGGGGGGGCTTGATGAGGGGGTGCTTAATTGGTGTCTATCCCCAACTTTGGTCAAAATGTTCAACAGTTACAAATTTCTTATCTTACAATAGATTGGTTTGAAATTTAACACCAACAATATGTTGAAATTGTTCTCTTAATTGGATTTGACAACAATTTAATAGTGGGGATTTTGTCGTTTTTAGATTAATATTTGCATACTTTCCTACACTTTAAACATGTACTCAACCATATTTGACATATACAAATGGACACCTCTTCTTTAGAGTTAATCCAAAACTCATGATGGGTGGACATGAAGTAGGGAGCAGGTGTGATCTAGTTTTCTATATCACATTTACCCCCCCCCCCCCAATTGGCAAGAAACTGGTTTAATGGACAAATAATCTAATTCCATTTAATTAGTATGCTTTGTATTAAATAATGTATGCTCTTTTGCAAAATAAATCATCTCTCTCTCTCCATCTGTTGGGAACATTTCCAATCTTGTGGGGGTGGGGGCGCCAGGTTGGAAACTTCCAACACTTGGGAATCTTGAAGCCAGTCTATATGTTTTTTGCAATTTTCAGGTTCAGATATCCACATTTTCTCACTGGGCCCATGTATCCTGAGTTTCTCCCCCGGTTTGAATGGTGGCCAATCAAAGGCTACTGATCAATTCACTTCAGAATGGTATACAATCTAGAGCTAGAATGTGTCATGCAGTTGGGGAAAACCAAAGCCCAGGCCTTGTGCATGAATTTGGTCTGTTTCAAGGGGATGATGCGGTTGGAAAGTCCAAGGTAGATGCCCCAACATTGGATACCCTCCAGCCCACGTCCCTGCTCACTTCACACGTTAGGAATAATAATGTGCCTTGTAATATCCAGGTTCAGACACCCATAACACTAATTTTTAATGATTCATTTGTATGAATGTTTAGCTAATAATTCAAACAATCTGTTACTTCATGTTGAATTTAATAGCTGAGCATTCCTACAAATGAATCAATAGGATTCAAGTCGCTGCTCTTTATAGTACATTTAGTCATCAAAGAATTAACATCCATATAATAATATTTGTAACTGCATGATTCTTTTCTCTTTTTTATATGTTACTGCTTGTTGAACTTAATAGCTAAGAATTCCTACAAATTAATCAATAGGATTCAAGTCAATTCTCATTACAGCGCATTTAGTAACCAAAGGTTTAACATCCATATAATAATATTTGTAACTGTAGGATTCTTTGCTTTTTTATATCTTCTATTAAAAAATCAGAGATCTCTAGTCAATCTAAAATATGATTGAATGGAAGATTACCGTGCTTGTATATGCTTTAATAGCTGCATATTCTAGAATTCTAGAATTTAACCTAGATAATCAGCATCAGGCAAGCGGATGCCCGACATAAACTTCATAAACTGCGTAATCAGAGCATTGTATGGGTGTCAACTAACTTTTAACGTCTTATTTTTGGCTTTTTGTTGAGTAAAATACGTCTACGAAAATAGACAACACTAGCCGATGTGCCCGGCCCTCTTCGTCCGGGCTATTTAGGGAATTTTTTGTGATCGTCTCCGCCTGGGCAAACTATTGTTCGATCGGCCCGGAAACATGCCTATATGAGCGAATATGGTCAAGGTTAAGGACATGGTCGCACGTGAAATTGGACCCACCCATATTGTTCCCGGGATCAAAGTAGGCCTACATTATACCAAATTTGAGTCGGATTGGTCGAGATCCAGAAACATGCCTATATGAGCGTATATGAGCGAGGTCAAGGTCAATGACACGGTCGGAAGTGAAATTGGACCCGCCCATATTGTTCCCGTGATCAAAGTAGAACCAGCTACCAAATTTGAGTGGGATCGGTCGAGGTCCAGAAACATGCCTATATGAGCGTATTTGAGCGAGGTCAAGGTCAAGGACACGGACGCACGTGAAATTGGACCCGCCCATATTGTTCCCCGGATCAAAGTAGGCCTACACACCAAATTTGAGTCGGATCGGTCGAGCAGTTTTTCGAGTCTATAACACAAATACATACATACAGACAGAAGTTCCAAAATATAATATAGATAAAATACAAGACAGATAACTCTATATATATCCCGTCTACGCTCACGCTTTACGAAGTCCAGCGCAATGAAATTTCACTATTGTTAACCGGCTATTGACTCAGCAAATGTCGGGCCTGCAAAACGCGTTATTTTTCAAACTAGCTGGCGACTTTGTGAATTTTGATAGGCGTAACACAGCTTATTGGATAAGCATAGAAAGGCAGTGTAATTCGTCGAAATTAATGACAAGTGGTGCAAATTTCAACTTAATGCATAGTTTGTTGTGTTTATCTTTCTATACTTTCACAAAATTGGCAGTTTGAACCATGTACCATGGCAAATATTAGCAATAGTTTTACCCGTATAGATCGATTAATGGGGATAGAACAGACTCGATCAGGAGAGAACCCAAACAATAATCAAAATTCGCGGTTCTTGTCGTTGTTATGACTCGCACAATGAATTTTTCGTTATTAGCACGCTCATTGTTGCCACAGATTGTTATGGGATCGAAAATAACTAATCGAATTATCACATAGATGCCTCAAAATTGCGTTTTAACTGTCAAAAAGTCGTGAAAATGTATAATTTCGATCAGCAAGAACCGTCACAAATCAGGCAAGAACCATCACAAGCCGGCGATAGAACGATTTCCGATGTAACAGTTCATACACAGTGCATGTTACTATATTTGTTCAAAATGCTATCATCAATTGAAGGTTGAATCTGGCCCAGCGACCAATTTTCAAGGCAAAATTAATTAATTAAAATTAATTTTTGCAATTTTAACTTAAAGGGGTACTGTACGCCAATTTCAATAAATTCCCGGTAACAATTGCGATCTAATATCAATATTATATTTTAAAATAACGTATTTGAGTCGACGATATCTACTGAAAACGTTCCGGTTAACAGGCTATCATAAAAGTCAAATTGAATTATTTAATATAAATAAATTTATGGCTGGAGTAATAAAATGGCGAATTATGCCATTACGAGTTACCGTTCTTGAAATCTCACATGTTGGGTGTCTTTTATCGACGGCCGTTTACGACGAACATTATTGAGTTGCGAACAAAACATGTTACATGCAAAAGGAAGTCCCGCTATAACCAATTTGGAAAAAAAAGAGAAGAAACAAGATTCATAAAGCGTCAAGTATTTTTTATAGGGGGTGAGATTGTTCGATGGAAGAGATTGCAGGCATCAATTGAACTTCCGGTTCATCCTGCAACCTGCGTCTTCTCCGGTGAAGGTAAAAAACATGGCGCGTAGTTTGAAATCGTAATATTTTTATTTCCAAGATTAATATTTTCGTCGCTAAATTAGGTTTATACGAAACTCATATAACACGAACACAATCTAACTTGAAAGTTATGTCAATGGGAGTAAATAAAAAAATTGCCTATCTCTGTGTACAGTACCCCTTTAAGGGAAATATATCTTTATTGGATAAATTTACATATAATACTAAATAAATGTTTGTGATGTTGAAAACGGGGATTTATTACATATTTCACATAGCCACATCTGATTTATTTATAGACGTTTATGTATCCTTGACTTTCAGCGAGTTACACGGGTGGGGCACACTGACTCAATGGGACACAATTTCTGGCCGGTGGTAGGATCCACATTCAGTAGTTGATAGGCACTTCAAAAAGGAATGACATAATTTGCCAAATGACTATTGTTTTGGGGCTGGAGTGGATAAATAATTTAGATCAAACAAACTGATGTCATTGTGCATATTTAGTGGTATGTTCGGGGCGTTTCTTATACGGTTACTACTAATTAATCAAACGTGCATATATGCAAGTTTACTGAGTTCACCTTAAAAGACCATCGAGCCACAAAAAATACTAGATTATGTCATGAATCTCTACACTAGATATGACCGTACTATAGACCATATTACACCAATTGCACTGTACAAAAACCTGGGAACGTTTTTATGTTCTGACAGCGAAATTTATAACAATGAATAAGCAAGAAGGGAATATATTTCCCTTTATTGTTAATACTTGTTCCTCGATAATCTACTTCACAGTAGGGGTGGTCCCAGGTCGAGTTTGCATGCTTGTTTGTGACTTTTGTGATATTATATCGTACTCTCAGGTGTCCTATCATTGTGATGGTCAATAATATTGAAAGTGGAGACTTAGACTGAAATTAATAATAGTGATGCAAATTTAATTCTATTTAATTATATTTTAATTTAATTCTATATATGTCTCTATGCCAAATAATTTAATGATCGTTTAGAATTTTATAATTGCCCGGGAGGAATTACATTAGTGTAAGGGACGCAAAGCAAAATCAACCACAAAGTCACTTATATCTTGCAATTTCAAAGTTGGACCTTCACATTCTATGACACACATTATTAAGGAACAGGTATTTCATTATTTATTACCTGTACTGTTTTTTCATTGTTACAAACTTCCCTATCGCAACAGCGAAAAACTTTGTACTGGTGGAATATATCATTCTCGACGGGCATAGACACATAGAGATTCATGGCATGGTCTAAGAAAATGCTACCAGATTAAACATTTATATGACCATCTGCGATTGCCCCATGAGTCATGTAGAACTAGAAGGTCATGACAGTACGAACAGCTTGGCCTGGAATTATTATATTTAGCATACAGATTATTCCAATCCCAATGTGTCAAGTCGACAATAGCAAGTACGCAGGGCTATTTTTAATAATTTTTCCACAAATAGCCACTAGTATTTATGCTAGCCATGCTGACCGAGCTCCCGCTTAATGCTAAAGGTTTAAACCGAGAACACAGTGTTAAAATCATGAAATATTTAATACTAGCAGGTGACACGACTTCGTCCGGGCTTTGACCTTGAATTGACCATTTTGAAGGTCAAGGGCAGGTCGGAGTCACGAATTGACCCGTCCAAAACACTCCCCGGACAAAATTATCCGTAGGTATCAAATTTCGTCGAAATCCGTCCAGCAGTTTTCCCGGCCATAGCTAACAGACAAACAAACAGACCCCAAACTATATATTAGATAATTTGTGGGTACCCGTTTCAAGGTAAAGGTCACCTCGGGCGGAAAAACTGACCCGATGAAAATCTCCCCCATTCCCAGGAACCCCTAAGCACGAACACAGAATCACACAACACGCTCATGTCTGTACACAGACACAACACGCTCATGTCTGGACACACACACACGCTCGTTATCAACGACACTGCGGATATGAACGCTCTTTAACTATCACGCGATATTTGGGCTCAATCCGTCCAACAGTTTTCCCGGCCATAGCTAACAGACAAACAAACAAATAAACAAACAGAAGTCCCAAAATATATATTAGATAGATGTGAGAATGCTGAAACAAATCACTGTTAACTTAATGGCGTTATTAAAGGTGCATTATAATTATTATATTTAACTTGATCTGTCCATCACAGGAAACAGAATTCATAGATGGAAAGTTGAAAGCGTATCTTCTCACCAGTCACTACACTCTGCAGTGTGCCAAGACCAAATGGGAGATGTTCTTCTTTTCCATCACTCGCCAAGTTAATTGACTCACTTTGTCAGTCACCAATTCACCGGGCTTCACATGTTTGTCATATCTGTGTGTCGACTCCTCTGTAGCTGGCTAGAATTGTATTTTGACCCGAGTCACACTCAGAGTAAGTGGGTGAGGCTGAGCCAGAAGTCGCTGAAAACTAAATTTACTAATCTGTAATCACTAATACAATCCTAATAGTAATAGACTAGTAGTACTAGTATAGTAAATGAGTAAATCAGTCAGCTCTAAAATGTCCATTTTCTGATTTCCTTGACCTGACAGTGTCAGCTATTAACAATTAAATTTAGAGAAGTAGACGGAACAATTTGCCGCTTGCAACTCTAACCAGTACCGGTGAAAACATACTTAACATTTAACAGAACAAGTCAAATCACCGTGCTGACCACAGACCTGCCCAACGTCCACAGTCCACTCTACTGTCTCCACTGACCATCATTTTGATTTTCGTATTTTTTCAGTCACAGATTCATCATTCAGTTTCTTTCCGACTGACTGAGTTTCACTTCCACTGTTCAACCAAGTCCGAGGCTTCACACACAATGTATGCCCAATCGATTGGCTTATACCAATAAAATTCAGCACGAGAACAACAACAACAACAACAACGGAGAATTTCGAATATGCACTCGCCGATAACTGGGCATCTGGGCGCACCCATTTTGTAACGAAAATTACGTCACCAATCGCAACGTTGCTATGGGCCAGGGGACGTAATTTCAAACTGAAACGGTTCGGAATCTGACGAAGTTTGCCGAATGCTATGCGCCTATATGTCAACTAAATCCACTTCAATCATTTAATTTTGAATAAGGTTGATTTTGTTTTTCAAATTTAACAGTGTTGCTTTGGGGAGTTTGATCGAAGAAGAAAAATAAATTCGTTTTGTTAACTTGTCAAGGTTATTCCAACATGGCGGCCACCATAAAGGCCCCATAGGTCCGAATCGCCCGGATGTAAAACAATTTTTTTTAAGGACGACCAGCTGGGCGCAGCCCAGCCGCGCATCTGTTGCGCAGCAGCAGATGCGCTGGTCGTCCTTATACTAAGTTCGCTTTCGAACATGGGCGCCGCCATCTTGAATTAGGGGTGCCGCCATCTTGAATTTGAGGGGCCGCCATCTTGAAACGTCATTGCAATTAAATTAAAACTACAAAATGTTACTTTTCACATAGCTAACATAACAGTATTCATTGCGTGAAGACATTACATGGTTTATACTTTAAACAATAATCATTACTTAAATCATAAATGTTGCCGATCTGACTCGGGTTGCTATGCCATTCGGAAAATGACGGAAATTACGTAAAGCTGCACATTTTCGTTAGCCACATCGCGAAAACAACATGACTCATTTCGTAAATGTCTAAAATGTTTGTCATATCACAAAATAAACTTTTCTTTAGTTTATTAAATTAGTAAAAGCACATTCACGTAAACTGTTAGGTTACGTCATATGTTGTATCCAATGCGACGCCATATTGGCACGCGCATTTCCTCGCGAAAGTTATTGACGTTTTGACAGCGACATAGCACACAAAGCAGGCGTAATGTTGGCACGGTTGGCATTAGGTTTGGCTGGGTTGACGTTGTTTCATAGTGCATGTCTCCGAGTCCGCGCTGGTATAAATGTAGCTCCATGCAATTGTAATCAAACTGATCAAATCCCAACCTATAAAATCACTATAGGATTTGTACAGGTACAAACAAAACATGTTCTTGGAAATTGAATGTTCTTCCTTACTTATATTCTAATGATTTGGGTTGTGATTGGAAACAAACAAACAACCCAAATTATGAGGGGGGGGTGTAAACCAAAGTTCTCACTGATAAGAACCCCAATTTCCAACCAAGGCCAAGAAGGGCTGTGGAGGCGAGTACAACTAATATTTCATTTGAGATTGGGCATATGGGCCAGTCGAAAAAATGGCCCCGGGGAGCCACGAAAGGCTGAAAGATGTGAGTGCAATATGATAATTCTCAGGTAGACCCCACCCACATTCCACAAGCAACCAACTTCGTGTACGTAATTGGTTATAAGAAATATTTATAGTTAATTAAATCTTGACATGCATATAAGTCAACACATAGTAGTCTGAGAAGTGCAGGTCGTGACTGCACGGTCTTCCTTTTTTACATGGATTTCAATGCCATAACTTCTTGTTGAGGTTGATAGAGTATAGAATTTAGTGACGTCACAACTATACTTGCGTCGCTTACGAACCGTAAAACAACCTTTGGGTTGTGATAATGAGCATCGGCCGTAGTTTGTGAACACTCTTTAATATTCGCCGTTGATTAAAAAGAAAACAGTAAACGTTATTTACAATCGATATTCCTTTGTGCCTGTCCAAAATTCGAATATAAAATTACCTAAATTGTACGTAGATAACTTACCATCGGAACCTCTCATGAATGGGCTCTTATAGGATCGATGTTATTATCTGATATAATATGCTTGCATGGATATCGTAGTTTTGTGTGCGTATTTCAATGTCCCACACCTCCAGCATCATACATGTATCTAATACAAATTTAGTCGTAAATGATGCATCACAATGTGGGATTCTATTAGGGATGTATAAGAGGCGGCTAAAGAAAAATCATAAAAACCAAAAATCCGGACAACCGAGGCAACAATATATTGCTTGTGGAAACAACCCAGAGGAATAATGTGTAATTTAGATGATCTCAGACTCTTTCTTTTTGGCATCTGCGTGAGATGTAATTTAAGACATATTATGTACTTGTTCTGGTGCATAACACTGATAACTTAGTATTCAGAAGCTATTCCAACTGGAGGAATGTAGCACTCTACTAACATTGCCGAAAATCTGAAGCAAATCGACCATACCACTCCATAGAAAACATCGTCTGAACTACGCTCAATTGTAAAAAAAATATTTACTACTCGATTCGGGACGCATCTATCGGCGATAAACTAACGTAAATTATTTCGCCATCGAGAGTCACTGCATTTAATTAATATATAAGAAAGACTGTGTGTGTTGTCAATTTGGATATCATATTTGCAAAAATTACTACCTTGAACAAGATTATTATCCATGTATATTTGATCACCCTAACGGAGTGTTTCACATCACTTTAAGAAAATAGAAAACCCCCCAAAAAAACCTGAAATTTTAAAGAAAATCATGAGTACATGAGAAAATCCTGAAAAATTACATCCCTGAACGCTAGTTTATAAGCAAATTGAATGCTCATACAATGAATGTAGAATTGAAGGCGACCTAAATCACGTAGCTATGACTCAACCGAACAACGGAATGAGGACGAATGAGTTCACACCACGCACTATATGACATACTGTGCCGTATCTCTTATATATTCGCGGGGGATGAGACTAGCCGGAGCCTCTGCCAGCAAACCTTAATAACATTTAGTCATATTTTGAAATATATCATTGCAAATTGAAACACAACATGACACAACTTTATCTATATATTAATCAAGAATTATATATTTGTTTTATTTGATCGCAAATTGGCACAACTCGCACCAATCGAATATGTGGGCGTTTATGTACACAGTAATTATGTTTTGTTGGTACAATTTAAGAACTATGATTGTTCTATGCTATTATGGCACCCCAATAGTCCTGAGATCTGGATATATTAGTCAGGTTCTGATTTCCTACTGTGTAATCGCTGAAACATAGAGTTGAAGACTTCAGCATCTTTCATTGCTGTTATATGGCACAAATGGTGTGATTATATCACTGTTCTGTGCTATAATGAAATACCCTCTGCGTTCAACTAAAATGTTCATATATATGGATATTTTATATATATCTGTATCCAAGACAACCATCAGCACATACATTACACATATTATATGGAATACAGAGTGTATGGGGTACAGGGGACTTATATATGTTTCTCCCAATGGGTGATTTTTCTGCTTTGGCACAAATATTCTTTAGACTCACATGTCTCATATCTCACGTAAGAGTGACTGGACATGGCTAAACAAATCATGTGAGAGACAACACGGAAGTATCTTGGCTCTGGAGGTGAAATAACAACCTACTAACATATAATGTGACAAATGTGGAACACGACTCCATTTAGAAGCATACCAACAACTCAACTCTTATCTGACCATCAACTCCAAGCAGTACAATATATGTATAACATAGCACACACGGGTGACTATATCTACGACAAATAATGCTGGGAATTCGCGGCCATGCATATCCTGCAACAAGACGCGCTGAGTAACGAAGCAAAGGTCTGATATACGCTAGGTTATGCTTAATTTCTTTCAAAATAGTTTTATTTCTACTATACTATACTATACTATAGACGCACAATAATTAACCTTGAGATAAAACAGCACTTTATCGCTATTTTTGACTCTCCGATGATCAATACATAGAGGCGCTGACAGTGTGATGTGTTCATAGCTTCATATCATCATATGTGCATGCACATATTATGATTTATTTTATAGAAAAGGCATTGTTGCGATATGATTGGCACATTGATATGTCCCTCAACTGAGATCAAACAGATAACCAGCAAAGATAAGTATAGGTATAGGCACAGGCATACTATATAATATACTTGATATACCAACAAACATTATATACCACGACAACTTTAAAAGTCATCGATATTTAGCAGGTGTTTTTAACTTTCCACACAGTAGAGATACGCACGGTGTTATTGTTTATTGCCACATCAGCAACATAATTACAATTTACAATGTTCAAAACGAGGGTTATGTTGAGGTATATGAAGTGAACGCTTTATCTTGAATGAATACAGTGTCTCTAATTTATGTCACACTTCATGAATAATTCCGAAGATAATAGAATCCCCACCGTGTGGACCCGTGTAGAATAGATATACCGCCCCACTGCGAGTAAGAGTCCCCTAATGTGGCACCCTGTTTTTCGTGGGGTGCACCCCGTGAGTGGTGGTGTAGGCGAGCTGGTGGTATATAACCGGGTGGTCGTATCATCTGAGTCATGAGGTATCGACCCGTCGGTATACGGCTTAGTTCATGACCCAGTTTGGTCCTACATCGCTTCAAGACGGATATAGAGTAATGCTCTAAGTAATCGACTTCTTAACCACAGCAGAATTATCGGTAACTTTTCAGGATTTAGTCTGAAATATTGCTTGTTGCCATTCATCGGAAAGCTCTCCCAGAGAGCTTTCCGATGAATGGCAACAAGCCATATTTCAGACTAAATCCTGAAAAGTTACCCATAATTATGCTGTGGTTAAGAAGTCGATTACTTAGGGCATTACTGTAGTTGACCCGACTCAAACAATCGGCTTGTGAGGCCTCTTCGCATAGTTTCATATTGAATTTCGGTTATTTCCTGTTTCCCTGATGGCTGTAGTTTCGTTTCTGTTTATCGGTGTTTGTTGTTTGAATTGACGAATCCATATTATTGACAGACATCGGTATATAAAACCGACCAATCGCGTTACATCGAACAAAGTTCAAGGCCAGCAACTTACGAAACAAAAGAACCTCTCGATAATGCATTTCAGCTCGTTTTAAAACGTTGTATAACACGATAATATGACTTCTTTCCGAGATTTTACAGACGTTGCATATGTGGCATCCCCTTTGGTATGAAAAGTACATGTATGACTGCAGTAAGAGCAAATAAATCGTTTGTATACACGGCGTTCTGCCCCATACAGGCCACGAACATAATAATTGCTCACAACCATGCAGAGAAGTGTTCCAACTGTTTGGTGCTCAATTCAGCAATGGATAGCGCGTGTCTCATTTGGGACTATCACTTCCAACAACTGTTTAGAACATTGACCCTTTCATGGCGGGAGCGGCGCTAGTGCAGAAACAAAGACCCTGTTCCAGTGTATTCCCTTAGGAAGCCTCGTATATAAGAGAATGCACTGGCTTACAAGGTCAAGGTAAATATTGTTCGGCCATTGTATTGTCTTATAGATGCGAGGCTCCCTGTGGGAGACTCGCATATATAAGAAAATGCATTGGCATAGAGTTTTCGGAAAATTCCAGGAAGCTCCAGTCATGGAAGGTTTAACAGAACATTTCTTACCTGTCTTCCTTGTTGATTTGATCACCAAAGCCGACAGTATCTACAACTGTCATCTTGAGACACACATTGCTTTCTCTCAAGTCTGTAATTTATCAATGGTTTATAAAATGAATTAAATGATTATTATAACTTCCATGGGCAGTTATAAATGCAAAGATTGTGAAGTCTGTCACATG
This sequence comes from Siphonodentalium dalli, assembly GCA_032622095.1. Lineage (NCBI taxonomy): Eukaryota > Metazoa > Mollusca > Scaphopoda > Gadilida > Siphonodentaliidae > Siphonodentalium > Siphonodentalium dalli. The sequence continues at coordinate 48,111,179 of CP136065.1, read as the reverse complement.
TATTAATGAGCAGAGAACTTTCAAGCTATTCTAGTTCTTTAAATTGATATTTTAGTATCCAGGTAGATCAACTGTTTTACAAATATAGCACTGAATAATTATTACCAAAATACTCAATGCATTAATAGGTGTACCCTTTCTGAAAAAAATTAAACAACATACATATGTAGAACTGTAAATACAGTAATGCTCTAAATAATCGACTCCTTAACCACAGATGAATTATGGGTAACTTTTCAGGATTTAGTCGGAAATTTGGCTTGGTGTCATTCATCGGAAAGCTCTCTCCGAGAGCTTTCCGATGAATGGCAACAAGCCATATTTCCAGCTTTCCGATGAATGGCAACAAGCCATATTTCCGGCTAAATCCTGAAAAGTTACCCATAATTCTTCTCTGGTTAAGGAGTCGATTATTTAGGGCATTACTGTACATCTATTTCCACCATTGAGAATAAATGTGTATAATGAATATAATGAAGTCCTCCCATTTGAAATTTTAATATTTAACCCTTTCCTGAAGGGAGCTGGGAGCTGTGCTAGATCAGCATTAAACACCATGTGCCAGTGCATTCTCTTATATATGCGAGTCTCCCTCAGGGAGCCTTGCATATATAAGAGAATGCACTGGCTTACAAGGTTAAGGTAATTATTGTTAGGTCAATGAATTCTCATATATATATGCGAGGCTCCGTATGGTAGACTCGCATATATAAGAGAATACATTGGATCATGTCTTTTGCAAAATTTCAGGAAGCTCCAGTAATGGAATTGTTAAATAAAAATTTCTGATGAGATGTGTACCTACCATATGTATTCGACTTTAGTTTCACACCAGGCAAATCGTGGGTACTCGGCAACGAATCGAAGTGAGTGTTGAATAATGTATCCATCATAGTGGATTTCCCGATGCCAGTCTGACCTGAAAGCAAAGATGTGAACATTTCCTCAGCTGATATATACATGTATACAGTCAGTCAATTTAACAGTATATAACTTACAGATCCTCTGATGGATTATTCACCATAAAATATATTTTTTTTTAATCGTTATAGAATATTGCCCAGGGGATGTATGGGTGAAGTCTTCAAGAAGACCATCCATGACCATGTTTTCGGTTAATAACTTTACATTTTCATTTATCGTTTTATTACCCATCAGTGCACAGTGGGAATATTATTTGTACCTATCAGGTATTTATATGCCTCTATACTCATTTTCATTGAAATAATTCAAGCTGATCTTGGAATATTCATTATAACAGGCATGAAGTACTAAAGCCTTGAGATGGTGTGTATGTTATAAATTTCAGAATGAGGTCCCCACAGAGGGTGATTTAGTGATGCTACCCAACACAGCAGGCTAGAATCACTAAATTCACCGTCTGATGACCTCATTCTGCTTGGACTCATCTTCTGGGAAGTATCTATAGTTTCAATATTACCACGGCATTAACGGGGTGACACCACATTATGCATGTATGCATTATGCACGATCAACTAATTCGCAATTAGATATTATTTATTTCTTGCCAAATGGTCTGGCAACTATAGAGAATAGCCCAGCTTTAAGATCTACGAGTGTCAGGTCCTTATACAGATCAGGCGCATTCAGTCTAAATCTGTCACAGTCAGATTCTGACCTTTCACAGATAAATTTCTCGCAAAGACATTGTGCACCATTTGGAAAATATCCTCCATTTTCATGTTTATCTATTGATTTTATTGTTTTGATTTGGTACTGTGAACAACTTTTATACATGTAGACACTTGTTCACAGAAATAGAAACAACAGCTTTGTCTCTGGACATCACCATTTTATAGGTGGAGACTACTATGTTGGGTATTCACAAGCGTCAC